>OX377621.1:97530538-97960032 GCA_947397865.1 Polietes domitor | reverse complement strand
TGATACACTCCACTTTCTATCCGAATACAATTCAATTCGGTGACAAAGTGAACACAGGAAGGTTTTTTGTATCCTGTAAATGTATGTGTTTGACAAAAAATGTTAAATCGGAAAGGACATTTGTATGGAGGTATATTGAAATCTGGAACGAAATAGGTGAAATATAATATGTATAGTTTGGCCAAAATCGGTTAAACATTTGGGAACAACATTGGTATTTGCGCTATATCTAAATCTGAACCGATCTTAGCCACTTTCATCATAGGTTTGTTTAGTTGGACTATAAAATGTTGTGGCAATTTAAAAGAAAATCGAGTACAATATGTGGTTTCTAAAGCGCCAAAAGTCAAATCGGCCCCAATTGTTTTGGGGCTATATCTAAATCTGAACCGATCTTACCTAATTTTTGCATAGGTGTTTCTAGTTGGATTATAAGATGTTGTGCCAAATTTAAAGAAAATCGAGTACAATATGGGGTTTCTAGAGCGGGAAATGTCAAATCGGGAGCGACATTTGTATGGGGGCTATATCTAAATCTGAACCGATCTTACCGAATTTCTGCATAGGTGTTTCTAGTTGGATTATAAGATGTTGTGCCAAATTTAAAGAAAATCGGGTACAATATGTCGTTTCTAGAGCGAAAAACGTCAAAATGGGATCGGCATTTGTATGGGGGCTATATCTAAATCTGAACCGATCTTATCCAATTTTTGCATAGGTGTCTCTAGTTGGATTATAAGATGTTGTGCCAAATTTAAAGAAAATTGGGTACAATATGTAGTTTCTAGAGCGGAAAATGCCAAATCGGGAGCGACATTTGTATGGGGGCTATATCTAAATCTGAACCGATCTTACCTAATTCCTGCATAGGTGTGTGTAGTTGGATTATAAGATGTTGTGCCAAATTTAAAGAAAATCAAGTACAATATGGGGTTTCTAGAGCGGGAAATGTCAAATCGGGAGCGACATTTGTATGGGGGCTATATCTAAATCTGAACCGATCTTACCGAATTTCTGCATAGGTGTTTCTAGTTGGATTTTAAGAGGTTGTGTCAAATTTAAAGAAAATCGGGTACAATATGTGGTTTCTAGAGCGAAAAACGTCAAAATGGGATCGGCATTTGTATGGGGGCTATATCTAAATCTGAACCGATCTTATCCAATTTTTGCATAGGTGTCTCTAGTTGGATTATAAGATGTTGTGCCAAATTTAAAGAAAATTGGGTACAATATGTGGTTTCTAGAGCGGAAAATGCCAAATCGGGAGCGACATTTGTATGGGGGCTATATCTAAATCTGAACCGATCTTACCTAATTCCTGCATAGGTGTGTGTAGTTGGATTATAAGATGTTGTGCCAAATTTAAAGAAAATCAAGTACAATATGGGGTTTCTAGAGCGGGAAATGTCAAATCGGGAGCGACATTTGTATGGGGGCTATATCTAAATCTGAACCGATCTTACCGAATTTCTGCATAGGTGTTTCTAGTTGGATTTTAAGAGGTTGTGTCAAATTTAAAGAAAATCGGGTACAATATGTCGTTTCTAGAGCGAAAAACGTCAAAATGGGATCGGCATTTGTATGGGGGCTATATCTAAATCTGAACCGATCTTATCCAATTTTTGCATAGGTGTCTCTAGTTGGATTATAAGATGTTGTGCCAAATTTAAAGAAAATTGGGTACAATATGTAGTTTCTAGAGCGGAAAATGCCAAATCGGGAGCGACATTTGTATGGGGGCTATATCTAAATCTGAACCGATCTTACCTAATTCCTGCATAGGTGTGTGTAGTTGGATTATAAGATGTTGTGCCAAATTTAAAGAAAATCAAGTACAATATGGGGTTTCTAGAGCGGGAAATGTCAAATCGGGAGCGACATTTGTATGGGGGCTATATCTAAATCTGAACCGATCTTACCGAATTTCTGCATAGGTGTTTCTAGTTGGATTTTAGGAGGTTGTGTCAAATTTAAAGAAAATCGGGTACAATATGTCGTTTCTAGAGCGAAAAACGTCAAATCGGGAGCGACATTTGTATGGGGACTATATCTAAATCTGAACCGATTTGCCTCAAATTAAATAGCGTTCGTCCTTGATCCACAAAACATACTTGTGCCAATTTTTGTTAAGATCGGACTATAATTGCGACCTGTAGTTTGATTACAACAATAGATGGACAGACGGACAGACAGACAGACGGACAGACAGACGGACAGACGGACATTGTTAAATCGACTCAGAAAGTGATTCTAAGTCGATCGGTATACTTAACAATGGGTCTATCCCGTTTCCTTTTGGGTGTTACAAACAAATGCACAAAGCCATAATACTCTCGTGGAGTGTATAATGAATATATAAAGGAAAAAACTTATTTTTTGCCTAAAGATTTAAATTTTTTTTTTTTTAAATCCATAAAAAATCCAAAATGAAAAAACTGTCAAATCTTATTACTTTTACGTAAAGCCACATAACCTATGAGCAAAATGAGACCAAGATCATGAAAATCGATGCACGCGTTTCGCTTTTATTCGCAATTGAGTAAATTTATGAATTTCAAAAATTTGCTCGACATATGCACAACTTTGTCTATGGTAAGGTTTTTTCTTTTTTTTTTATTCTCAGAATTAACAAAACGGAATAAACAAAGGGTTATTTAATTTTTATGATTGCGTAAGCAAAGTAATAAACGCTAATAAATGTGCGTGAACAATTAAAAGGAAAAAAGGAAAGGGGACTTTTTTAATTATTTGGGTTTTCCGTTGGCTACCTGTATGATTTTTTTACAGAAATGCAACCCACATTTAAGGGTGGTCATTATTCGGAAAATTTAAGACTCACACATGGTGAAACAGGTATGTAGCCACCGTAAAAAAATATACACCCATTTATAAGTACCTGTCAGTAAAATACTAAACAATACACAGTATAAATAGGTCTTCATTGATCGATTTTACTCGGTCGAAGGACGCGATAGTTAAAATGAGCAAACGTTCGCGAGGATTTGAATGCAATACCAATCCAAGTAATTTTTGTTACATGTGCGGAGAATACGTTTCTGAAAAAAAAACAAGCGTTGTTTTTCACCTAAATTGAGAGATTCATTTGAAGAGAGCTTCAATTTAAAGGTCTCAAACATAGATGAGCGGTGGACACCATGTGCTCTATGTCCAAGGTGCTACGTACAGCTAGCTGACTCAAGGTAAGTGTAGATTACGAAATTCAAGAACATATATAACTTATTATTGAAATTCTTTCAGACGACAGCCGAGAATCATCATGCCAATGCTTTGGAGAGCTCCGCTTTGCCATGTAACAGATTGCTACTTCTGTCTTAGCAAAAAAACAGGCGTGGGAAAAAATATACGATGGACTTACGCTGCTGTTTCAACAGTGAATTTTCCAGTGCCATTTTGCGAAGAACCAGTGGACCCGCAACCGTCCGTTTCAAGATGGGCATCTAATAATGAGGCGATACATCCAACATCAGATCCGGAGACAGTAGAAACCACATCAGAATGCGAGTCAACATATACATTGCATGGAGGTCAACGCTTATGTTCCCAAGCAGAACTGAACGATTGGGTTAGAGAATTGAAACTCTCCAAGGAAGATGCAGAGTTGCATGCATCGCGCATGCAACAGTTCGGTTTCTTGGCTCCTGGTGTGGTGACAACAATCTACAGGAAGCGTCATGAACCATACGCAAGGTACTACACAAAAAAAGACAACATCTGTTTTTGTAAGGACATTCCCGGATTATTTGGTGAACTCGGGTACTCTTACGATCCAGGAGAGTGGCGTCTTTTCATCGACAGCAACAAGCAGAGCCTTAAAGCAATTTTACTGCACAACGGCAACGAGAAACCTTCGATTCCAATTGCTCATGCCGTTGACACCAAGGAAACATACGAAGACATGGACAATCTACTAAAGTGCCTTAACTATGAGAGGCACGATTGGAAAGTTTGTGCCGACCTTAAGGTTATCGGTATCCTTTGTGGATTACAAGGTGGATTCACAAAGTACTGTTGTTTTCTCTGCCTTTGGGACAGCCGCGATCGTCAACATCATTACACCAGGAGGAGTTGGACAGAAAGAGTTAACTTCATCCCCGGCAGCGACAACGTGAAATATACACCACTCATAAAAAAGGAAAATGTTTTTCTCCCACCTCTTCACATAAAGCTCGGACTCATAAAAAACTTCGTGAAAGCTATCAACAAAGATGGCGAAGCGTTCGCCTATTTAAAAACCATTTTTCCTCACCTTTCATCGGCAAAGATTAAGGAAGGCGTTTTCGACGGTCCGCAAATTAAAAAGTTGTTGCAAGACCAACAGTTTGAGCACATTTTATCACCAAATGAAGCTGCAACTTGGAACTCATTTCGGCAAATTGTTTCCGGATTTCTTGGAAACAACAAAAGCTCAAATTACAGAGAGATCGTCGAACAACTACTCCAAAATTATAAAAAAATTAGAGCAAATATGTCGCTTAAGATACATTTTCTACACTCGCACTTGGACTTCTTTCCGGACAACCTGGGCGATGTGAGTGACGAGCATGGTGAGCGGTATTGGTATTGGTATTGCATTCAAATCCTCGCGAACGTTTGCTCATTTTAACTATCGCGTTCGTCGACACTTGTTGAATGAGTAAAATCGATCAATGAAGACCTATTTATACTGTGTATTGTTTAGTATTTTACTGACAGGTACTTATAAATGGGTGTATATTTTTTTACGGTGGCTACATACCTGTTTCACCATGTGTGAGTCTTAAATTTTCCGAATAATGACCACCCTTAAATGTGGGTTGCATTTCTGTAAAAAAATCATACAGGTAGCCAACGGAAAACCCAAATAATTAAAAAAGTCCCCTTTCCTTTTTTCCTTTTAATTGTTCACGCACATTTATTAGCGTTTATTATTATTATTATTATTTATTTATCATAAAAATTAAATAACCCTTTGTTTATTCCGTTTTGTTAATTCTGAGAATAAAAAAAAAAGAAAAAACCTTACCATAGACAAAGTTGTGCATATGTCGAGCAAATTTTTGAAATTCATAAATTTACTCAATTGCGAATAAAAGCGAAACGCGTGCATCGATTTTCATGATCTTGGTCTCATTTTGCTCATAGGTTATGTGGCTTTACGTAAAAGTAATAAGATTTGACAGTTTTTTTCATTTTGGATTTTTTATGGATTTAAAAAAAAAAATTTAAATCTTTAGGCAAAAAATAAGTTTTTTCCTTTATATATTCATTTTTAACTTGGAAACTGTTGCTTGTATAGGAAAACAATATATGAACAGATTAAGGGAATTGTAATTTTAAATTTTTTAAAATTTAATTCAATTAAATCGGGCTAGTGGTTCCCGAGTTATGCCGGACGAAACAAATTAACCAAAAAAAAATTTTTTAAATTAAAAAAAAAAATAATAAAACAAAAACCAAACGAAAAAAAAATTTTTTATTGCGTTTTTCGAGCTCATGTCAAGGTTATCTACACAGAAAAAATTATCGCATCCGGAGTACATGAAATTTTTTTCATTTTGTTGATTAGTGTAATCAGAAATTCTATTTGAAGTGGAATTTTTGATTTTCAATTGATCTATTCTGAGCTACATTTGGAAATGGCGTAGTGATGGAAATGTTTTACAATAAAAGCAATAGAAACATTATAAAATAAGTAAGGAAAGGCTAAAGTCGGGCGGGACCGACTCTATGATACACTCCACTTTCTATCCGAATACAATTCAATTAGGTGAGAAAGTGAAAACGGGAAGGTTTTTGTATCCTGTAAATGTATGTGCTTGACTAAAAATGTTAAATCGGAAAGGACATTTGTATGAGGATATATTGAAACCTGGAACGAAATAGGTGAAATATAAAATGTATAGTTTGGCCAAAATCGGTTAAACTTTTGGGAGCAACATTTGTATTTGGGCTATATTTAAATCTGAACCGATCTTACCCACATTCACCACAGTTTTGTTTAGTTGGACTATAAGATGTTGTGCCAATTCTATAGCGTAAAAGTCAAATCGGGAGCGACATTTGTATGGGGGCTATATATAAATCTTTTATATAATTGCCAAATATAAAACTTCATAGTATTCCGATCATCCTTATAGAAGTTATAACGGCTTTGATTTTACGTAGGTTAGGGTGATTTGTGTGGGAGGTGCAACAAGGGACATAGCAATACAAAACTTTATTAAATACCAAAATGTAGCTGATTCCGAATATCCGTGTGGAAGTTACATTGGTTTTAATTTAACCTAGAAATATGGATTATTTGTGTGGGATGTACCAGAAGGGGGGTGCCAATTTCGCCCATCTTCGAACCTAAACTAAGTTTGGGAAAAATTACCATGTGCAAAGTTTGAATTGATTCCTTAACTCATTTCGAGAGACGGACGGACATGGCTCAAACAGCTTAAAAAGTCGTGAAAACATACTTGGGGCCTTAAATCACTCCTTCAATGATATTTGCCCTCCTATTCTGTAGAGTGAGGGTATAAAAATGTATTAAAAATTGCTTAAAACTGTGTTTGCTGGGCGAAAGCACGTAGATTTTTTTAAAATCTCGAGATTTCTTGCTTTCAAAGACGATGAGAAAGTAAAAATCGGTCGATAACCAACTAAGTTACGGGCTTATACGTATGCGTAGGTACGAAAAACGATTTTTTACCCGTAACTCAAGATTTTGGGGACGTCTGTGAAATTTCAAATACAGATTCTACTTCTACTCGACAATACCTACTAGAAAAGTAATATCGCTTTCCAGACTTTTCATTTTTGTAACACTTTGCTATTCATAGCTGGACAGAGACAGATAAGTTGTCCCAAACACAGAATCTTCTCCTCGACCCCACATCTCCTACAAATGTTGTTTGACTCGATGTCAAGCGTCTGGGCAGGTGGAGACAATTGAAATCTTTCAAGTGGAAGAAAGTAGCTCGACATCTTCAGACCAAACATCGTCCAGACCATCTTCGCGTACAGCACATTTTACATCGGAACTTGATAGCAATAAATCTGGCAACACAGTCCATCTGTTTGCAAAGAAAATGATGCATTCTCTGATGGAAACATTTCGCAGTAATAGATATCAATTTACCTTACCGTAAATTTGATTAAAGCTATGGACGAATAAAATATTTCGCATTTATCGTACTTGATACCGCACAACCTTCCATCATATTTTTATAAGTAATTTATTAAAGTTACTCTGTTCACTTCAGTGAACTGTGGGACTAGCTTTTTCGTTTCGTCCCTTTCTTCGTTAGTCTCAATCATTTGCTCAACTCATCCATTTCACGTCCTCCAGATGTACAAATGTATCTCCTTCCTTCGCTCAAGAAAAGAAAAACAACAAGTTTCAAAACAAACTCAAGATTCATGTTTTCCATTCTGTTGTTTCAGACTCAGTGTTCATAACATTTGGTGCTCTTTCGGCCGAGCCAACACCTGGATCCTTTTGCCATCCCATCCAATCGAGGCAACACAAAAGTGAGACAGCCGAAACCAAAATGTTATCGGGGTAAACACTTTGGACAAACAACTATTTATCATTCTGTACTTATGGCAGTGTGGTACAACAAATCATTCACAGTGGGCTGTAGCATCAACCGAAGAAGAACAACAACAAGCAAGAATGTAGCACAAAACGGCTAAATTACCAGGTAAATAATTCATAGCGTTCTACCCCACAAATAACAACACGTAATGTGGTGTAAACAACAACATGAATTGCGGGCAGATAAAGGGGGATTATCCTGTGGATAAAGTTTCGTGAATTCATGCTGAGGTAGTGCATATTTATGTATAAAAATTCGTTATACTTCTCAACCTCTTCGTCCACCTAGGGTATGGGTGCGTATGAAAACTTTTCATATTAAATATTACGCATACGTCACGGCTTCCGTCATACAGTGAAACATTCTGCGTGAAGGAGAGGGTGATAAAAAATCCATAACTTGCGAGAGGGATTTATTTTTTATTTGATTGGGCCCTCACCTTTCAGCTTTCATTTTATTATTTATGGCAGTGATCAAAACAGCGACGTCATAGAAACAGAATATAGGGTTAACTAACAGCATGACCGCCAGCAGACACGCGAATTTGCATTAAACCATTGAGTTTCAATAATTATACTGGCAAAATTGAATGATAAAGTCCATTAATCGAATATACCCAGCAAACAAATTGGAAGTACTTCCAGAGGAAGCACATTTTAATCGCTTCTCAAAATCCAAATGTTCATTTTTCCCGCTTTTGAGGAAGTTCTTATAAACAACTTCCAGAAAAGTCGATAATATGTTATAATTCCGTAACATTTTACGAATAGCATTTTCACAAGCGAATGGGAACGACTTTTTAGTATGGGATCACAGAGGTAAGGCGTCCGCTTTGTACCCAGAAGGTCTCGCGTTCGAATCGTGACTCGGGAAAAAACGTTTTATTTGTTTTTATTATTATTATTGAATGACAAGGTCCATCAATCGAATATACCCAGCAAAAAAAATGGAAGTACTTCCAGAGGAAGCACATTTCAATCGCTTCTCAAAATCCAAATGTTAATTTTTCCCACTTTTGAGAAAGTTCTTATAAACAACTTCCAGAAAAGTCGATAATATGTTATAATTCCGTAACATTTTACGAATAGCATTTTCAAAAGTGAATGGGAACGACTTTTTAGTCACAGAGGTAAGGCGTCCGCTTTGAACCCAGAAGGTCTCGGGTTCGAATCGTGACTCGGGAAATTTTTTTTGTTTCTTTTATTGCTTTTATAAATAAACAATGTTTAATTTTGCATAATTTTATCAATTTAAAATTTTTGCTTAAAAAAATACATATTTACTGCTTTATTAATGTACTTCAAATATTTCATTTTTATTAATACACAGATAATACACACAATATCAGTAAAATTAAGTAGTGTTCATTTATTTAATACGAGTTTAATTTAATATTAATTTGCGTTATATAATAATTCATACTAAATAAATATTTTGTTATGTTTCCTCTTGTCAGTTCTAATGAACAACATAGTTTGTTTTAGTTATTCAGCACTCACAACAGAGGATAGCTGAGATGGTTTGAGCGCCGTAGTAGCAATCAGAAGGTTGGCTGTTCTACCCCCGGTAGCGGCGGATTTTTTAAAACACAAATGGAAACCAGTGAAAAAGTGGTTCCTTTACAACACTTTAAAATAACTTTTAAGTCTCTCTATATAAAAAACATCCCTCCTTATTACAACTCCATGTTAAATTCATTTTTGAAGAACCCAGTTTCAACTACTTACGAATCACACATGAACATCTTTTCCACTTATTTGGGTGCTATCTTTTTGCTGGGTATCTATCCAAATAATGCTTAAAGTTTATTCATACAGTGAATCCAAAAATTAATTTAAATACCATAACTAGGTTTATTAGCTGAGCCAGCCAATAATAGGAAGTACTTCCATAGGAAGCATCCCAAAATTCCAATGTTTATGTTCCTCGCTTTCGAAGAGTTTTTATAATCTGTTAGCGTATCAGGAAACACTCCGTTATAACTTAATTATGCAAAACATTAAGGAATCGAATGTATGCCATATAATGCCTATATTAATTTATTTATTTTGTAGAAATTGTATAACTTAATTTTGTTGTATTTCAATATACAGTTTAACTTCGATTAACCGTGATGCTCGGGACCGGGTTAATCACGGATAACCGAAAATCACGGTTAAAAGAGGTAAATTTTTACATGTATAAATTTTATTATTTTTATTTATTTTTGACAAAAACATGTAAATCTGCGTCTATAAATAACTTTTCATATCTCTAGGAATACATACATTTATTTAAAAAAATCTTTTATGGAAGACTGTCTTATGCTTTTAGCTTCGGATTGTTCTTCCAACAAATGAGTTTGTATGCGATATATTTGCATTTTATCTGGTTCTGAAATACTTGGACAATTAAAGTTTTCTAAAAAACCTAACAAAATACTACTAGCCTCTATTGCCTGAGCCAATGTAGGCGTTTCGTCCGCATTTCCTCCATCTGATTCCTCGGAATTTGAATCAAGCTCATCTTCTTGGCTTTGGGTAACCAAGTCTACGATTTCGACTTCAGATATAATAGCAAACGGAGCGACATCAGAGTCGCACACCATCCACTTTTCGACAGCATCAATCGTACATCCAGACGGTATGGTTATATCTGTTTGTATCTCAACAAGGCTATTTGGAGCATCTTCATTATGAGATAGTAAGTTATTCCAAACTCTTTTTAAAACTTGTGGAGTTACAGAGTCCCACGAAGCTGCGGCTGCCCGCAAAGCTGTCAAAGATTTAACGAACTCACATCTGTCATTAGCACCAACAAGTTTTTGAACGATCAGTTAACGGTAGTGACATTTGAAGCTCCGAATTACTCCTTGATCCATAGGCTGGATCAAGGACGTGCAATTTGGTGGGAGATATTTTACTGTAACGTTTTCAGATATCATAGCATTTACATCTGGGTGTGCTGGACAGTTGTTTAATAGCAAAAGTATTTTACAATTATTTTTGAGACCAATGCACCGTTGATGTTCCTTTGCTTCTGGTACAAAATTTTGATTAAACCACTCCAGAAATAGCTGTTGTGTTACCCAAGCTTTCTTATTAGATTCATAAATCACAGGAAGGTCTTCAACATTTTTTAAAGCTCTTGGATGTGCACTTTTTCCTATTATCATCAATTTACACTTGTGAGTTCCTGCAGCATTTGAACAAACTAGCACTGTGATTCTCTCCTTGGATTCCTTGTACCCTTCAATAGAATATTCATTACCACTAGCCAAAGAACTCTGAGGCAAACACCTCCAAAATAGACTGGTTTCGTCTGCATTGTAGATCTGTTCAGTTGTAAGTTGTTCGTTTTTAATGATTTCATCCAAGTCGTCCACAAACATCGTAGCAGACTCATAATCCTTTCTCCCGTAGATTTCAGTCGACGGATTCCATGACGTTTTTTGAATTTATCCAACCAACCAAATGAATAAGTGCACTCTGAATTCATGTTTAACTTCAAATGGAACATTTTTGCCTTTTCGACAATCATTTCGCCTAAAGTTCAGAAGCAAATTTCAGTTTAAGTTCATACAATATCTCGATTTCAGTTAACTTACTTAAATTGGAGTTCCCTTAAATCTTTCTTGCCGAAACCATTCATATGTTGCGAAATCAACTTTTGGATTTTCGGATGTTTTTAGTGTATATCTGTGTTTAAGGCCAAGCATAGAATCAGTATCCGAGCAAAATTTTAAAATCCGATCTTTGTTTTTTATGAAATCGGATACAGTTTGAATGCCAGCTCCATATTTTTCAGACAACATTTTAAAAGGTACTTTACGTTTTGAGTATTCATTAATCAGCTCCATTTTTTCTTTAACTGAAAGAATCTTTATTGCTCTTTTCGCGGATTTAGTTCTTGACGGTGGCATGATGTAAGGAAAACACGTCGTGACAGATCAAATTTCACACTGATGAATGAATACGAAATTTGATATGAAAATTACACTTTCATGAAAAAGGGGAATCACCGAATTTTAATATGAGAGATGTGTGTGTATTATACGAAAAAACAAACAAGCAGTCACATGGACATGTGCATCACGGATAATAGAGGTAAATCACGGTTAATAGAGGTAAAAAATCAACCACTCAGCTTCACGGTTGATAGATAATCACGGTTAATAGAGTCACGGCTAATCGAAGTTCAACTGTATATCATTTTTTGAAGCATTTAATTTAATTTTCCCAAATATATTTCCCTTCCAACAATGAAATTGTCTATGAAACTATTTCTTAATATCTGTTTCTATTAAGAAGGAATTGCAATTTGTTAATGTATTTTTTAATTGAATCAACACTCAGGTGATGTCCCCTATAAATGTAGTGTATTGCATTGGCGTAAGCCTGTTGACAATCGCTTTGAATTTCTGAATATCGCTTTAAGAAACCTAAACACTTGATTGCTTCTTTCGACACATCAAATACATGTTTTGTTCAGCGAACATTACATTGTATTTGAATCTAATTGTTCAGTATCCACACCGTTCATTGAAATCAACGACACCATTGGATCAGTGAATCACTTGTGAGACAACAAGATGCACAGGGTCTTCCGTGCATTAAAAAGGCCAGTAAAACCTGACTGAGTGACTCATCCATCAATCGCCTTTTATCCTCAATTTCTTGACGACTTGGTCTATGATCGAATGAGTTAGAATGACAGAGGTTGCTGTCATCCGCGAATGAGTGGATTAAATTCGAAGTCCGATCCAAAAGGTCGTTGATGAAAATAAGAAAAGGGGGAAAGGGGAAAAGGACAGGGCCCTGTGGTACGATTAATCTATGCTCGTTGGTCGAGAATGCATCTATAACATCACGTAACGTGTGATCTCTGAGGAAGGACGATATAAATCGAGGAAGTCACTACCAACACCAAAAGCGATGAGCTTTGATATAAGTGCGCCGCACAGTGTATGATCAGCAGCAAAAACTCCCAAATTTCATGCGCCCACATCTTAACTATACTGATTGAATTTTGCAAAGAACATTCCCATTAAGCATATTCTAAAAAAATATTAATTTAAAGTTCATAAATTCTAAAATAGTTTCAAATTTCATCATAAGAGAGGTTAATTTATTGGGATGTATCTCGGAAACCATGTATCGTATTGAAATTTTGTTTAGTTCTTAGAAAATAGGAGCTCTTGATGTGTTATTTTGCATTCAAGAAGAGTGTAAATACGTTTTTGCTTTCCTTTCCACGCGGAGGTTTACCTGAAGGTTGTATTTAATTCAGTATTGGTAATTTTCTACAGTTTAAAACTATATTCGCTGGGCCGACAAATGCCTCGGCATTTACAAATATTGTTAAACTGTAGTCTTATTTATTCATTTTAAAAACAATAATCTGCTTATAGCTGCCAATATCGATTTTATTACTGAAAAGGTAAAACGTTCTAAGCCAAAAATGAAGCAATACTTTCTTCGTTGTTCTCTGTTAATGTATTTAGGAAAAATTATTTAATGCATACTTTAGGGCAGTAAGGTTTTATGGCATGTGAACTCATGTAAATATTGGGTCGATATTAATCTTAAGTTAAGTAAAGAGTGTTTTTTATTGGGGTATAGAACTTTAAGTTGGCATCACTTTTTTAACTGGCGGCCATTTTGTCAGCTGTCAAGTGATTAATATTTAGTTTGGTTTGCCATTTCATCATGAACAGGTTGACAAAAGAACAACGCTTGCAAATCGTGCAAATTTATTTCGAAAGTAATGGTTCAGTTCGCGAAGTTCACAGCAAGCTCCGTCCATTTTATGGTCGACATAATCGTCCATCAGAGCAATTAATTCGGTTAACCATGGATCGTTTTCGCACTACATTTACTCTGTGTGATAATACGCATCCGCAGAGACGTCGAACAGTGCGCACCGAAGAAACAATTGCCGCTGTAGAGCAAAGTGTTGAAGAGGACCAGAATGAATCGATTCGCCACCGTGCACAGCAATTGGAGCTGCACAGCAATTGGAGAAAGTGGTTGAAAATTGGACCTGTAGAATTGGCTATATTCGAGCCAGCCGCGGCGGCCACATGCCCGAAATCATATTTAAACATTAATGGCATAAAATTATCCTTCCAATAAAGCCAAATTGATGGACATTAAAACGATTTTCTTGTGTTTTATTTCAATTCGATGTTCTATACCTCAACCCTATATAAAGCTATAATAGCCGTGTGTCATGGATTAAAACATTAAATAATTTTTATAAAAAATTTCGAAAATCGTAAAAAATCAAAAACTATTTTTGGGCGTGGCACAGACAATTTTCATTTAATTGTGGACTCAAATGAAATCACTTGTATTCAATCATTTGTATTCACATATATATTAAATTAAAAAAATTATGACGTTTTTCATTTTACCTTACATGGGAGGTGAGCGTGGTTGAGGGCGGATTTAAACAAAAAATTGTTTTTGATCTAATTTGACGATATCAGGAATGTGTGCGAAATTTCTAGGTCCTAGCTCTATTCCTTCTAATTTTTGGCGCAGCTTGTATGAAAATATTCCACTGTGTACCGTGCCAGACTCTATCAAAGGCGACCTTACTCTCGCCAAACTGGTGGATGGATCGATTACACTTATCTATAGCAGCGTATCATGTCCCCCATCTATCATTACCAACTTTCACCATAGGTGTTTTTAGTTGGATTATAAGATGTTGTGCCAATTTTAAAGAAAATCACGTACAATATGTCGATTCCAGATTGGATACAGACAAATCGGGAGATACATTTGTATAGGGGCTATATCTAAATCTTAACCGATCTTACCCACTTTCAGCATAGCAGTCATTCCATGTCAAGCGGTACGGTTTTTGACCTCGATAGCTGCGATTGTTTTGAAAGTTTGTGTATATATTCTTCTCAAAAAATATTGTTTACATATTTTTGGAAAAAAAATTTAAATTTTTTTTCACGAGTTATGACCAATTTAACAGTGAAAAACATACTACTTTTTTCAAAAGGTGTGTTCATTCAATCGTCTGTAACTCCTGAAAGACTTTACCGATTTAAATGTGTTATCGCTTTGAAGGTAATTTCAATTACTTTTAAAATATTGAGGTGTTGTGTTATAGCAGGGTTAGATTTTTTTAAGTTTTTGCAATTTTAATTTTTTTATATTGATTTTCAAAATGATTACACCAATCGATTTTGTTGAAATTTTATAGTAGTGTGCTTTTGTCTATTTTTAAGCGACAGTAAGAGTTTGAAAGAGGTGAAATGATGGCTTCTATTTTTTACGATTTATTTTTTACAAAATCAACCAGAATTACAGTGAAAAATCATAAAAATGATAATTATATATATATTATATCTAAATATAAACCGATCTAACCCGTTTTCGCCACAGGTGTTTCTAGATAGATTATAAGGTGTTAAGCCAAATTTGAAGAAAATCGGGTACTATATGTACTTTATAGAGCGGAAAAAGTCAAATTTTGAGTGACATGCGTATGGGGGCTATATCCAAATCTGAACCGATCCTACCCGCTTTTATTATAAGCTCTTCTTCCACAATACTTACTTGTGCCAATTTTTGTTAAGATCGGGCTATAATTGTCGACTCAGAAAGTGTTTCTAAACCGATCTGTATAATAAACGATGGGTCTAACTCGTTTCCTTTTGGGTGTTACAAATAAATGCACAAAGACATAATACTCTATTGGAGTGTATAAAAAGTTTTATTAAAAAAGATCGTCATAATTCGCACTAAGTTTTTGTAAAGAATGGAATGACTGACTTCTGTTTTTGTTTTGTTACGTCACGTCACCGTCGCACAGTAGCGCCCGTAGAGCAAACGAGGTTGCAAAAATCAAAATTTTCTTGAGAATAAACCCATGTTATAGGAAACTTTTCAACGATTTTAAATCTGCCACTCTTAATAATATCACATTTTTAGTTTAGAAGATATAGCCGTTCAAAGTTGACCGACTTTCGGTTTTCAAAAAAAAAAACACAATTTTTAGTGAATGACTATTTAAAAACTATCCGTTTTTTCACTATTTTTCAACTTTGACGGAAAATAAAAAAAATCTATATTTTTCTATATTTGCCATATTTGCAAAACCTGTTCATTGATAATTTCTTTACATAATTCAAAAATTTTAGCTGCCCGTACGTGCCCGTTTGGCTTCTAGAGGTAAAAAAGGTTAAAAAGACATGGTTGCAGAAATTGTATGGCGTCCATCCCTTATATGTTTTGACTGACAGTAGTTTGATCTAATAGTTTGAAAAAAAACTACTCATTGAAATTAGCAGGTACGTACCTCACTTAAACAATACTTTGGCGTACAAATGGTCAAGAACAATATTGACTTATGGTCCCTACAGGTAGGCACAAATCTTATTTGGACACGTGCATAATATCAAAATTGCATTATTCAGCCTAAATCCATATGTATGCAGGGAACAGGTAAATTTTTCGGCATGGTAGCATAAGCCTATATATTGCAAATGGTCAAGAACAATATTGACTTATGGTCCCTATTTTTATTTTTTATTTTTAGGCATGGTAGCATAAGCCTATATATTGCAAAATAAGGATAATGCGTGGATTACTCTACGACTGAAAGTTGGCGCAACAATTACTGAAACCATTAAACAATTTAAGTACTGAAAACATGGCGTTGAACAACTTTAAATTATTTGAACTGTTTAGAAAGTCAACCACATCAAATTTTTTCACGGAAGCTGCTTTAGAAGAACTTGATAGCTTATACGGAAATATTGAGAGAAGCGAAATTATAAAAAATAAATTTTATCTGATATATGCAAATATTAAGGCAAAATGGGTGAAATCTAATCGAACCATTCAGAACTTCAACTCCAAATACGAGGACTGGCTTAATGAAGACACCATCCTGGATATATTGGCAGTAGATAAACCCACCACATCAACCAGAGGAGCAAAAGGAAGGCCAAAAAAAGTATTGAGGAGTGTTCAATTTTCACAAGGAAGAGGAAACTTGCCGATGCCACCAATGACTTGACCACGAAGCAATTATCGAACGCGCTGTCTATTAAATTTACAAAGGATAGTGAAAGAGTTAGGTCGCAGATAACCAAATCTGTTGCTGATGCAAGCCCACTGCGACTAAAAAGGATTAAGGAAAGCATTCCCACGCCCACAAACGCACACATTAAAAAGTATGGATCCGAAGAAGCCTTGGCCTTGTTTATGGACTTAGAACTTTCCAAAGAGAAATATGAGAAACTACGGACATCTTTAACGCGACACGGCGCTGACGTTTTACCCGGATACAAGCATATTACGCAAGCCAAAATAAATTCACGACCACTGCATACGGAGTTTACGGAAGTCTCTGCGAAAGCCAATCTGCAGGATCTCATGGGCCATACAGCAAAACGGTTGTTGGAGAGTCTTCCTGAAAATGAGGTGAAAATTCTTCCTGAGAAGTTGACATTGATCAGCAAATGGGGCTGTGATGGATCATCCGGACAAAAAAATAAAAAATAAATAAATAAAAAAATAAATAATAATAAATAAATAAATTAAAAAAAAAAATTTTTTTTTAATTTGTTGGGTAATAATTTAAAACATAAAACCCTAAAGAAAAAAATAAAAACAATCTAAAAATGTAAAAGAATTTTTTTTTTGTTACCATAAAATTGATTTTTCTACTAATTTTAACTTTGATAACCCATAATTAGGCCCCTACAGAGCGTAGCACCCTTTCCAAACGCTCATTTCATAGGCTGAACAGTTATCTATCATATGCTGTTTGAACTGTTCAATTATCTTATTCGGTTCAAAAGATATGATTTTTGCAACGAAAAAACTCAAATGGCGCCACTGTGCGTCGTTAGTTGCTAATACTTTAGGATGATACAGTTTAATTGTATTCTTCTTTTTAGTAATTATAGAGTTTCTTATGTTGACAGTTGAAACGTACAACTGTCACGTATATGACTAGGGAAATGTCCATATATATATTTGCCCACATATTCGATGAAAAGCGATCTAGATGATTACATGTTTATACACTCCACTAGAGTATCATGTCTTTGTTCATTTGTTTGTAACGCCATTGTTAATTATACCAATCGATCGATTCCGTCCGTCTGTCTGTCCGGCTCTCCGTCTGTCTGTCCATGTCTATTCTTGTAATCGAAGTATAGGTCTCAATTGTAGTCAGAACCAAATGAAACTTTGCACAACAAAATTTTTCGAGATAAGGACGAACGCTACTTAATTTGAAGAAAAGCGGTTCGGATTTAGATATTGCCTCTATATGAATTTCACTTCCGAGTTTACTCTTTTTACTCTAGATACCTCATATTATAGCATATTATCTTCAAAATTGGCAAAACATCTTATATTTAAACTAGAAACACCTGTGATGAAAATATGTTAGATCGGTTCAGATTTATATACAGCTCCCATACAAATTTCGCTCCCTATTTGACTTGTTCCGCTCTAGAAACCATATATAGTATTAACAGATCTTCTTCAACTTTGGCAAAATATCTTATATTTCCACCAGAAACACCCATGTTTAAAATGGGTCAGATCGCTTCAGATTTATATATAGCTCCCACACAAATTCCTTTCGATTTGCCTCTTTCCGCCTTATTTCTGTATTTTCACCGAATTTCTTCAAATTGAGCATAACACGTTATACTTGAACTGGAAGAACCTATTGTGAAAGTGAGCCACTTCATTCCATGTTTGGATATAGCCCCGATACAAATATTCTTCTCGATTTGACAAATTGGGTCAGGTCATATTAGCCTATGATTAGGAAACGCGCAAAAATACCTCCAGTTTTCACTTTTTTACCGAATTGAATTGTATTCGGATAGAAAGTGGAGTGTATCATATAATCGGCCCCGGCCGACTTTAGCCTTTCCTTACTTGTTTTATTTGCAGTCTTTCGTCGTAACGATTTAGTGGAGGTTAACATATTTAGCCTTTTCTAGCTTAAATCGCAGTTCTAGATTTGGGTTCTCATTGTTTTGACACATATCTTACGTACTACCGCATCGGATATATTTTAGAAATCGGCCCAAAATTAACTACTTTTCGTATTTTTCGAAAATTAAAATTTTTATTTTTTTGTGTTTATGTTTTTTAACATATTTTTACGTATTTCTTCATAATGCGAAGAAAAAAATTTAAAAATATGTTAAAAAACATAAACACAAAAAAAAAATAAAATAATTAATTTTCTTAAAAATACAAAAAGGTGTCAACTTTGGACCGATCTCTAAAATATATCCGATTTCCCGATATTTAATGATAATGTCTGAAAATAATCCTTAGGTCCTTGTCTAATTTTGATTTTTTGCAGAACTCAAAAATGTTTACTAAAACAAAAGTTATTGCATTTTGGCCGATGGATTTTGATTCTGAACCACTGTGCGACGTCTCTTGTATTTTAGTCACTGGTTGATGTTTCTAGTATTTTAATTGATATCTCAAGCAACATATGTCAATGTACTGCATTTAATAATGTTGAATATAGGGTATGGTATTAGGTCCATGTCTAAGATTCGACCCGCAGAACACAATGCCATCCACACTGGATGGTTATTTTACTGGGTCAGTGCCTGTGCTAAACAGCCATAAATTGTTTGATGACAAGTCTTCATTTCACATCGCATTCACCAACATGACAGGCTGTCACATTGGCATTCGCGCTCGTAAATATATATGCACAATATAAAGAGTGATTTTTTTGAGGTTAGGATTTTCATGCATTAGTATTTGACAGATCACGTGGGATTTCAGACATGGTGTCAAAGAGAAAGATGCTCAGTATGCTTTGACATTTCATCATGAATCGTCTTACAAACGAACAACGCTTGCAAATTATTGAATTTTATTATCAAAATGCGTGCTCTGTTAAGAAAGTTCATTGCGCGCTTCCATTTTATGGTCAGTTTAATCGACCCACTGAAGCGGCTATTCGGGCTATTGTGACTAAATTTCGCACCAAATTTACATTGTTGGACATTAAACCACCAACACGCTTACGTAGAGTGCGAACTGAAGAAAATATCGCAGCTGTATCGGCCAGTGTTAATGATGACCACCAATTTTCGATTCGTCGCCGTTCGCACCAATTGGGTCTCTGTTACTCAAAAACGTGGAAATGCCAAAATTGGACTAAGCGGATGGACCACCTAAGACGCAGCCGCGGTCAACATTTAAATGAAATTATCTTCAAAAAGTAAATGTCATGGACCAATCTAACGTTTCAAATAAAGAACCGATGAGATTTTGCAAATTTTATGCGTTTTTTTTAAAAAAAAAGTTATCAAGCTCTTAAAAAATCACCCTTTACATACATACGGCTATGGTCGGACAGAAAAAATGGAAGAACAACTATTTGAGATATTTATCACATATTTAGACGTGGGCTATATGACGCATTCAAAGCAAGAGTGACATAACTAACTTCACTGTCGAACCGATTTAAATGAGTATCAAATTTGGCAGATTTTTCTTCTATTCTATGGTATTTAATTAACCTTAGAAGGGATATTCTTCATGGGGGAGCTGTAACCACCAATTTCTGTTTTGTTAAAAAAAATATTTATAGTATAGGGCTGTTTTTCTGTAAGACTGGATAACTTAGCTGCGACAACAAAAATCTAAACAAAATGTTCAAATTTCACTCAAAACAAAAAATATATTTTAAAATTTTCGTCAACAGCAATATCAATGTGTGTATGAAAACAAATTTTGAAAAACTAATTTTATGTTAGCCTGGATAATCCAGTGTAAGTCAAATTTATTGTTATCGAGGCTAAGTCCAAAAAAGTCAAAACAAAATAATTTGATACAAATATTTATATTGTACTTGGCGACAATGTGAAACGAGTAAGGAAAGGCTAAATTTGGGCGGGGCTATAACAAGTGAATTCGGGGAAAAAAGTGAAATTGAGAACAATTTTTGTATGGGTACTACATAATGAACCAATGTGATCTACTTTTACAATGTATGTTTTCATCTAACATATACCGTTTTCTGCTAAATTATATCAAAATCTTGAGAGAAAAAAATTTTTTAATTTAAAATCTGAAAAGATGTAGCACATTTTAACTATAGGTTTTCCTAGTTGAAATGTTATATTTGTCCACTTTGAAGAACATCTTTTAAAATACATTTTTATGAGCCCTATATCGACCCGCCTTCACCATAATGGTTCCAGTTGAATATAAATTGTTATGGCAAATTTGAAGAAAATCGTTTAAAATATGTGGTTTCTAGAGCGCAAAAACTTAAATGGACACCGAAATATATATGGGAGCTATATCTAAATCTAAACCAATCTCACCCACTTTTACCACAGACGTTACTAAATAGTTCAAATGTAAGGTTTTGTGCCAAATTTGAAGAAAATCGGATAAAATATGTGGTTTATCGAGAGAGTAAACAGTCAATTCGGTAGCAAAATTTGTATGGGAGCTATATCGGTATATAACGTTCTGACTCATTTTTACCACAGATGTTTCTAGTTAAAATATAAGATTTTGTGCCAAATTTGAAGAATATCGGTTCAAATATGTGATCTCTAGAACGCAAAAAGTTAAATGTAGAACGGAATTTGAATGACAGCTATATCTAAATCCGTCCGTCCGTCCATATGTCCGTTCGTCCATATATTCTTGTAATCAATTTTCAATATACAACCATACAAATCTCCTTTCCGATTTAACATTTTTTGTCAAACACATACATTTACAGGATACAAAAATCCTTTCCTTTTTTGCCTTAATATAACACTGTACTCCTGTTCTGTTCAGTACACCCACACAAATGACCCATATTACTATGTTAAATTAAAAAAATATAACATCCACACGGATCTTCGAAATCGGCTCTATTTTGGCATTTCATAATTTTTCATAATCGGGAGTGATATTCGTATGGGAGCTATATGTAAATCTGAACCGATCTGACCCATTTTCACCATGGGTGTTTCTAGGACAAATACAATATATTTCGCTTAATTTGAAGAGAGTCTGTTAAAATATGTGGTTTCTAGAGCGGAAAAAGTCAAATTGGGAGCGAAATTTGTATGGGAGCTATATATAAATCTGAACCGATCTGACCCATTTTTACCACAAGTGTTTCTAGTTGAAATATAAGACGTTTTGCCGAATCTGAAGACAATCTGATATAATATGTGGTTTCTAGAGCGGAAAAAGTCAAATAGGGAGCGAAATTTGTATGGGAGCTATATATAAATCTGAACCGATCTGACCCATTTTTACTACAGGTGTTTCTAGTTGAAATATAAGATAGTTTGCCAATTTTGAAGAAAATCTGTTGTTATATGTGGTATCTAGAATGAAAATAGAAAAAAAGGGAGTGAAATTCGTATGGGGGCTATATCTAAATCTGAACCGATTTTCTTCAAATTAAATAGCGTTCGTTCTTATCCCGAGAAACTTCGTTGTGCAAAGTTTCATTTGGTTCTGGCTACAATTGCGACCTGTATCGTGATTACAAAAATAGATGGATAGACAGACAGACAGACGGACATTGCTAAATCGATTCAAAAAGTGATTGTAAGTCGATCGGTATAATTAACAATGGGTCTATCTCTCTTCCTTTTGCGTGTTACAAACAAATGCACAAAGACATAATACTCTCGTGGAGTGTATAAATATTTACGCTTTAGCCACGCCCATTCTTGTACCTCCCACACAATTATCTCTATCCTAGTTGAAATTAAATGCTTTATAACTCCTTTAGCGTTGCCTAAAATCTATTATGACTTCATATTAGACCAAGTTTTCACAATTATTAACAAATTTGGAAGCTGGATCCAATTGGCACAAACTTCTAGTACCTCCCACAAACATACTCCGGTGATAAATTCTAAGTCCTTCCATACATATGTTCTCTGAGAATGAGGTTTTATAAAAGTCAGTTTAGCCGACTGACGTTATCTTACTTGTTGTTAATAAAATGTTGGTAATTAAACAACAATGCAGAAATAACTTGTCAGCGAACGTTGCCCTTATTAGCGAAATTATAAAAATAGAAAAATGGGATAAAAATAGTACCAACCAAATGACAGCAGCTAGAGTCATGAAATTAGGAGTATTTATACCTCTGACTCCGTAGACTCGAAAAATAAAAGGTTTTTTCCAAATTCGTACTTTCAAGGGATACAATCAGTACAGAGGGATAAAAATAGAGCTAGCTATAGCTAGAATGATGAGATTTGGTGTATACATCCATCTAATTGCGTAGACACCTAAAATAAAGAGATTTTAATTTAATTATTAAAATTAAATAAAATCGGCTCAGATCTACATATAGCCCCCATACGAATTTCATTCCCGATATGACTCTTTTCACTCTAGATACCACATGTTTTAACCGATTTTCTTCAAAATCGGCAAAACATCTTATATTTCAACTAGAAACACCCATGTTGAAAATGTGTCAGATAGGTTCGGACTTATATATAGCTCCATACAAATTTCGCTCGTAATTTCAGTATCACCGCTCTAGAAACCACAAATTTTATCAGATTGTCTTCAAATTTGGCAAAACATCTTATATTTAAAGTCTAACCAGATGTTACTTGGTTAGATCGTTTTAGATTTATATTTATATTTCGCTCCCGCTTTCACTTTTTCTGCTCTAGAAACCATATATTTTAACAGATCTTCTTTAAACTTTGCAAAATATCTTACATTTCCACTAGAAACACCCATGGTTCAGATCGTTTCAGATTTATATATAGCTCCCATATTAATTTCGATCCCGGCTTGAATTTTTCCGCCCCCCAGAAACCACGTATTTTCACCGAATTTCTTCATATTGAACATAACACGTTATACTTGAACTGGATGAACCTATTGTCTAAGTGTCTTCATCCCACATTTGGATATAGCCTCGACACAAATATTCTTCTCGATTTGACAAATTGTGTCCGGTCATATTAGCCTATGATAAGGAAACATACAAAAATCCTTCCCGTTTTCACTTTTATGCCGAATTGAGTTATATCCGGATTTCTATCTAAGGATTGTCATATAGTCGGCCCCGCCCAACTTTAGCCTTTCCTTACTTGTTTTCTATGTCGTTAAAAATCTATAGATGGAATATTTTTACACAACTGGGTACGGAATCTCATATGATTCATTCCATGTCAAGCGGTACCATTTTTGACCTCGAGAGCTGCGATTGTTTTGAAAGTTTGTTTATATATTCTTCTCATAAAAACTTTTTATACATAATTTTGGAAAAAAATTATAAATTTTTTGTTCGAGTTATCTAATATACCTTGTTTTGAAGGCAATTGGAATTACATTTAAAATATTGAAGCGGAAATGTATAGCCGCGTTAGTTGAATTTTTCAATTTTATATCTTTTTTTTTTTTTGATTTGCGAAATGATTACATTAATAATTTTTTGGCAACTATAAAGTAATGTTCGTCTTTTTCAGTGACTTTTTTAGTGACTGCGTGAATTTGGAAGTGTGAATTGATGGCTTCTATTTTCTACGATATTTTTGCAAAATCAACCAGAATTTCAGGGGAAAAATGAATGATAATTTGTTCAGTAGTTTATTAGAACAAGAAAACAAAACAAAGAAACAATGGAATATAATATATATAAATATAACATTAAATTATAATGGTATGTTACATTAAAACCGGTCAAGTAAAGTTACAGACGATTGAATGAATTAAAATCCGTCTAGTATTGCAGGAGTTACAGGCGATTTAATGAACACAACTTTTTTTTCAAAAATTTTAAATTGAATAAAATGTCTAACTTTTTTCAAAAATACGAATTCAACATTTTTATGAGAACAATACATACACACATTTTCAAAGCAATCGCAACTATCGAGGTCAAAAATCGTACCGCTTGACTTTATTGTCATACATTTCATTTGGTTAAAACTGGATCCACACCAGTCACTTTGAAGAAAATCATTATTTTTAGAGGTTATGTAAAATCGCTCTTGTACGCGAAGGTGAGAGATATGGCCGAAACATTTCGAGGGTATTCACAAAACAAACCAAGCATTCATTTTAAGTGCAACTTTTTTTACTCCCATACGAACCGATCCGGTTTAATGTACATACATACATATGTTTGAATGAAAGATTTATATGCAAATAATGTACATTTGATTTCAAATATGTATATTTGTCATTACCATTTGATATTCAGTGAAATAAGACGAATGCTGTTTGCGAGTTCTTACTATACAAACAGATAAGTATTGATAACGAGCGTTCGAATAAAATCATATAAAATATGTTTATTTCATTCTATTTGCTGATGAAGCAATGTATGTATGTAAAAATAATTTCCCAATAAATAAATATTTGATTGCTGACATATTTTACTTGAAGGGACTCATTTGAAAGGAAAGGATGTAAGGGAAAGGCTAAAGTCGGGTATGATAACCTCCATTACTCTCGCACCTTATATTCCAAACCGCCCTAAGTCTAATATAGCATGAGGTATATGTGTGTGTGTGCACCTGATAATTTCAACGAAAAAAGTTGTCACAGTAAAACAAAAATATTCGAAAAAACGTTTATTTTAATTGTTGAAAAAATTAGAAACTCCTAAAATAACACTCAATTAAAACATTTGTCTAAAACTTTAGTCAAAAACGCAATATTTGCTAATTACTCATTTAATTGGAAAATATTTTCTGGCACTTCATGGAATTGACAAAATCGCCACGACATACTCGTCATCGCCTTCTATACAACTTTGACTTAAATCTCCCTATACTGTGTGCGGTGCGATGGTAAGAATGTGCGTCTAAAATTCTAATATCCGCGGTTCGATACTTGCTTCGTTAAAAATTTTATTTTTTATACACTCCACGAGAGTATTATGTCTTTGTGCACTTGTTTTTAACACACAAAAGCAGGGGGATATTCCCATGGTTAATTATACCGATCGACTTAGAATCACTTTTTGAATCGATTTAGCAATGTCCGTCCATCTGTCCGTCTGCCTGTCTGTCTGTCCATCTATTCTTGTAATCACGATACAGGTTGCAATTTTTCGGGACAAGGACGAACGCTATTTAATTTGAAGGAAATCGGTTCAGATTTAGATATAGTTCCCATACGAATTTTACTCCCGATTTGACTTTTTCACTCTAGAGACCACATATTTTAACAAATTGTCTTCAAAATTGGCATAACATCTTATTTTTCACGTAGAAGCACCTATGGTGAAAACGGGTATAATCTGTTCAGATTTATATATAGCTCCCACTCAAATGTCACTCCCGATTTAATTTTTTCCACTCTATAAACCACATATTTTAACAGATCTTCTTCAAATCTTGCAAAATATTTTATATTTTCACTAGAAATACGCATGGTGAAAATGGGTCAGATCGGTTGAGATTTATAATTCTCCAATTCAAATTTCGTTCCCAATTCGAATTTTTTCGCTCTAGAAACCACGTATTTTCACCGAATTTCTTCAAATTGAGCATAACACGCTAAATTTGAACTGGAAGAACTTATTGTGCAAGTGGGTCACTTCATTCCATGTTTGGATATAGTCCCGATACTAATATTCTTCTCGATTTGACAAATTGTGTCAGGACATATTAGCCTATGGTTAGAAAACATACATACATCCTTCCCGTTTTCACTCTTTTCACCGAATTGAATTGTATTCGGAGAGAAAGTGGAGAGTTTCATTTACGGTGAAAAAAATAAAGAAACCATTTAGGTTTATTCTAGAAAAAAACTAAAAAAATATTGATATTTTAATATTTGACCTATCGACGTCAATGGAGCTCACTGCATATACAAATGCGATAATCATTTATTGCAGGATTTAAAATTGATCCCGATTTCATCGGTTAAAATATAAACATAATTTCTATATGAGTCATTCCATGTCAAGCGGTACGGTTTTTGACCGCGATAGCAGCGATTGTTTTGAAAGTTTGTGTATATATTCTTCTCATATTGTATATCCTAATCTAAACTTAGATGTTTCCAGTTGAAATATAAGCTCTGGTGCCCAATTGGAAGAAAATCTGTTAAAATACAAATTTGTATGGGATCTATATCTAAATCTGAACCGATGTGACCCAATTTCACTTGTGGGCAAATCGAGAAAAATATGCGGTTTCTAGAGCAGAAAAAGTCAAATCGGCAGCAACATTTTTATGGGGGCTATATCTAAATCTAAACCGATTTGCTTCGAATTAAATAGCGTCCATCCTTGATCTACAAAACTCACTTGTTCCAATTTTAGTTGTTTAGTTACGGACATGAATAACTCGATTCAAAAAGCGATTCTAAGTCCATCGGTATACTAAACACTGGGTATAAAAATATTATTCGGCCGGGCCGAATCTAATATACCTTCACCACGGTGTGCATTACCCAGTATTAACGATAGATTAGAGGCTGTCGACTTTACATAGAAATGCAGAACCAAATTAGGATAATTGTGATGCTTCATTCAATTCACTACTACTAGCTGACCCGGCAAACGTTGTTTTGCCTTCAAATTTTAGTTATATTTAAATAGCTGACTCGACAGACTTTTCTGCCTAGAAAAGTATTGATTTAGAAATTTACGGTTACATGCAATAAAAATCATTTTTTGGCTTTTAAATTGAAATTAGTTATTAGATTAGACACTTTTTGTGATATAATCCATTATTAAGACTTCATATGCAAAAACGTACCTTAATCGTACCTTAAAACTATACCTTGTACGATTTTCTGTTCTGTAATTTTCTATTTGTATTTGGCAATTCTGATATTTGCAATTGACATATTATTGTTAGTGTTACAATGAATCGTTTTCCGACTACAAAGTATTCGAATATAAACTAAGGTTAATCTATATTTTCGCCAAAAATAATAATTCAATGAGTTCAAAACACGGTAGCTTCGGCAAGTGAAAATAAATGTTTTTTTAAAGTTTGGGAAACAATAACTCGCGAGCTATCATTTTACTTCTCCTTGAAACATTATTAAGAAAAGGATGTTTTCGTTTCTCGAAGTTCCTGTGTTTAGAACTCACACAACAGTGACAGTTCTCGTACGCTGGCAAATTCGAATTTTGATATTTCTCACAAATTAGAAGAGAAATGGCAAAATTTTATTTTATTGTTGGTTTAAAGTAGGGCCGTGTCTACAATAATTTTTTCAAATTTTTTAATGGCTTTTAACAGACTCATAATGAACGTTTTTGGATACAGTTTTGAGAAAATTTTCCTATTTTTACTTATTTTTTCTGCATACGACCGTTAATGTTTTATTGTTACGGGTATGTTTAAAATACAGGTACATGATAACATTTAAAGGAGAACGGTGCAGGTAATTCATATTTGTTTAAAAAAACGTAAATAATATATGAAGTATTAAATGATAAAAAGTATGTACATACATAGAGACTGTTATTCTTGAAGACAACTGCACCAACTTTCAATTGCAAATTGTGTGGTGGCAATCCAAAGAATTCAAAAACTCAATTGTATAGCTGATTGCTTCGTCTTCGTTTGTTACACAGTCGATAGATTTGAAGGAATGCAGCGAACAACAGATTTGATTTTCAATTGTACAGGTAAAGTGATCCACATCCCTGTCCTTTGCCGCTAGAATTGCTATTTCACTCAACCAATCGTTCGAACCAATTGGTTTAATGCGTTTGTGTTGTATTAAAGTACACGCTGCAATTCTCGTTCGAAAGCGTCGTACGATGAACCAGCGATGAAATTCCTAACCTGACTAACAGACTGCCGCACATGAGATAAAACATGTCTCCTATCAAAACCATCTCTTCATTCATATGAAGAGATTCTATGAATGGACACGAACTCCATGAAAAATGTCTTCTGACATGTCATCCTTGTACTTGTCCCACAATTCACGTGTATTCAATGGAAAACATATGGCAATAATGTTCGCAAATAAAATGCGTATTTGACTTGGAGATGCAGAAACAGTTGCTTCGGCGATTGTCGTGTCCCAATGCGTATCGTTTTCAATGATATGCAGCACGAAATGTTGGCAACACAACACCATTGACAGTTCGAAGTGACTCAAATGATGTCGGTCCTCGGACTTTCATCAGCAATAGTCGCAAGTAAAAGGATTCATCATTCTTCGGATGAACTGTATAAATACGACAAAGAGCTTCAGTAGAACGCACATCCGGTGACCAGGGAGTACATATCCTTGCTTTCAACGTTGAAATTTCTTCGATGAAGCTTTCCAAGTGTAATAACACGGCATTTCTGAGTCAAATAACGTACGTGTCAATGGATCACTTTGACAAATCGAGAAGAAACTGGTAATGTTGTCGCTGGTGGGTTTTGAGCACGTTGAGCAGCACTTGCTGCTGTGAAATATACTCGTTGACCGTTCTCCAGATGTGTAACAGTCGGATAGCGTTCGTGAATGGAAAATGAGAATATATGCCAAATCGCCTCATTGCAGTTTACGTATCGGCCAACTTGATATCGCGTGATTTCATCATTGCGTCAGGATCTTGAAGACCAAAAGCCGCCATGTCACTGTCTTTCGTGACATATTTGCAGATGTACTTGATGGATTCATTGAATTGCAATATACCACGTTACAATGCGCTTTCAATGTTTTGCAAAGAAGTGGCGAATACGGTACAGCCCTCTTTTCATTGTCGGATTGAATCCGCGTTCGTCAATAATATCTGCTCCAAATGAAGTCAGCCGTTTTATTTCTGTGTGTTCGATTGAATATGAAGTGATTCTGGTCTTTCACCTTGAAGCAAAGATTGCAATGGTTCTGGTGCTAAAGGCAATGGTGGTACTTTAACCTTGCCACTGAGAAAGCACAGTCCAGGCGATTCTCCAGGAACTTCAAACATAAACGTCATCTATCATTAAGATGGCATCGTAAAATCACTCAGTACAAATCGCGGATATTTCGAAATCGGTTCTTGAGTTATAAGCGTAGTAACTAACGCCACTCTCTTTTATATATATAGACTAGCAGTACCCGCTGCTTCGCACGCGAAAAAGCCAGTTATTTGATCATTTTATCCGTCTCTGTTTTTGGATAGTATTATTTAATTTTCTTTTGGTGGATATAGATAAATCTAAAATAGTAATTTGGAAACCTAATATTAGCTAGCACTCACACACAGTCAATGGAATGTGCTTGTCGATATGCACTATTTTAGCTGAACTACTTCGTATTTTTTTCATGTTTTTAGATTCAGTCAGCCAGTTTATAACTTTTTCCACTTCTTTCCCAAGAAGTACACATTTTGAAAAATCACTATAGGCAACATGTGTTTTTGCTTCACCTAAAAATATATACACTATTTTTGTCCCGCCTACCCCCTAAAAAGTACAAATTTCGAAAAATCCAATTTTACTTCGTTCCTATATGGTCAGAGGAATTTACATACCAAATTTCACGTTTCTAGCTGTAATACTTTAGTTGGTACCACTGTTATCCCTTTTTGTCCCGCTCGTCCCTTAAAAGTACAAATTTCGAAAAATCCAATTTTACTTCGTTTCTATATAGTCAGAGGAGTTTACATACCAAATTTCACGATTCTAGCTGTAATGCTGTAGTTGGTACCATTTTTATCCCCTTTTGTCCCGCTAGCCCCATAAAAGTAAAAATTTCGAAAAATCCAATTTTACTTCGTTTCTATATGGTCAGAGGAATTTACATACCAAATTTCACGTTTCTAGCTGTAATACTTTAGTTGGTATCATTTTTATCCCTTTTTGTCCCTCTAACCTCCTAAAAATAAAAATTTTGAAAAATCCAATTTTATTTCGGTCAGAGGAATTTACAATTTTTACCAAATTTCACGTTTGTAGCTGTAATACTTTAGTTGTAGCTCTCCTTCCCTATTTATAGCTCTTCTGCATGGTCAGTGCAAGGAATACACCGAATTTCATGTTTCTAGCTACTGCCGTTTAGTCAGGACTAAGGTTCGATGTTTATCCCTTTTTGTCCCATTTTAACCCCTTAGTCGAAGTCTACGTCATATTTCGGAACTACCCTGAAAATTTCAGTAACGCAACTCTTTTTTATATAAATGATATATAAATATAAAACTTTAAGTGTAATAAAAAGGGTGAACATGAGGAAAGAAAAATATGTCCTAAATACTTGTCAGTCGTCATTTTGTAGAAAAAAATTCCCTCAATCCTGATTTTTCCCCATTTGCAACTTCTTGATAGAAAAAGTTCTAATATCGAAGATACAATATGTTTCAGAGTACACATGTATATATATATATATATATATATATATATATATATATATATATATATATATATATATATATATATATATATATATATATTAGACCGGTCCTTATTTATATGGACAAATTTATTTTCTCGAATATATGTTACGGCAAGCGCTAAAAATATTCGTTTTAGTCCCAAAAAGCATAAAAAAAAATTTGACAACGATTGGATAATTTTTAGCCGTGCCCCAAGCACCTTTTTGTTTTTATTATGAGAAATAAGGCAAAAATATATATATTTTTTATTTTATTTACATTTATTTGAAAATTAAGAATAAACTTAAATATTTTTATTAATTACATACTCATAGTAACATTAATATTATTTTAATTTAATAGTGAAGTCTTTTTAAAAGTGGGATAATTCATGTTATATTCTTTAACCACCTGAAAAAGGAATTGTTTCTCCTCTTCGTTGTGGGTTAATTTATTATTATAATCTGTAATGAATTTGGCGCCTCTTTCAGCTGCATCATTCACTACAGATAGGTTTTTACAAATTTGTGATCCGTGAGGGTAGTCAAATCTTTCATTCCAATCCGATGGATCGACTTGCAAAAATTCTTTTGAAATTTCTAAACGATCAAAGAATGCGTGTGTATTGGAATTTACAAAATCGCTTAAATCTTTTTGCGCAAATGTGCCGATATTTGTTGGATTAGTTATTATTCGCTTGCATTTTTCTGTATTTGCTTCAACATTAATTGCCTGAACCATTTTTTTTTAATTGCAACACTTACATTAGGATCGAAGAATGAAAGACCGACTGCTTCTTCCGACAAATACCACAAATGATTGCTGATTTTTTGTAGCAAAGCAAGAGCTATATCCCTTTCAGGATAAGCCATAATATTTTTAATTAAATTTAAGTCTTGATTTGGTGCTTCAATTGCTTTAGTGCATCCAAACCAGGATTTTACATAAATACGAACTACGAACAGACAGACACTACGTATACCGTTTAACTCTTGGTTGGTCATATTGAATTCATTACGAAACAAATACATTTTAAGTGCATAAATACATTTTGACATCCATCGAGCATGAGAAGTTGCACCAGGTATACGAAAGGTGTTAAAATTCGGCACCGTACCACCAAGAAAAGTGACAACTAATTGCAATAATTCTTTGTAGTCGCGTCTGCTATGAGCTTGTTTTAAGTTATCTAGACAGTAATTTAAAATTGTTCCACGTTCTTCAGCAGTCAATACTGTAATAATGTGTTCATCTTCTAAACAACTCTTGTAATTTAATTTGTCAATATTAATCCAGTATTTGCTAAAGCGATTAAAAATTAGCACTTCTGGACCGGCTGTAGTAGCCACTCTAATTTCAAACACTTTACGGATCAACAACTCGTAAATATGGTGTCTGCAGGGAAAATATAATAAATCGCGACCTAGTTTTCCTTCAAGCAGAGCAGCAGCACCGCTTTGAACTCCTGTATTATGAGCAGTTGTGTCGAAGCAGATTATTTGAACTAGATCAAGCATTTCATATTCATTTATTGAATTAAACACGGCATCTGATATTTCTTTTCCACTCGAAGATTTTAACTTTGGAATGCCAAGTAGTTTATCGATACCTTGAGATGAGACTATGATTGGCAAGCGGTCAACTTTTTCCCTGCCACTAATTTCTGGTAACATTGTACCATCCCAGTGCAAAACAAAACTACGTGGAATCTGGAAATAAAAACTCAAGTTTCTTAATTTATACTCAAAACATAAAAAAAGAAGCATAGGGAAAACCCACATTACAGTACTTACATCAAAGTTTGCTGCAATGTTTTGTGCTGTTGTTGCACGATGCTTCTGACGCATTCGACGAATTGATGATCTATTTAGTATAAGATCTTCGATATCATAGCCCAACGCGTCAGCAGTTGCGCTTAGGATATGAACTGCAGCACCATCAGTGATTTTCCACTTATCCAAAGTTGAAAACAGTCTTGGTGTAAAAAAAATTGTTTTACCTCTGGAGATACCTGATATACCTGGATTTGGATTTGATACAGATGTTGATGTTGATGCTACAACTTCAATATCGTTTTCGTCGTCAATGTCAATCATACCTGTTTTACAACAATAATTCTGATTTGCTTAAAAGATAGAATATTTAATTGTATACCTCTTTGAATCTGTTGTTCATATAACTCTTTTCGTTCATCTTCTTTTATTCGACGCTGGTTTTCTTGTTCTTTCTGGACTGCCTTTCACTTTTCTTTCTGCATTACAATTTTATCCGTTCCTAGCATACAACCTGGTCTTCCTTTTTCTCGTTGCTTTTTTAAGAACCTTTGTCTTCTTGTATTTTAATTAATTCAAACGCGTTTGCATGTGCGATATCGAATAAATCATCTAATTTATCTTGAAATTCAGTTTCTTTCCTGTTTTGACATTCTGTTTTTCGACCATGATGCTTTGTAATATCTCTCCACTTGTTGTATAATTTTTCCAGCTTCTCAATGCAGTGTTTTTCATGGTGTGTTGGAATTCGTGCTTTTTGCCAAAACGTGCTGACCTCAGCAACAACTAATCTAGAACTTTCTCTTAAATTTAAGCCAACTATTCTTAAATTATAAAATAAAACTTGAAGCACTTGTTTTCTTCCTGGTACGCCAATTAACATAATGTCATCATCCGATCGAAGTCTTTTGGTTGTCATCGCTTTAGATTTTTAATTTTAAAATGTATTTGTTCGTTTTGGATTTTCTATGAATTTAAAAAATAAAAAATATTAATATTTTAGGCAAAAAATATTTATTTTCTTCATACATTTATTTTACCGGCTAAACTGTTGATTATATAGAAAAACGCTATATATACACATTTGAAAGGAATTCTAATTCTTAATTATTTTTCAATTTATTTAAACAAAATCGGACTAGTGGTTCTCGAGTTATGTCAAAAAAAGAGCACCCAAGGTGATAATTTCCCCTATATGATAGTAACTAACTTTAATGACAAACAATTGTTGGCGGGGGCACGCCTAAAAATTGTCCAATCAAGCTCAAATTTTTTTGTGTATTTTTAGGTTCAAATAGAGTAGTTTTAGCTTGCCGTCATACGAATTCAAAAAAAAAGAAATAAGGACCGGTCTAATATATATATATATATATATATATATATATATATATATATATATATATATATATATATATATATATATATATATATATATATATATATATATATATATATATATATATATATATATATTTATTTATTTAGCTACAGTCGCTTTTTTATTTTTATGTTTCTGGCTGTTATCGTATCGCATAATAGAAAATCGGTAAAAATTTCCCTTTAAGCAGTGATGATAGGGGTAGATGTGTTTGGGGAAAATATTGAGAAGGGAAAATTAATAGGGGTCAGTCTTACACATCTCCCCTCTAGGGTCTACTGTGTGGCAGTATTGAGCCTTTATTTCATAAAAAATATAATATAGATAGACAAGTGTATGGTGGTCACCTTAAGGGTTGCAGATGGAGGGTAGGTGTATTGTAAGGCAACATTGGGGCGGAAAAAAAGGGGGCTGGTCATACATTTGACTCCACTAGGGGCCTCAATGGGACAGAGCGGAGGGAGCTAGAGTGGAGATAAGGGACAGGTATGTTTGGAGAAAATGTTGGAGAGAAAAAATTAATGGGGGTAAATATTTCATGTCTTCTCTCTAGGGATGTATAGGGGAGAGTTTAGGGCCTTTCCTTCATAAAAAAATTATAAAAAATTTAAAAAATGTGTGATCTGAGAAAATATTTGGGCTGCAAGAATATTGAGTGTTGGTCATGCATTTGACTCTCTTTGAACCTCCTGGGGGCAGTTAGAGTGTTGGGAGCATATTTAATAAAAATGAGTTTTTGTATTGGAGCCCCATTAAGGACTGAGGATAGGGGGTAAGTTTGTTTGGAAAAAATTTGGGGAGGTTTGTCTTACATTTAACCCAGCTAGGGGCAACTCTGGGACAGTTTTGGAACTTACTGTCAACAAAAAAATTAAAAAATATAATATGGAGACCACTTTAAGGGTTGACGACAGGAAGTAGTTATGTTCAGAGAAAATGCGGGAGTTGCAAAAATATTGGGGGTCGGCCATACATTTGACTCCACTAGCGGCCTCCTTGGGTCAGTAAGAGCGGAGGGAACAAATTATCGGGGATGGACAATTATTGGGGGCCGGTCTTATATTTAACCCCTCTGGGGACTACTCCGATGCAGGTTTGGGGCTTTTGTGTATTTTTACCCCTTTTGCCTCACATTTGACCCCGATGAGCCCCATTTTTAGGTTCATGCTTTTTTCCGAACCTCACAAAATAGAAGGTTCAAACCGAACTCCTAATATTCCCATACTACACTATCCCACCGCTAGACTAACGCTCACCAGTTTTAAAATTAGTTGTCGGTGTTTCGCAGTTAATATTACTCATACGACATATGGTGCGAGCATTTGAGCGTAGAAGCAATATTATTTGAGTAGTTAATATTACTCATACGCAAGCGTTTTTGAGTGTGTTACGCCGCTATATATATGGTAGCCATACTGTTTGCGCCGTTAATTGCGTTTACCTTTCTCTTAGCGTTTTACAATTTTTTGTTACACTTTTATGGCCATTTGGTCGCTGTTCTGTTATTAATGGCAGACATTCATTTTAAAGTTTTATCTCTGTGACTGACCGCATTTGTGCTTGTGCTTGTGTTTGTTCTGAATGATGAGAGGGGGTTGGGTGAATTTGCAACCCCTTTATCACTCTCGCTGAAAGCATTCATTCCGGTACACGAAGAGCTGGAAGCTTAAATACGTGTGAGTGTAAGTGTGTGTGTACCGTTGACATTTGTAGCACTAATGTGTTTTTATCGTGTTTACTTTGTATTAACCATTTTATGGCACAACTACCGGCATAAGTTTATAAAAAAAAACAAAAAACAATTCGCAAAAGTGAAATAATCGCACAAAAATCAACAAATAGTTAGTTAAAAAAGAAGGCTACAAGCGTAGATAAAACCCTAACGACCAGCAATAAAGATATCAAGGCCGAACGACAAACTATTAAATTCTAAATTTATGTCGCCCTCTTCAGTTGATTGCATGACAATCTAGTTATATCACCGACATGTCTCCCTCGTATAAGGTTTCGAGAAGAGCGGGTTCAAAATTGAACTCTCAACACTGAGATGTTTGTTTCACTGTGGCGTAAATCGATTTGTTCGGAATTCGAAATATACAGTATATATATTTACGATGATGCAACGAAACTAAACAGTTTTTATGCCCTCCACTATAGAATGTGCGTACACTTGGTTTCATTAAGACTAAATTATGGCAAAAATACATATCTCTCATACATTGTAATCAAATTTCCAATTAAAATATGTAAAATTCATCGAAGCAGATAAGAGCGATGAAAAAGTGTTTTTTATTTTATTTATTATTTACGTTGTTTTTACTGGGAGAGTAGGTCATATTATATACAATTATGAAGCAGAAAATCTTTTTGTGCAAACTGTATATCATTGTTAATATGTAACATATAGTCTTAATAGTAATTTAAAATTAAAATCGTCTATAAAAAAGTACTGATTAATTGTTCAAATTTCTGGATTTATGACTACCACGACTGGCTCGGCAGTACCTCATCCGATCAACCCAATATTTCAGTACATTTTCGATTGTTCCGGCTCGAATGTCTTCAATGCCAACATCATGACATTTCATGTTTCAATGCTTCAATTGTCTCTGGATGGTTTGCGTAATATCTGTCCTCAATGGCTGCCCACAGAAAAGTATCCAAAGGGCTAACATCACAGCTCCGAGGCGAATTGAGATCACAATTTCTGTTGGTTATCTGAGTTTCAAAAACAGTGCTTAAAATATCGATGTTTGCATCAGAAGCGTTCCATTTTTCAAATGTGAAATTTTGCCTGTAAATAAAAATAAAAATAACAAGTAAAAACGGGGTCAAGTTCGACCGGCCCGGACTTTCTATACCCTCCAACATGGATTGCATTCCACAGAGGCTGTCGATATTCGTAGAAGTGCAGTAATATTACAGGAAAATATATTTGTATACCCTACACCACAGGGTATAATGACGTTGTGCATTTGTTTGTAAAACCCAAAAGGAAACGAGATAGACATATCGTTTATTATACCGTTCGACTTAGAACAACTTTTTGAGTTTATTTAGTTCTGTCCGTCCGTCAGTCCATCTATTTTTGTACTAAATGAAGCTTTGTGCATCGTAGTTTCATGGGATAAGGACGAACGCTATTTAAAAAAAATCAGTTCAGATTTAGATATAGCTACCATACAAATTTTGCTCCCGATTTTACTCTTTTTGCTCTAGAAACAAAATATTTCAACAGATTTTCTTCAAATTAGGCAATACGCCATACAATTCTACTAGAAACACCTCTGGTAAAACTTGGCCGGATCGGTTCAGATTTTTATATAGCTGCTATAAAAGTGTCAGCCACGATTTGATTCTTTCCGCTCTAGAAACAACATATTTCAACAGGTTTTCTTCAAATGTGGCAAAACAACTTATATTTCGACTAGAAACAGCTCTTGTAAAAGTGGCCCAGATTGGTTCATCAATACAAAGTTTCGCCATTGAACTTTCCGAAAGAAATAGCATATTTGAACAAATTTTCTTCTAATTCGGCACATCAGCTAATATTTCAAATAGAAACAACCATGGCGAAAGTGGGTCACAACGGTTCAGATTAATTTATAGCTCCAATATAAATGACTCCCCCGATTTGATTCTATCCGCTCTAGAAACCGCATATTTAACAGATATCCATCAAATTTAAGAAGGCGTCTTATATTTCAACTAGAAAACCTATGCTAAAAAGGGTCACATCGGTTCAGATTTATATATAGCTCCCATTCAAAGTTTGTGTTCAAATTTTGCATACAGATAAAAGTATGCAATTTGTAGTATATTCTTCTCTTATATCTGTATCGTATATTAACCGGTTCACACGTAACGACCATTTTATACTTTACTGCCCGACTTTAGCCTTCCTTACCTGTTTTAATATAGCCAAACCAAAATAAGTACAAATATTTAAAAAATAATTTTATAGATAAATATAATATTATATATGTATATAATAATATAAATATATATATAACAAGTAAGGAAAGGCTACAGCCGGGCGTGGCCGACACTTTCTATCCGAATACAAATCAATTTGGTGAAAAAGTGAAAATGGGAAGGACATTTGTATGAGGATATATTGAAACCTGGAACGACATAGGTGAAATATAATATGTATAGTTTGGCCAAAATCGGTTAAACATTTGGGAGCAACATTTGTATTTGGGCTATATCTAAATCTGAACCGATCTTACCCACTTTCACCATAGGTTTTTTTAGTTGAATTATAAGATGTTGTGTCATTTTTAGCGAAAATCGGGTACAATATGTGGCTTCTAGAGGGGAAAATGTCAAATCGGGAGCGACATTTGTATGGGGGCTATATCTAAATCTGAACCGATCATACCAAATTTCAGCATAGGTGTTTCTAGTTCGATTATAAGATGTTGTACCAAGTTTAAAGAAAATCGGGTACAATATGTGGTTTCTAGAGCGGAAAATGTCAAATCGGGAGCGACATTTGTATGGAGGCTATATCTAAATCTGAACCGATTTGCCTCAATTTAAATAGTGTTCGTCCTTGATGCACAAAACTTACTTATGCCAATTTTTGTTAAGATATATAGTTTAAAACTATCAAAATTTTCTCATTTTAGTTTCCAAAGCATACGAAGTATTGTAATTGGGAAGAATAAACCCATGTGACGCCGGGTACAAAATACTGGTATAAATATAAATAAATATATATACATATATATTCAAAAATTTCATGATTCAACCACTTTTTATTTTGCGTGTCTATGCAGTCAGAGGAATATATACACCAATTTCCACGATTCTAGCTGCGGTCATTTGGTTGGTGTCATTTTTATCCCCTTTTTCCTATTTTACCCCCTTAAGTATACGACTTTCTAAATCCTCTTTATTTTACGTGTCTACGCAATAAGAAGGATGTACACACTTTTAGTTGGTACTATTTTTATCCCTCTGTACCCATGCAAAATAACCACTTTTTTCGTGTCTAAGCGGTCAGAGGAATGTATATTCCGAATTTCATGGTTCTGGGTCACTTGGTAAAAGAAACTGGTGAAAAATATTAAATTATTTTCATCAAGATTGGCTGTAATTCATAGTGTTACCAACAAATCGGAAGGTGCATATGAGCGGTGATTATAATTTGGGTAACTGTCCACTAATATGGTCCATGGTAATAAAGGGTGTTTTTTATTGGGGTATAGAACTTTAAGTTGGCATCACTTTTTTAACTGGCGGCCATTTTGTCAGCTGTCAAGTGATTAATATTTAGTTTGGTTTGCCATTTCATCATGAACAGGTTGACAAAAGAACAACGCTTGCAAATCGTGCAAATTTATTTCGAAAGTAATGGTTCAGTTCGCGAAGTTCACCGCAAGCTCCGTCCATTTTATGGTCGACATAATCGTCCATCAGAGCAATTAATTCGGTTAACCGAATAATTTCGCGGAATGGACCTGTCAATTGGCCACCAAGATCGTGTGATTTGACACCATTGGATTATTTTCTTTGGGGATATGTGAAGTCGCTCGTCTACGCCAACAAACCAGAAACGTTAGGGGACTTGGAAGCCAACATTCGTGGCGTTATTGCCAACATACGGCCCCATATGCTGGCTATATTCGAGCCAGCCGCGGCGGCCACATGCCCGAAATCATATTTAAACATTAATGGCATAAAATTATCCTTCCAATAAAGCCAAATTGATGGACATTAAAACGATTTTCTTGTGTTTTATTTCAATTCGAAGTTCTATACCTCAATAAAAAACACCCTTTATAAAGGTTTTAATAAAAATTGGTGGGATAGTTGAATTTGAAAACATAGACAGGCAAGCATTCTGAAAATAAATATAACATGATCTGGAAAAATTAATCAATATAACTCGGACGGACATTTGTAGGAGGCCTATTACAAAACTTGGGGCCAGTGCCAACAACATAAACCTATATAGTTGTCATTCAAAAAGGGGCCCATTTGTAAGGGCGCTACATTAAAAAGTGGGCCATTATAGATCACTTTCAATGTAGGTGTTATTTATTGAAATATAACATGATCTGCAAAATTTTATAAAGTTTGAATGTAAGATGTAGGTTCTAGAGCGATAATAGTGTAAACTGGGGGCCCATTTGTATGGGGGCTATACCAAAACATTGACCTATATCGCTGGCTTTCAAAATAGGTGTATCTAGTCCAAACGTAACATTGTGCGAGAAATTTGATGTAAAATGTGCATTTTAGAGCAGAAATTTTTTAAATCGGAGGTACATTTGTATGGGGGCTATATCAAAACATAGATCCATGTGGTCCACTTTCCCGTTAGCTGTTTCTAGTTCAAATATAACATGATCCTGAAAATTGTGTTATGATCCCATGTAAAATGTGTATTTTAGAGCAGTAATAGTGTAAATTATAGGGATATTTGTATGGAGGCTATATCTAAATCTGAACCGATTTTCAAATTCAATACCAATCGTCCTTGGCCAAAAAAAGTAACCTCTGCCAAATTTCATGATAATCGGACCACAATTGCGACCTGTAGAGTGCGAACAAGCTTAGATGGACAGCAGACGGACGGACAGACAGACATCGTTAAATCGATTCAGCTGGTGATTCTAAGCCACTTAAAGGTGGGTCTAGCTCGATTATTTCTTGGTGTTACAAACATTGGTGCCGAGACTAACATATAATACCCACGAAGTGGTGTAGGGTATAAAAAGTACGAATTTGGAAAAATCTTTTTATTTTGCGTGTCTATGCAGTCAGAGGAATGAATACACCGAATTCTATGATTCTAGCTGCGGCCATTTGGTTGGTACCATTTTTATCCCTTTTACCATTTTAACCCTAAAAATTACGAATTTCGGAAAATCCGTTTATTTTACGTGTCTACGCAATCAGAGGAATGTATGCACCGAATTTCATTATTCTAGGAGCAGCCGTTTGGTTTGTACCATTGATATTCCTCTATTCCTATTTTATACCTTAAAAGTACGGATTTGGAAAAATACTTTTATATTAAGTATCTTTTCTATTAGAGGAATGTACACGCCGAATTTCATGTTTATAGCTGTTGTCGTTCGATACGTACAATTTTTATCCCTTTTTGCCCCCATTTCACCCCTACGAATAAAAATCACTTTGTGGTGCACGTTTTAGTTATAGGGGAATGCACATACCCAATATCAAGTAAGGCAGACATATTGGAAAATCTGCTTAAATACTCTAAAATATTAGAGAATATATTATGTGTATTTTTAGCACTTGTAAGGGAAAAATGTTTCCCTTTTAGCCGATTTCGCAAAATGTCTAATAAGGATTTTTAACTTAATTTTTTCTGGGTTAGAGATCAACACATAATATTAAAACAAGTAAGGAAAGGCTAAAGTCGGGCGGGGCCGACTATATAATACCCTACACCACTCCCTGCGTATATACCTCGTTCATATACGTTATACAGTTACTATAAATTCATCATTAGTCATATTTAACGTATGTAGTTAATAATATGGTAATTGATCCAATTATCCGACAGACAAATACAAATTATACAGTAGTAATAGGATGAATCGGACCGACATTTCAAAAACATTTTGGGCCTGGTCCAAAGCATGGGCCTATATATTTCTCATTCACGGTAGGTATTCCTAGTTGAAAAATATGATGATCTGGAAAATTGAAGATCCGATGTAAGATGTAGTTTCTAGAGCTGTATATGAGTTATACCAAAGTCTGGACATATGGGCATCTCCCAAACAAGTAAGGAAAGGTTAAAGACGGACGGAATTTCTATTCAATTCAATTCGGTAAAAAAATGAAATCGGGAAGGATTTTTGCATCCTGTAACTGAATGTGTTTGACAAAAAAAGTTAAATCGGAAAGGACATTTGTATGGGGTTATATTGAAAGCTGGAACAATGTGACCCGCTTTAACCATGTATGTTTATTGGTGAAATAAAGAGTGATTTTTTTGAGGTTAGGATTTTCATGCATTAGTATTTGACAGATCACGTGGGATTTCAGACATGGTGTCAAAGAGAAAGATGCTCAGTATGCTTTGACATTTCATCATGAATAGACTTACTAACGAGCAACGCTTGCAAATCATTGAATTTTATTACCAAAATCAGTGTTCGGTTCGAAATGTTCGAAATGGCAGAAAATCCGCTTTTTTATCGACAAATTTTGTTCAGCGATGAGGCTCATTTCTGGTTGAATGGCTACGTAAATAAACAAAATTGCCGCATTTGGAGTGAAGAGCAACCAGAAGCCGTTCAAGAACTGCCCATGCATCCCGAAAAATGCACTGTTTGGTGTGGTTTGTACGCTGGTGGAATCATTGGACCGTATTTTTTCAAAGATGCTGTTGGACGCAACGTTACGGTGAATGGCGATCGCTATCGTTCGATGCTAACAAACTTTTTGTTGCCAAAAATGGAAGAACTGAACTTGGTTGACATGTGGTTTCAACAAGATGGCGCTACATGCCACACAGCTCGCGATTCTATGGCCATTTTGAGGGAAAACTTCGGAGAACAATTCATCTCAAGAAATGGACCGGTAAGTTGGCCACCAAGATCATGCGATTTGACGCCTTTAGACTATTTTTTGTGGGGCTACGTCAAGTCTAAAGTCTACAGAAATAAGCCAGCAACTATTCCAGCTTTGGAAGACAACATTTCCGAAGAAATTCGGGCTATTCCGGCCGAAATGCTCGAAAAAGTTGCCCAAAATTGGACTTTCCGAATGGACCACCTAAGACGCAGCCGCGGTCAACATTTAAATGAAATTATCTTCAAAAAGTAAATGTCATGGACCAATCTAACGTTTCAAATAAAGAACCGATGAGATTTTGCAAATTTTATGCGTTTTTTTTAAAAAAAAGTTATGGAGCTCTTAAAAAATCACCCTTTATAATATGTAAAGTTTGGCCCAAATCGGATAAACATTCGTGAGCAACATTAGGGCTATATCTAAATCTGAACCGATCTTACCCACTTTCATCATAGGTTTTTTTAGTTGGATTATAAGATGTTGTGCCAATTTTAAAGAAAATCGAGTACAATATGTGGTTTCTAAAGCGGAAAAAGTGAAATCGGGTGCGACATTTGTATGGGGGATATATCTAAATCTGAACCATCAAACCCGCTTTCGCCACAGGTATTTTTAGTTTGATTATAAGGTGTTAAGCCAAATTTGAAGGAAATCGGGTACTATATGTGCTTTATAGGGCGGAAAAGTCAAATCGGGAGCGACATTTGTATGGGGGCTGTATCTAAATCTGAACCGATTTCCTCCAAATTCATTACCGATGGTTATTGGCCAGAAAAAATAACTTCTGCCAAGTTTCATGACAATAGGACAATAATTTATATGAACTACATAAAATTGCTCTCATGAAATACCTTGGTTTAGTAATCAAAGCGACGTACATACGCAGGGAGTGGTGTAGGGTATTATATAGTCGGCCCCGCCCGACTTTAGCCTTTCCTTACTTGTTTCTCCTACTCTCGTTTCATAACGCTCATATACTTCAGGACTGACATAAATAAAAGAAACAAGTAAGGAAAGGCAAGAATCGGGAGGGGCCGACTATATGATACCCTCCACTGTTTACCCCATTAAAATTGAATTCGGAAAAAGTGATTTCGGGAACGATTTTTGTATGGGAAAATGTCAAATTGAGAGCAAAATTTGTATAAATCTTGACTGATCTGACCCACTTTCACCAACACCGTTTCTAGTTGAAATATAAAGTGTTGTTCCAAATCGTCAACCCTTACGGCGTTCTCCATACGAATTTTTTATAATTTTTATTATGACGGGGCCAAGAATGCCCTGGAATCGCTCCTAGCTGCGTAAAATGTAAGACCGACCTTCACTAAATTTCCCTCCCCAACATTTGCTCGAACAAACATACCCTCCATTCCCCACTCCTTAATGAGGCTCCCATACAAAAATTATTTTTTATAAAATTTTCTCCACTCTAACTGTCCCAAGGAGGCCCCTGATGAGGTCAAATGTATGACCAACTCCCAATATTTTCTCAGAACGTACCATATAACACAACGTTTGAGCCTATATTTTATGAAAGAACTGCCCCGCTATAGACCCTTGAGGGGAGAAGTGTAAGGCTGACCTCCATTAATTTTCTCTCTTCAACATTTACCCCAATCCTTGAGGGAAAAGTTGATATACTTCTTAGAATGATTATGTGGGCTCCCATGCAAAAGCAAAATTTCTATGAATTTTGATTCCACAACTCTAGTGGGGTCAAACGTACCAAATGTTACGGCACATCACATTGTTATTAATGCAACGGCTCATTCGGTATCCTGGTAAAGGTCTGTCCATATTATAGTGATCCATGGTTTTATATATTGCTTATTTGTATCTATTGTATATTTTCATTTGTTACACCTTGGGACACTAATTTTGGCCCGTGAAATTCTCTTTTAAAGTAAGCACAAAACATAGCAAAACAGTATAGTCCGTATTTCATTTTGACATTTTTGGAGGATATAATTATTCATAAATTGTTTGTAATTTTTCTGCTAGCCCTAGAACAGCGATATTGGTAACAAAGAGGTGGAACAGAATAGTGAAAAAAGTCCCTTCAAATTCTCTTCATTATTCTTCAGGGAAAACGGTCGATTTTTCAAAATCTAAACAGTTATTATATACTGTTCTATGTAACCAAATTTAAGTTTCCTTTATATGTTTATTTTGTATAAATATGGATGGCTTTTTATATATTCTTAATATCGGTATTTTTAATAATCTTTAGATCCAATGATGTTTCCTTACACACCGAATATCATAATTCTAGTTTCACCCCCTTTTCCTGCGGTTGTTTGATTGGTAAAATTTTTATTCCTTGTCAGAGTGACAGATGAGGATATTGTAGAGCGTCTTAGAATTCTACCGCTGCGCAGAATATATATTTTATTGATCCTTCGTTGAATATTTCAAGGTGTTGCAAATGGAATGACAAAATTAATATAAATCCAATCGTGGAGGGTATACAATTTTGCTAGTGCAAACTGTGTTTTGCTTTCACTTCACTCACTCTATAGAGTACATATCATTTGGGACAGAAAAAAGTGTAACGCATTGAACGAGTGACTTAAGACCCTAAATATGTTTGAACCAATGTAATCGATTCAAACTTTGCTCCTGGTAATACTTTTCACAAACTTAGTTTAAGTTCGATGATGGGCGAAATTGCCACGCCCAAATGACCCATATTCCTATGTTAAATTAAAACCGCTGTAACTTCTACACAGATATTCGGAATCGGCTATATCTTGGAATTTGCTATATTGCTATAGTTTTTATAATCACTTTACGCGCACAAAATATGCCAGGTATTGCCACGCCCCTTCCCATACAAATCACCCTAAACTAGGTAAAATTAAATCTGTTATATCTTCTATACGGATGATCGGAATACTGTGAGGTTTCACATTTGGCAATGCTTTTATAGAGGTTACATTCCTGTGAAATATGAGCGACATTGCCACACCCCTTCTGGTACCTCCCACATAAAGTGGCATAAGCTTTGGTCATAATAAAACCGATATACGGGTAGACCAAATAATTTGCAATTTGATATTTGAAATTTTTTCTATAATCACTTTAAACATGAAAAATATTTACGCTTTAGCCACGCCCCTTCAAGTACCTCCCACACAATTGGCTGTATCCTAGGTAAAATTATATCCTTCACAACTTCTATACTGGTGCACGGAATCCAACTCTTTTAAAAATGTGGAAGCTGGGACCATGTGCCACGAACCTTCTAGCACCTTCCACACAAATTATCCTACCCTATGTAAAATTTCGTATAAATTCCGAATATATATTTTGTCTCAGAGTGAGGATATACATAAGTCGGTTTATCCGACTGAAGCTTACTTACTTGCTTTTTGGTAAATGGTAAATCAGCATAAACAAAAATTAATCGCCTCTGCTTTCCTGATTATTTAAATATTTAAACTTGGATTTGGTATTTAAAGCAATAAAGAAGTTAATTTGAATAAATGCTGGCATGGTGATGGCCTGTAAAGAAAATAGTTCACAATTGGCCGACACAATTCACTGCTTACAATTAAGAGCTAATAAAATTAGAAGCCACAACAATTTTTATTCAATAAATCACGGTGTAATAAACAATCAAATAATTTATAATGAGTGGAATTGACTCTGCTGCGGTTTATACATATTTGTAATTGGAAATTCAGTGAAAATGAACATGTGTCATTGACACATTGTCTCAGTAATTCATGTGTAATGTGACATATGCAGTTTAAATTGTTTGCAAATAAGATAATTTATTTCAAAATTAAATTTATGTTCAGACATTGCTTCTGTTCGCAGCGAACACTGTAATAGAAGGTCTCATCCAATTTCATGGCAGACATGACCTCTTTGCTCCTTCATCTTTGTTATGCTTCAGGTTAAGCTATCGTTTAACAATAATTTCATTTTATGTTGTTTCTTATTTCTTTCATACATGTTTGTGCAATTGCCGAGCAGGTTGTTGGCTAGACATTTTTTTCATGGAATTTTCTTCTTAGTCCACGGGCATTTCGCACAAAAAATATCTTGCTCAAAATGTTCTTTATCTCAAAATCCAAATAACAGGTAAGATTTGAAGCGTGATACACATTTAATGAAAAGTACCAAAGTGGCTAAGACGTGTTATTTAGAAGCTGACTGTGTATTAAGTGGATAATGAAGATGTAACAAGCAAATATGCATTATGTTCGGCCGGACCTACTCTTTTGGAATTCCTTGCACCATGAAGCGAATTTCATAGACTTTAGATAGTAATGTAGTAATTTAGGATAATTATAATTTTCTATCAAATTGCGATGTATGTATGTTTACTAGGGTGTCCAAAAAAAATCAAAGTTATTGTTTTCTCCCTCCGTTTTTTTTTTTTGAATGATGATAAAATAATCGACTTCCACCGAAAAATCTCACTACTTCCAAACTAAGGCGCTCGGAGAGAAATTTTCAAAGGTCTTTCAATTTTGACGAAATTTTGTGTTATGTTATTGCAATTTGTTTATCAAAACTGTGGCAAACCTGTAACGTTAAAGTTTGGCACATTTTTGGGGTTTACTCAACCAGTCCTGTGAAAACCATTGAGGCAATTTTTGCAGGAGAATTCCTGGGTTTTAAAGCAAAAAAAAACAAGAAAGAAAACATCAGTCGGCTAAACCGACCCTCACTCTCAGAGAACATATGTGTGGAAATTATACTCAGGCCCGGCTAATTTGAAAGAAAGGTACTAGAACGTTAGTGGAATATGCTCCTAGATATCAAATTTATTATGCAATTGTAAACATATAGTCAAATATCAAGTCATAGTGGACTCCATACACCAGTATAGAAGTTATGAAGGATTTAATTTTACCTAGGTGGGAGGTACAAGAAGGGGCGTGTTTAAAGCGTAAAAATTTGTATACCCTACACCACTTCGTGGACTAGGGTATCATAAGTAAGTTACGCGTCAAATGTATGTAACACCGAGAAATAATCGAGCTAGACCCACCTTTAAATATACGGATCGGCTTAGAATCACCAGCTGAATCGATTTAACGATGTCTGTCTGTCCGTCCGTCCGTCTGCTGTACATCTAAGCTTGTTCGCACTATTACTGCTCTAATATACACATTTTACATGAGATCATGACCAAATTTTCAGGATCGTGTTATATTTGAACTAGAAACAGTTCACGGGAAAGTGGGCCACATGGGTCTATGTTTTGATATAGCCCCCATACATATGTACCTCCGATTTACAATTTCACATTTTGCATCGGATCTTGATCAAATTTTCCACACAATGTTACTTTGTTACTAGAAACACGTATTTTGAAAGCCAGCTATATAGGTCAATGTTTTTTGTATAGCCCCCATACAAATGGGCCCCAGTTTACACTATTATCGCTCTAGAATCCACATCTTACTTTGGATCTTGATACAATTTTGCAGATCATGTTATATTTCAACAAGTAAGGAAAGGCTAAAGTCGGGAGGGGCCGACTATATAATACCCTACACCACTCCCTGCGTATGTACCTCACCTTGATTACTAAACCCAGTTATTTTATGGGAGCAATTTTATGTAGTTCATCTTTTGTCATATTTAACGAATATGGTTAATAATATGGTGATTGATCCAATTATCCGACAAACAAATACAAATTATACAGTAGTAATCGGATGAATCGGACCGACATTTCAAAAGGGGGTCTATAAAAACATTTTGGGCCTGGTCTAAAACATGGGCCTATATATTTCTCATTCACGGTAGGTATTCCTAGTTGAAAACAAGTAAGGAAAGGCTAAATTCGGGCGGAGCCGACGCTATGATACACTCCACTTTCTATCCTATTACAATTCAATTCGGTAAAAAAGTGAAATCGGGAAGGATTCTTGTATCCTGTAAATGATTGTGTTTGACAAAAATGATAAATCGGAAAGGACATCTGTATGGGGGTATATTGAAACTTGGAACGTGTATGTTTATAGGTGAAATATAATATGTAAAGTTTGGCCAAAATCGGTTAAACATTTGGGAGCAACATTTGTATACATATAAATAAAAGTATATCGAAATCTGAACCGTTCTAACCCACTTTCACCATAGGTATAGGTATTCTAGTTAGATTATAAGGTGTTAAGCCAAATTTGAAGAAAATCGGGTACAATATGTGGTTTTTAGAGCGGTAAAAGTCAAATCGGGAGCGACATTTGTATGGGGGCTATATATAAATCTGAACCGATCTGACCCATTTGCACCATGGCTTTTTATAAAACAAATATAAGAGATTTCGCCTAATTTGATTAGTTAAAATATGTGGTTCTTAGAGCAGAAAAGGTCAAATCGGTAGCGAAATTTTAATGGGAGCGATATAAAGAGTGATTTTTTTGAGGTTAGGATTTTCATGCATTAGTATTTGACAGATCACGTGGGATTTCAGACATGGTGTCAAAGAGAAAGATGCTCAGTATGCTTTGACATTTCATCATGAATCGTCTTACAAACGAACAACGCTTGCAAATTATTGAATTTTATTATCAAAATGCGTGCTCTGTTAAGAAAGTTCATTGCGCGCTTCCATTTTATGGTCAGTTTAATCGACCCACTGAAGCGGCTATTCGGGCTATTGTGACTAAATTTCGCACCAAATTTACATTGTTGGACATTAAACCACCAACACGCTTACGTAGAGTGCGAACTGAAGAAAATATCGCAGCTGTATCGGCCAGTGTTAATGATGACCACCAATTTTCGATTCGTCGCCGTTCGCACCAATTGGGTCTCTGTTACTCAAAAACGTGGAAATGCCAAAATTGGACTAAGCGGATGGACCACCTAAGACGCAGCCGCGGTCAACATTTAAATGAAATTATCCTCAAAAAGTAAATGTCATGGACCAATCTAACGTTTCAAATAAAGAACCGATGAGATTTTGCAAATTTTATGCGTTTTTTTTTAAAAAAAAAGTTATCAAGCTCTTAAAAAATCACCCTTTATAAAACTGGCCTATTTTCACCATAGGTGTTCCTAGTTTAAATATAAGATGTTTTGTCAATTCTAAAGACAATCTGATACAAAATGTGGTTTCTAGAGCGGAAAAAGTCAAATCGGGAGCGAAATTTGTATGGGAGCTATATATAAATCTGAACCGATCTAACACATTTTTACCACAGTTGTTTCTAGTTGAAATATAAGACGTTTTGCCAATTTTAAAGAAAATCTGTTGTAATATGTGGTATCTAGAGTGAAAAGAGTCAAATCGGCAGTGAAATTCGTATGGGGGCTATATCTATATCTGAACCGATTTTCTTCAAATAAATAGCGCTCGTCGTTGTACCGAAAAACTTCGTTGTGCAAAGTTTCATTTGGTTCTCTCTACAATTGCGACCTGTATCGTGATTACAAGAATAGATGGACAGACGGACGGACGGACGAACATTGCCAATTCAACTCAAAAAGTGATTCTAAGTCGATCGGTATAATTAACAATGGGTCTATCTCCTTTCCTTTTGGGTGTTACAAACAAAGACATAATACTCTCGTGGTGTGTATAAACATGCTGAAATACTCTAAATATTAAGGGTTATTGTGAGAATGTTTTCCCTGTGGATCGATTTTGCCCACTTTCAATCCCAGCCGACCTACAACTATAAGACATATCTATAGCAAATTTGGACGTCCTAGATCATTTCGTTTAGATGCTGGCGTGTTTTCAACAGACGAACGGACATGGCTAGATCGTCTTAGAATTTTATGACAATCAAGAATATATATACTTTATAGGGTCTGAGGTCGATATTTCAAGGTGTTACAAACTGAATGACAAAGTTAGTATACCCCCATCGAGGAGGTGGTGGTTATGCAAATAATAGATTCGGAACAACTGGGTGCTTTGTCATCTACGCAATTTGCCAGAATTCTGAACACATCTCAGCCGAACTAAGTGGAATTTACACACACCGTTAAGGAGAATCTTCCTTGGGAATGTAGGGGGAAAATAACTTTAAACATTAATTCGATTAATATAATTCTAGAAATCCTTAGAAGTATTCCTTTAAATTTGAGGATTTACTTAAAATTATTTCAATAAACATCACATTTATTTTAAATACCTTCCATTTGGTGTAAACAAATGCCCCCAGGATTCTCTGATTATGTTTCAAAGCATATACTCGTGTTAATGGCTATTAAGTGAACTATATCTATTATATAATTTGTTTTGTACTCGCTTTCATTGCTTTGCACAGAATAAATGTTTGTAATTAAATTTAATAAATGACTATCCATTTATATTTTGTGGCATCGCAATTTAGCAAACCATTATTATCATCATGTTGGAAAAAATGCATTTTCTTTGTTATCTCTGATTACATTTAATATCCCATAGCGACACACTGAAAAAAAAATAATCACCTGAATCTCCAGTCCAATTATGTACGTGAAAACCTATTTGATTTATATGTTAGGAGTTTTGTAATGTGCTACAATTGTTTCTATAGGGTAATTCCACAAGATTTCGACCCAACATGGATGTCGACCATCATCGATTTTGATGAAATTTTGCACATATATTCTACTAGTGTTTGCGGGCAATATACATTTTACGGTAGCTGAAAATAGTGCGTGGCTTAAGTTTTACAGTGGTCCAAAGTTATAGCTATATCGGGGTTTTTTTTTTGGAAGAGATGGCTTCCTTATCGATATCATAACTTTGGATCGCGTCAACAGATTTTAACGATATTTATCCCATCAGAAAAATTTACACTTCCTCTTTCCGAATCTGCATGAAAATGTTAATGTCCTTATGGTCCAAGAACTCCAAAAACTGAAAATAATTTTAATCCTTGAATATCCTGTATTTTAGCTTATATTATTCTCTCCAAAATATTAAAAATTCAGAGTGGGGTGGCCATAGGTTAAGAAATTGCGGCTGCTTTCCAGTAGTATTGCGTTATTTCAACAAGGCCAACATTTTTCATTCAAATCTATATCGCTTCAAAATAAAAGTTGTCGTTGTTCCCGATTCAAATGTCGATGACGATGTTCCCGACTAAAATGAAAGATAGGTTTGTTTTATGTGTTCTCCCAAAATATTTCGCTTATCTTATCATTGTCCGTTCGTGAGCTGGGCGCGATCGAAAAAAAACCTCTATAATACATGTTTTTCTTGAAACAGTTCACTATGTGAATGGTATTGAGAACATTTTTAAAAAAATGTGCTAAATTTACACTTTTTAGTTCGACTTATGTTCTTAGGGGTTCGTTGGAGAGGTATTGATTGCAATTTTAAGAACCAATTGAGGGTCGCACACTTTTTTCGATTGTTTAAATGTGAAGTAACAACTGGCATATGGAGTCATTTGAATAGTAAACATATTCTACTCTTATGCAAAGCTTTTTTAAAAAATCTGAAATCTGACGAAGGGAAAATTTTAAATGGTAAAATAATACAGATTGAAACATGAAGTTTGAAGTATTTTTAAAAAATATTCTTCTCTTTCATTTGATGCCCATATCGCTATTCTATGGCACACACAAGTACGACACTAAATTATTAAAACAATTATATGCTTTGGAAAGTAAAAGTCCTCTAAAAAGCACAAACGACCACGAAATAAACAAGTTAGGAAAGGCTAAAGTCGGGCGGGGCCGACTATATAATACCCTACACCACTCCCTGCGTATATACCTCGCTTTGATTACTAAATTTATTTCATGGGAGCAAACTTATGTAGTTCATATAAATTATACTATAAATTCATCTTTAGTCAAATTTTATGAATATGATATGATAGTTTCTAGAGCTGTAATAGAACAGAATGGGTCCCAGCAGAATGGGTATCTCCCAAACAAGTAAGGAAAGGCTAAAGTCGGACGGAGCCGAATATATGATACACCCCACTTTCTATCTCATTACAATTTAATTCGGTAAAAAGTGAAATCGGGCAGGATTTTTGAATTATGTAAAGGTATGTGTTTGACAAAAAACGTTAAATCGGAAAGGACATTTGCATGGGGTATATTGAAACCTGTAATGATGTGACCCGCTTTCACCATGTATGTTTATTGGTGGAATATAATATGTAAATTAGGCAAAATCGGTTAAACATTCGGGAGCAATATTTGTATTGAGGCTATATCTAAATCTGAACCGATCTTACCCACTGTCACCATAGGTGTTTCTAGTTCGATTATAAAATGTTGTGCCAATTTTAAAGAAAATCGGGTAAAATATGTGGTTCCTAAAGCGGAAAAAGTGAAATAGGGAGCACAAATGGGGGCTATATCTAAATCTGAACCGATCTTACCCAATTTCTGCGTAGGTGTTTCCAGTTGGATTATAAGGTGCTGTGCCAAATTTAAATAAAATAGAGTGCAAGATGTGGTTTCTAGAGCGGGAAATGTAAAATCGGAAGCGACATTTGTATGGGGGCTATATCTAAATCTGAACCGATCTTACCCACTTTCACCATAGGTGTTTTAAGTTCGATTATAAAATGTTGTGCCAATTTTAAAGAAAATCGGCTACAACATGTGGTTTCTAAAGCGGAAAAAGTGAAATCGGGAGCGACATTTGTATGGGCGCTATATATAAATCTGAACCGATCATACCCACTTTCAGCATAGGTGTTTCTAGTTCGATTATAAAATGTTTTGCCAATTTTAAAGAAAATCGGGTACAATATGTGGATTTTAGAGCGGAAAAAGTCAAATCGGGAGCGACATTGTATGGGGGATATATCTAAATCTGAACCGATTTAACCCGCTTTCGCCACAGGTATTTCTAGTTTGTAGTTTTATAAGGTGTTAATCCAAATTTGAAGAAAATCGGGTATAATATGTGCTTTATAGGGCGGAAAAAGTCAAATCGGGAGCGACATTTGTATGGGGGCTATATCTAAATCTGAACCGATTTCCTCCAAATTCAATACCGATTTCTGCCAAGTTTCATGACAATAGGACAACAACTGCGACCTGTAGAGTGCAAACAAACTTAGAAGGACAGCAGACGGACGGACGGACAGACGGACAGACAGACATCGTTAAATCGACTCAGCTGGTGATTCTAAGCCGATCGGTATACTTAAAGGTGGGTCTAGCTCGATTATTTCTTGGTGTTACAAACATTTGGCGCGAAACTAACTTATAATACCCTAGTCCACGAAGTGGTGTAGGGTATAAAAATTGAGTATGCAGTTTTGCTATTAGTGACCTATAGTTTCAGTTCTATATAGTCTCGTTCTTAGGAGGGAAATCGTGTCGCACGGAGATATTGTAACAGCTTATGTGCAGTTTTCCTTCCACTTTATCCATTGAAATACCGAAATTTCAGTTTTTTTTTTCAAAAACTAAGAAAACAAGACTAAAATGTGTTTACGATGCAAATGACTTCATATGTCAGTTGTTATTTCACATTTAACCCATTAAGGACGAACCGTTTGAAAAAATGTGCGTCCCTCAATACCTCTCCTAAAAACATAAATCGAACTAAAAACGTGGAAAATGAAAATTTTTGAGCTTATGAAATAACGCAATACTTTAGAAAACAGCCGTAATTTTTTAACCTATTGCCACCCCATATATGATATTTTGTAAAGAATAACTTAAGCTAAAATACAAAACAAAATAAAGAAAATTAAAGATATGTTTTTCAGGATATTATTAGCATTAAAATTATTTTTGATTTTTGGAGTCCTTGAATCACAATGACATTCATTTTCGTACAGATTCGCTTTACCAACTTTGGACCACTATAAAACATAAACCACGCACTACTTTGAGCTACGGTAAACGGTATATTACCAGCAACCACTAGATGAATGTATGCACCAAATTTCTTCAAAATCGAAGGGGATGAAAATCCAAAAATGGGTCGTTTTCTGTTGAAATTACCCTATATACATATGTATAATGTTTGTATCAAATTTATAAATTGTTGCATACATAAATATACATCTAATAATATTGTTTTTCTCCGTGTACAAAAGCAGCTGCAACGTTATCAATTAAACGGGCTGAGTGTAATAAATGATATTTTCAATCTATTCCTTTTTTTTGAGTTATTATTCGCTAGACCATGGTGTGCAGCTACTAATGATGCCAGTTGCCACACGTATCCTCTATTGTCCCGTCATTCGTCGCCAGTTAAAAACAAATTGGCGTGCAAACGAAAATTAGGAAAGTTCAGATTTGACACGATACGCAACATCTAACAATGACATAGGATAAAATTTAAGTAGTGGAGGAGAATTACTATACCTTGTCTCACATTATCTTGTTCCAGTGTCTAAGGATATCCCAGGGAACTGTAAAGGTGTCGATCTTGTCAAATTAATTCCAACGGTACGGCACAATGATTCCAAACATTTTTTTGGAATCAATTCTGTAACATTTGAAGAAAAATATCTATCCATCAGCTTAGAGTATAAATGTTTTGCGAAATTTTTTCCCTAGTGGGGATGGCGTCCAATGGGTAAAATTGGCCACCTCGGTCATGTACAATTTGATTGATGATTGCCAAAAGTAACGGGTGGTTAAATTGTAAGGGCCGATGTTGAATGTGAACCACACCTAAACGTCAAGTTTTTTTCAGCACTTCATTTGTCATTTCTCAATTTCAGACTAACTCAATTTGAACCATGGAAAGATATACAATCGAGCAACGCGTTAAAGTTATTCAGGCTTATTATGAAAATCGTGATTTTTTCGGTCAATTTGATAAGGCATATTTTCACCTCAGTGGATTCGTAAATAAGAAGAATTGCCGCATTTGGGCGAATGATAATCCAAGAGTGATTGGCGGCATCGTCGGGCTCTTTTGCGCGACAAATTGAATGGCCGTGTTATCGCACGTGATGTGATTTGACACCGTTGGACTTCTTTCTTTGGGGTTATTTTCCAGCAACAGTTCAAGAGCTAAAGAATTAGATAATTCGGCTCATTCGTCATCGAAAATTTGGACCATCGGATGGAGGTGTGCCGCCGTGGTCGTTGCGGAAATTTGGCCGATATTTTGTTCCAATTTAACCACCCTTTATAATTATAAATCGAATGCAAACCGTGTTAGGAATTGTGGAAGTTTTGAAAGTGGTATCACAAATATGTTTAACAAAAATCGTGTTACTTCTAGAAACACTTTCTGATACCTCATTTAATACACAATTCTTAAACGGGGAAAATAAATAAATAAATCACCCTACAGAGTAGGAGGGCAAATATCGTTTGGAACAGAAAAAAGTGTAACGTATTGTAGGAGTGACTTAAGACCGCAAGTAAGTCTGGAATAAATCCTTTTCCGTCCGTCTGGCTGGCTGGTGTACACGATAACAATCGAAATGAGCTAAAGATTCAATGAAAACTTTGCACATGGTAATATTTTTCCCATACTTAGTTAGCCCCTTCTGTTACCTCCCACACAAATGACCCATATTCCTATGTTAAATTAAAACTAATTAAAACTTCCACGTGGATCTTCGGAATCAGCTCTATTTTGACATTTAACAAGTAAAAACGGCCGGGCCGAACTTTATATACTCTCCACCATGGATTGCATTCCACAGAGGTTGTCGGTTTTCGTAGAAGTGCAGTAATATTACAGGAAAATATAAATTTTTTAATATAGGCAAACCAAAACAAATACAAATATTGAAAAATGATTTTATAAATAAATATAATATTTTAATTATTTCAAACCATTATTTATTTAAAATCAAAAAATAAATATTCTTATATTTATATTTTCAAAAAGCTTAAATACCATAAATATTGGGAGATAGTGGGTGCTACAGTTGGTTGTATTTCCATTCTATTTTAATTCCAAAAGTACAAATTTTTAAAATCCATTATCAGACGTACATAGTGCAAAATAACCTAAATTCAAGATTCAATCAATTTTTGTCGCAATAGAAAAGGTACGAATTTGGAAAAAAAACTTTTTATTTTGCGTGTCTATGCAGGCAGAGGAATTTATACACCGAATTCCATAATTCCAGCTGCGTCCATTTGGTTGGTACCATTTTCACCCCTTGACGTTTCTACGCAACTAGAATTTCATCATTCTAGCTGTAGTCGTTTAGTTGGTAATGTTTTTATCCCTCTGTACCATTGTGTCCCTTGAAAGTACGAATTTCGAAAAATCCGTTTATTTTCCGTGTCTACGCGGTCAGAGGAATGTATACTCCGAATTTCATGACTCTAGCTGCGGTCATTTGGTTGGTACTATTTGTATCCCCTTTTTTCTTTTTAACCCCAAATAGTACGAATTTCGAAAAACCTGTTTATTTTAAGTGTCTACGCAATCAGAAGAAAGTATAGACCGAATTTCATTATTCCGTGTGTAGCCGTTTGGTTAGTGCCATTTTTATCCCTCCGTACCGATTTCATCCCTTGAAAGTACGAATTTGGAAAAAAACCTTTTATTTTTCATGTCTACGAAGTCAAAGGAATGTATACTTAGAATTTCATGACTCTAGTTGCGGTCATTTGGTTGGTACTATTTTTATCCCCTTTTTCTATTTTGACCCCAAAAAGTAAGAATTTTGAAAAATCAGTTTATTTTCCGTGTATACACAGTCAGAGGAATGTATACTCCAAATTTCATGACTCTAGCTGCGGTCATTTGATTGGTACTATTTTTATCCCCTTTTTTCATTTTAACCCCAAAAAGTACGAATTTTGAAAAATCCGTGTATTTTACTTGTCTATGCAATCAGAGGAATGTATACACCGAATTTCATTATTCTAGGTACAGCCGTTTGGTTGGTACCATTTTTATCCCTCTATTCCCATTTCACCCCTTAAAAGTACGAATTTGAAAAAATACTTTTATATTATGTATCTACTCAATTAGAGGAACGTACATACCGAATTTCGTGTTTCTAGCTATTGTCGTTTAATAAGTACCATTTTTATCCCTTTTTTTGCCCTATTTCACCCCCTACAAATAAGAATCACTTTATGGTGCACGTTTTTGCTAAAAGGGGAATGCGCATACCAAATATCAAGCAAATATAAACAGACCTATTCAAAAAACATGCTTAAATACGCTAAAAAATTAGGGATTATTATGGGTATTTTTAGCCCTTGTGAGCGAAAAATTTTTCCCTTTGGGCCGATTTCGCCCCATTTCAATCCCAACCGATCTACGACTATTAGACGCATTTATGGAAGTTTTGGACGTCCTAGCTCCTTTCGTTTAGAAGATAGCGTGCTTTCAACAGACGGACGGACGGACATGGCTAGATCGTCTTAGAATTTTATGACGATCAAGAATATATATACTTTATAGGGTCTCAGGTCGATATTTCAAGGTGTTACAAACGGAATGACAAAGTTAGTATACCCCCATCCTGGAGGTGGAGGGTATAATAATGTTTCTATAGTCACATTAAGTGTAATAAATATGGTGGGTTTTGCCACGCTTCTTCCAGTACCTCCCACACAAATCACCCTAAAATAAGTAAAACAAGTAAGGAAAGACTAAAGTCGGGCGGGGCCGACAATATGATACACTCCACTTTCTTTCCGAATACAATTCAGTTTGATAAAAAAGTGAAAACTGGAAGGATTTTTGAATGTTTCCTAATCACTAGCTGATATGACCTGACCCAATTTGTCAAATCGTGAAAAATATTTGTATCGGTGCTATATCCAAACATGGGATGAAGTGACCCACTTTCACAATAGGTTCTTCCAGTTCCAGTTTAGTATAACGTGTTATGCTCAATTTGAAGAGATTTGGTGAAAATATGTGGTTTCTGGGGCAGAAAAAGTCATGGGTGTTTCTAGTTGAATATATGGTAATGTAAGATTTGAATTATGTGGTTTATAGAGTGGAAAAGTCAAATCGGGAGTCAAATTTGTGTGGGAGCTGTATATATAACTGAAACGATCTGACCCATTTTCACCATGGATGTTTCTAGTGGAATTATAATATATTTTGCCAAATTTGATGAAGATCTGTTCAAATATGTGGTTTCTAGAGCAGAAAAAGTCAAATCAAGAGCGAAATTCGAATGCGAGCTATATATAAACCAGTAAGGAAAGGCTAAAGTCGGGCGGGGCCGACTATACGATACACTCCACTTTCTATACAATTCAACTCGGTAAAAAGTGAAAACGGGAAGAATTTTTGTCTGTTTCCTTATCATAGGCTAATATGACCAGGTCCAATTTGTCAAATCGAAAAGAATATTTGTATCGGGGCTATATCCAAACATGGAATAAAGTGACTAACTTTCAAAATAAGTTCTTCCAGTTCAAATATAACGTTTTGTGGTCACTTCAAAGAAATTCGGAGAAAATTTGTGGTTTCTGGGGCGGAAAAAGTGTATCCGGGAGCGAAATTTGTATTGGATCTATATGTAAATCTGAACCGATCCGACCCATGTTCACCATGGGTGTTTCTAGTTGAAATATAAGATATTTTGAAAGATTTGAAAGAGATCTGGTAAAATATGTGGTTTATAGAGTGGAAAAAGTGAAATCGGGAGAGAAATTTGTGTGGCAGCTATATATAAATCTGAACCGATCTAGCCCATTTTTACCACAGGTGTTTCTAGTTGAACTATAAGCTGCTTTGCCAATTTTGAAGAAAATCTGTTAAAATATGTGGTATCTAGAGCGGAAAAAGTCAAATTGGGAGCGAAATTTGTATGGGAGCTATATATAAATCTGAACCGATTTGACCCATTTTCATCATGGGCGTTTGTAGTTGAAATATAAAATAGTTTGCCAAATTTGAAGACAATCTGATACAATATGTGGTTTCTAGAGCGGAAAAAATCAAATCGGGAGCGAAATTTGTATGGGAGCTATATATAAATCTGAACCGATCTAACACATTTTCACCACAGGTGTTGCTAGTTGAAAAATAAGATGTTTTGCCAAATCTGAAGACAATCTGATACAATTTGTGGTTTCTAGAGCGGAAAAAATCAAATAGGGAGCGAAATTTGTATGGGAGCTATATATAAATCTGAACCGATCTGACCCATTTTTACCACAGATGTTTCTAGTTGAACTATAAGATGTTTTGCCAATTTTGAAGTAAATCTGTTAAAATATGTGGTATCTAGAGTGAAAAGAGTCAAATCGGGAGTGAAATTCGTATGGGGGCTATATCTAAATCTGAACCGATTTTCTTCAAATTAAATAGCGTTCGTTCTTATCCCGAAAAACTTAGTTGTGCAAAGTTTCATTTAGTTCTGTGTAGAATTGCGACCTGTATCGTGATTACAAGAATAGATGGACGGACAGACAGACAGACAGACAGACAGACAGACAGACAGACAGACAGACAGACAGACGGACGGACATCGTTAAATCGATTCAAAAAGTGATTCTAAGTCTATCGGTATAATTAACAATGGGTCTATCTCTCTTCCTTTTGGGTGTTACAAACAAATGCACAAAGACATAATACTCTCGTGGAGTGTATAAAAACTCAAATTGGGAGCGAAATTTCTATGGGAGCTATATATACATCTGAACCGATCTGAGACGTTTTCACTACAGGAGTTTCTACTTGAAACATAAGATGTTTTGCCAATTTTGACGAAAATCTGTTATTTTATGTGGTATCTATTTATGTGTTTATGTGGTATCTAGGGTGAAAAAAGTCAAAAAAGGAGTGAAATTCGTATAGATGCTATATCTAAATCTGAACCGATTTTCTTTAAATTAAATAGCGTCCATCCTTATCCCAACAAACTTCGTTGTGCAAAGTTTTGTTTGGTTCTAGCTACAATTGCGACCTGCATCGTGATTACAAGAATATATGGACAGACGGACGGACAGACAAATAAGGAGTGAAATTCGTATGGAGGCTATATCTAAATCTGACCTACAATTACGACCTGATACACTCCACTTGCTATCCTATTATAATTCAATTCTGTAAAAAAGTGAAATCGGGAAGGATTTTTGTATCCTGTAAGTGTATGTGTTTGACAAAAAATTTTAAATCGGAAAGGATATCTGAGTGAGGGTATACTGAAACATGGAACGATGTGACCCTCATTCACTATGTATGTTTATAGATGAAATATAATATAAAGTTTGGCCAAAATTGGTTAAACATCTAACCCGCTTTCGCCACATGTATTTCTAGTTAGATTTTAAGGTGTTAAGCCTAATTTGAAGAAAATCGGGTACTGTATGTGACATTTGTATATATCTTAATATGAACCGATCTGATCGATTTTCACCATAGCCGTTTACAGTTCAATTATAAGCTACTGTGCCAAATTTGAAGCAAATCGAGTGAAATATGTTGTTTCTAGAGCGGAAAAAGTCAAATCGGGAGCGACATTTGTATGGGGCTATATCTAAATCTGAACCGATCTGACCGGTTTTTCACCATAGCTGTTAACAGTTCAATTATAGGCTACTGTGCCAAATTTGAAGCAAATCGAGTGAAATATGTTGTTTGTTTATGGGGGCTATATCTAAAACTGAACCGATATAACCCGCTTTCGCCACATGTATTTCTAGTTAGATTTAAAGGTGTTAAGCCAAATTTGAAGAAAATCGGGTACAATATGAGCTTTATAGAGCGGAAAAGTCAAATTGGGAGCGACATTTGTATAGGGGCTATATCTAAATCTGAACCGATCTGACTGATTTTCACCATAGATGGTTCTACTTCAATTATAGGCTACTGTGCCAAATTTGAAGCAAATCGAGTGAAATATGTGGCTTCTAGAGCGGTAAAAGTCAACTCGGGAGCGACATTTGTATGGGGGCTATATCGAAATCTGAACCGATCTGACCGATTTTCACCATAGCTATTTCCACTTTAATTAGAGGGTACTGTACCAAATTTGAAGCAAATCTAGTTTAATATGTGGTTTCTAGAGCGGAAAAAGTCAAATCGGGAGCGACATTTGTATGGGGGCTATATCTAAATCTGAACCGATCTGAACGATTTTCACCATAGCTATTTCCACTTCAATTATAGGGTACTGTGCCAAATTTGAAGCATATCTAGTTTAATATGTGGTTTCTAGAGCGGAAAAGTCAAATCGGGAGCTACATTTGTATGGGGGCTATATCTAAATCTTAATCGATTTGCTTCAAATTAAATAGCGTTCGTCCTTGATCTACAAAACTTTCTTGTGCCAATTGTTGTTAAGATCGGGCTATAATTGCGACCTGTAATTTGATTACAACAATAGATGGACAGACAGACGGACATTGCTAAATCGACTCAGAAAGTGATTCTAAGCCGATCTGTATAATAAACGATGGGTCTAACTCGTTTCCTTTTGGGTGTTACAAACAAATGCACAAAGACATAATACTCTCGTGGAGTGTATAATGAAAGCTGTTGTTACTTCTATGCGGATTATCGGAATACTCTGAAAGTTGATGTTTGGTAATGTTTTTACCTCTTACTAGTACCACCCACACAAAGTGGAAAAAGCATGGGTTACAATAGCATACATACGGGTAGTCAAAATTAATTGCAATTTGATATTTGAAAATGTTTTTGTAATCACTATAAAAATAAAACAAGTAAAAACGGCGTTAAGTCCGACCGCGCCGAACATCGAATGTCGTAGAAGTGCAGTAATATTACAGGAAAATATAATTTTTTTTAATATGGCCAAACCAAAACAAATACAAATATTGAAAAAATAATTTTAAAAGTAAATATAATATTTTTATTATTTCAAACCACGCTTATGAGGCAAGGCTACCGATGTGTTTACATTGTATATATCGAAATAATACTTCAAGTAAATTAAAAAAATAAATATTTTTATATTTATATATCCAAAAAAATTTAAGGTTGATTGTATTTCCTTTCTACGAATAAGAACGCTTTATGGTGCACGATTTTCCGCGTTTACGTAATTAAATCGGTGTGCTCCATTTTACTAAGCTTCTACATGGTCAGAGAAATTTACATATCAAATTTCACTACTATAGCTGCAATACTTAAATTGGGACCGTATTTATCCCTGTTTTCCCTCTCACCCCTTGTAAGTACAAATTTTGCTTAATATGTACCACTTTTATCCCCGTTTGCCCAATTTCACCCCCTACAAATAAAATCGCTTTATGGTGCACGATTTTCCGCGTTTACATAATTAAAGCGGTGTGTTCCATTTTACTAAGCTTCTACATGGTCAGAGGAATTTACATACCAAATTTCAGTGCTATAGCTGCGAAACCTGTTTTCCGGCTCACCCCTTATAAGTACAAATTTGGAAAATATCCATTTAGATTTCACGACTATAGCTGCAATTTTCTAGGTTGTACCCCTTAAAAGTACAAAAATGCATTTATATTGCGCTTATATATAGTGAGAGGAATTGACATACCAAATTTCACGATTCTATCTATAATAATATAGTTAGTACCATTTGTATCCCTTTTTTTCCCGCTCACCCCTTATAAGAAAAAAATCCATTTTGATTGCGCTTCTGCATTGTCAGAGGAATTTACATGTCGAATTTCATGATACTAGCTGTAATACCTAAGTTGGTACAATTTGTATCCCTTTTGGTCCCGCTCACCCCTTATAAGTACAAATTTCGAGAAAAAAAATCCATTTAGATTGCGCTTCTACGTTGCGAAAGGAATTTATACACCAAATTTCGCGACTATTGCTGCAATACTTAAATTAGTACCATTTTTATCCCTTTATGTTGCAAGCCTACGTTGTCAGAGAAATGTAGATACCGACTTTCACTAATATAGCTGCAATACTTAAATTGGTACCATTTTTATTCCTTTTTGTCTCTTTCCTCCCTTAAAACTACAAATTTTGAAAATTTGTAGCTCGCCTGCATGGTCACACCGAATTTCATGTTTCTAGCTACTGCCTTTTAAAAGGTTCGATGTTTATCCCTTTTGGTCCCATTTTAGCCCCATTCTTAGTCGACGTCTACGTCATATTTGGGAACTACCCTGAAAATTTCATGACCCTGGCTTCAGCCGTTTGGTCAGTCAGTCAGTAATGCAACTCTGGAATGGAATATCCGATTGGTAAATCTCTTTCCGTCCGAATTTAAATCAACAACTGAATTTATTTCTATCGAATCTTTAATTTCAGCAAATTAGAATTCACAATTCACTTCCCTATTTCCATTCACTAAAATTGCAAAAAGAGTTGTAGTTCTTGAAATTTTCCAGCATTTGAAACTTGTTGAAATTTGCTGCCTTAGCTGACGATGTAATTAAATCATAATACGGAGTTGCCTGCGGCTACTTCCTAGAAAAACACCATCAAAATTCTAAGAACCGTGAAAGGGCAAAACACGTAATCATTTACCACGAATTCTACCGCAGAGACACGTGCTGAGCTGCTAATTAATGTTTGCCCTACATACACTACTATCACCCGTTTAAATGCAGCAAAGGGCATATTAATTCTGCTAACCATAACCAGGATGTTGTTTTGGCAACATCCTTTCATCGTTACGTTTGTAATTTTATGATATATTTCGCCAAAATACGATGAAATTAAAGCCTATTATAACACAGCACAAAGAGAGCATCCGAAGAGTGAAAAAGGATGCTAATCTTGTGACTAGGAAGTTGTGAAATTTGGACTCTTCACCAATGAATTGTCATCAGAGTTACAAGCCGACCCAGAATTATCGGCGGCGGCGACGCTACTCAAAATGGGTCGGCGACGGCGGCTCTGTTATTCGATCACCCCTATTTATTTGACAATTTAGGGAAAACAGAAGGAACAAATTGTATTGGTTTTTAATACATTTTCTTTTATTTTTTGGCAAGTAATTCAATATTCGTTAATATTAGCCAATATTAGAATTGTTCACATAATTTCATCCCCATACAATTATTTTTTGGATGTGGGAATCCATTCCCACAATTTATAATATGAATGAATTTAATAAATATTTTTCCAATTACAGCTTCTCGTGTGAGGCATATTTGACCAGACATCTTTCAATAGACGTTGTCATATAGTGGTATACCAAATTCAAAGAAAGATCCATATATTTCACAGTAGTAGGTTGTCTAAGTCGACAGTTGTATTTTCTTCTGTAATATTAAGTGGGTTGTCTATTTTGGTAGTACGATTTGACGGAGTTAGAACTCCGGCGGCACACAGAGGGTTGAAATCACCAAAAATGGAGATTAATTCGGGGAAGCCTTCGGGCCAGGTAATGTTTATATTTTTTCAATATTTATACCATAATCAGCAAAAGAAAACACAATTTGAGTACAATTTAGTGAAAAAAATGGTTTTCCTGAAAATAAATTAATAATCCGTCTGTGTATATATTCTCGTTATCGAAGTACAAGTCGCAATTGTTATCCAATCTCAACAGAACTTGGTACAGCTAATTTTTTCGCATCAATGACGGATGCTATTAAATTTGAAGCAAATCAGTTCAGATTTAGATATATCTTCCATACGATCCGATTTGACTTTTTTTGCTGTAGATACCACATATTTTAACCGATATTGTTCAAATTTGGCACAACACGTTATATTTCAACTAGAAACATTTGTGGTGAAAGTGAGTCATATCGGTTTAGATTTAGGTATAGCTCCCATACAAATGTCTTTCCAGAGTTGACTTTTCCCTCTAGTAACAGAATTGTTTACCCAATTTTGTTCGCATTTGGCACATAAAGTCATATTGCAGTTAAATTTGGTGACATCGGTCCATTGTTTGATAAAGCCCCCATACCAATGTCCCACCAGATTTGGTGACATTTGCTCATAAAGCATAATGTGTCGAATGTGTCCGGCATTATACTGTCACAGATATTTTAATACATTTTGAATTGGTAGTAAATTACTTTAAATGGGATAGCAGATGCAGGCATCACCCGACTGCAGTCGACTACTTAAATATTAAGTTTTCGTCATAATCTAAATTCCATAAAGAGTGACTATTTTCACAATTTATTTAGTAAAATAAATTGGCGCACAAACGCGCAACATGTAATTGCGGAATATTGAAGCTTACACATTGTAATTTAATTAGAAATTCACCATCTGGCGGTATGTTACAGAATTCACATTTAAAACCCCACATATAATTTAAAAATATCTTAAATTTAGACATATTTTCAACAATTTTTTAACAAGTAAGGAAAGGCTAAAGCCGACTCTATGATACACTCCACTTTCGATCGGTGAAAAAGGGAAAACGGGAAGGATTTTTGTATCCTGTAAATGTATGTGTTTGACAAAAAATATTAAATCGGAAAGGACATTTGTATGGGGGTATATTGAAAACTGGAAAGAAATAGGTGAAATATAATATGTATAGATTGGCCAAAATCGGTTAAACATTTGGGAGCAACATTTGTATTTGCTATATCTAAATCTGAACCGATCTTAGCCACTTTCACCATAGGTTTTTTACTTGGATTATATGCTGTTGTGCCAAATTTAAAGAAAATCGAGTACAATATGGGGTTTCTGCAGCGGAAAATGTCAAATCGGGAGCGACATTTGTATGGGGGCTATATCTAAATCTGAACCGATCTTATCCAATTTTTGCATAGGTGTTTCTAGTTAGATTATACGATGTTGTTCCAAATTTAAAGAAAATTGGGTACAATATGTGGTTTCTAGAGCGGAAAATGTCAAATCGGGAGCGACATTTGTATGGGGGCTATATCTAAATCTGAACTACAAAACTTACTTGTGCCAATTTTTTTTAAGATCGGACTATAATTGCGACCTGTAATTTGATTACAACAATAGATGGACAGACAGACGGACATTGCTAAATCGACTCAGAAAGTGATTCTAAGTCGATCGGTATACTTAACAATGGGTCTATCTCGCTTCCTTTTGGGTGTTACAAACAAATACACAAAGCCATAATACTCTCGTGGAGTGTATAAAAATATTTCTAAAATACTTTCGTTAAAACATTGTTTTGAAAAATCACGCTCAAATACCTGAGCTTGAAGATTCTATAATCTAAGTGCTACTGTTTACAATAGGGAAAAAGATATTAAACTTTGAAGTATGTCAATTTGCAATTTTCAGAACTGTTCGCGTAAAACTCAAAACATGCTTCACTTTAAGGCAGTGCAACTGGAAAAGTAAACAACACATGTATTGATATTTTCGGTAGTGATGTAGAATTATATATTATTTAATCGTATAATAAACAATTTTCAAAAAAATATTTTTTTATTGCTGGTCTGTTATGTTGTATGTGTTTGTCATTTATTTTGGTTCAAGACCAAAGGATTTAAGTCAAAGACATACATTCGTTGCGAAAGTTCTGACGAGATGGGGTAGCGCCCATCGAAACTGCGCAGTCAACTTTTAGCTGCAACAATAAAGGTCTCACTTTGCCTTTTTTGCTAATTTTGGGTTCTGCTGAAGACTTCAGCACAACCTTTGGTCTTGAACCAAAATAAATGACAAAAACATATTTTTTTATTTTTGAATTAATCTCCATTTTTGGCGATTTCAACCCTCTGTGCGGCGTGGTTTAAGTCGATATGAGCCATTGTAATGGGCGGCGTGGTTGAAGCCGATGTGAGCCGATGAAATCGGCGGCGAAGCGGCAGAAACATGCGGCGGCGACGGATTGTCGGCTGCTCGACCTGAAGATCTCACACTATACAATTGGTCAATAACAACAATTTACCTCATAAATTCAGTGAAGATCGAGCAACCTAATGAACAGTTATACTCTATAGTAGGGTATACATTAGATTCCGAGCATTTGTGGAGATATTAACATTTTTGCTTCACTGTCCAGCAAAGTATCCTTTTCCTCTGAATTTTTTCTCCCAAATGATGCAGTTTTTTTCTGTCGTTATTTGCAATCGCGTTTCCAAGCGGTCATTAGGAAGTCAACCCACGTAGGGTGGAATTTGCTTAAATGATAAAAGCATTAATAACGGCGCTGGGAATGTCAGATGTCCAAGGGTCTTGGTGGTTTGGGGGGTGGGTTCTAGTTGGCCGTGCGAAGCAAACTTATGGACGGATGTTTGAGAGTGTTTGGGCCAATTACTCGAGCTGGCAACACCGTGTCTGTGCAAAGTGCAAAGTGCAATTTGGCAAATTGTGGTTTGGCAAAAGAATCTGTTCTGAGAATTTTGCTGCGTTGGATGGAATGTGTTTGACGTTTGACATGTTGCTACAGTTGATGAAGTGGGTTTGTTTTTGCACTAAGTGGCCGAGTAATAAAGCTCGTTTAATTAATTGTGAGCTGATATCAGCGGGAAAAACCACAGTTGCATGCAGTTAGTTGTATATACACATATAGATATTTATGTAGCTAAGATATAACAAACTAATTAAGAACCTGTCAAATAAATCAACAACACACTAAATAAAAGGATGATCGTTAAGAAAGTATATGTATATATAGCTATTTATGTCGCTAAGATATAACAAACTAATTAAGAACCTGTCAAATAAATCCACAACACACAAAATAAAAGGACGATAGTTACGAAAGTATCTGAACCAACACAGAATGAATAAAATAGGCTCTCATCGCTAAAGGATAATTTGCCTTCAAAATATGTCTGCAGTTCACCGTTTGTAAGGAAGTTGGCTTAAAATGGCAAAAATATTCTATACTTTGAATTTTTCAAATGTGAATCGAGATTTGAGTAATTTAAACATAATCTGCACTGATTAGTACTGATTATTTTTATTGGAAAGTTGAACTTTGTCATTTAATAATGGAACACAATATCATTCCACGACAATATGACTATCACGACTGGCTCGGCAGTACGTCAACCGATCAACCCTATATTCATTGCCCAATGATGCCGCCAGCCCAAAATCCACACCAAACAGTGATTCGTTGTGGATGTATTGGTTTCTCAATCGTATCGTTTGGGTTCTCTGAACCCCGGCAATTTTGTTTATTGCGATGAAAATGAGCTGCGTCTGAAAACACGAAAAATTTCGACGTAAATTTCTTACAGTTCACATTAAAGACTCACAAATTTCGACGTAAGCTTTTAATATTTCCCAATTTTGTTCGAGCGTATAGCGTCCCATTCTGCAAATGTCAAGCATAAACCTGAAAATAAAAATAAAAATTAATTTTAGTTTTTTCGTTTGTATTTTTTGTCTGTAATCAATATTTGATTTGAACTGGGATATTGTCCTGGCTCCAGACCATTTTGTATCTATATTTAATAGCAAACAAGTAAGGAAAAAATAAAAACGGGCGGGTCGATTATATGATACCCTACACCACTCCCTGCGTATATACCTCGCATTGATTATTAAACCCAGGTATTTCATGGGAGCAATTTTATATAGTTCATATAAATTAAACAGTTACTATAAATTCATCTTTAGTCAAATTTAATGAATATGGCAAATAATAAAGTAATTGATCCAATTTTCCTGCAGATATTCCGAGTAAAGTAAATATAACATGATCTGGAAAAATTGTTCAAGATCCAATGACAAATACAGATTATACAGCGGTAATAGGATAAATCGGACGGACATTTGAAGGGGCCTATAACAACACTTGAGGCCTGTGACATGAGCCTATATATTTCTCATTCACGGTAGGTATTCCTAGTTGAAACATATAATGATGTTCAAAATTTGATGAAGATCTGATTTAAGATGTAGTTTATACAGCTGTAATAGAGCAGAATGGGGCCATATTTGGGTTATACAAAAGTATGATCATATGGGCATCTCCCACCCAGGCAAGGAAAGACTAAAGACGAACGGAGCCACTATATGATACATCCCACTTTCTATCTCATTACATTTCAATTCGGTAAGAAAGTGAAATCGGGAAGGATTTTTGAAACATGCAAATGTAAGTGTATGACAAAACATGTTAAATCGGAAAGGACATTTGTATGGGGGTATATTGAAACCTATCTAAATCTGAACCGATCTTACCCACATTCTGCGAAGCTGTTTCTAGTTGGATTATAAGATGTTGTGCCAATTTTAAAGAAAAATCGGGTACAATATGTGGTTTCTAGTGCGGAAAAAGTCAAATGGGGTGCGACATTTGTATGGGGGCTATATCTAAATCTGAACTGATCTAACCCGTTTTCGTCACAGGCATTTCTAGCTAGATTAAAAGGTGTTATGCAAAATTTGATAGAGCTTTATAGGGCGGAAAAAAATCGCGAGCGACATTTGTATGGGGGCTATTTCTAAATCTGAACCGATTTCCTCCAAATTCAATACCGATCGTTCTTGGCCAAAAAAAGTAACTCCTGCCAAATTTCATGATAATCGGACGGCAATTGCGACCTGTAGAATGAAAACAAGCTTAGATGGACAGCAGACGGACGGACAGACAGACATCGGTAAATCGATTCATCTGGTGATTCTAAGCCGATCCGTATACTTAAAGGTGGTCGATTATTATTTGGTGTTACAAACATTATAATACCCTAGTCCACGAAGTGGTGTAGAGTATAAAATCTAAAACAAATGAGCATTGGCACGGCAGAAGTATTGCTGGGTAACTATACCTGCATATACACATACTTACATATACAACTCAATGAGATGCTTGTAAGATGGCATGTGTACTTTAGTACTTGGAGCGAATTTTTTAAACGCATATTCGGCAAGTGTTCTCGTTCGTTTGTGAGAATCATTTCCTTAAAGAGGTAGGGTTCGATGTTGAAAAGTCGCTGCGAATCCACTTGACAAAACCTTAGACAGGGTGGATATCATGATAGTGGTAGTCTGCAGCCAAGTAATAAATGTCACCATGCCATTTGTAAATAAATTTGCATTCTATTAAATATAGTTGCAAAATAGTCTTGAGCTAGGATCCCAATATCCCAGTTCAAATCAAATAAAAATTAATGTTATTCAAAGTCAAAGTAAACGGTAGTTCAAATTGAAAATGTTATATGGCCCAGCCTATATGTATGCGACTTACAAACTTCTAAGTAACGAATTCACAGGTGATTGTAAAATCGATTGTGAATCAAAAGGCGATCTCTTACATAACCTGCGGTAGCTGTTCGCCGCACGACATAATTAACTATTTGTAACCTTAAAAACTGCAGGGATGCTTATAAGATGGCACTGTGTGCTTTGTTACTTGGTGCGGTGGTTTTTTGACTGATATTCCGAAAGGGAGTTGTGGTTCAAAATTCGTTTGGCTCAATCATTTACTTAAAGAGTCCGGATATTTTGTTGAAAAGTCGCTGCGAAATCACTTGATATAATATGGTTTACTAAAATATTTCTAGTTACTAATTCTAAGAGTTACCTTTAGTTGAATTTGATACTAATATTTTTCTTTAATTATTACACCTGTTGATTATTCCGAGAGCATACTCTTAGCTATTATCGTACTGAGTGAAAACTCTTGAAAAAAAATTAAAAAAAAAAAACGGGCGGGCCGACTATATGATACCCTACACAATTCCCCGCTTCTATACATGGTTTTGATTACTAAACACAGGTGTTTTCATTACATTATGTGATAGGCCAACATGCAAATAAAACCGATGTGATCCTCTCTCTTAATTTTCATCAAGACTCGATCGTTTAGGATTGAAACTGGGCGAAATCGGCCCAAAGGGAAAAAATTTTCCCTCACAAGATCTAAAAATAGTCATAATATTCCCTAATATTTTAGGGAATGTACTTTCTTGATATTGGGTATGCGCATTACCCCTATAACAAAAACGCGCACCATAAAGTGATATTTATTCGTATGGGGCAAAAAAGGGATAAAAATGGTACATAGTAAACGATAAAAGCTAGAAATGGATAAAATGGATAATGGATAAAATGGGAATAGAGGGATAAAAATGATAAAAATTTCGAAATTCGTACTTTTAGGGATTAAAATGGAAAAAGGGGAAAAAAATAGTACAAACCAAATGTCCGTAGCTAGCGTCATGACATTCGGAATGACTACGTAGACAAAAGGATTTTTTCCAAATTCTTACTTTCAAGGGATACAATGGGAACAGAGGGATAAAATGGTACCCATTAAACGGCTACGGTATAGATTCCTCTGACTGCATTATCAAAATTTGTACTTTTGGAATTTAAATAGGATTGAAATACAAATGATTGTAGCTGATAATGCTTCCACTATCCCACAATATTTATTGTATTTATGCTTTTTTGAAGACTGCTGCCTTATATTTACTTTTTAATATGAACATATTAGTAACCTTGCCTTGTAACAATTGTCTAAAATAATTAAAAGTTTATATTTATTTATAAAATTATTTTTTTTTTCAATATTTTTAGTAGTTTTGGCTATATGTGGATTGCAGGCCATGGTGGAGGGTATGTAAAGTTCGGCCCCGCCGACTTAACGCCTTTTTAATTGTTATTAGTCAAGAACGGTTTACAAATGTCAGATTTTATATGAATTGAAAAAAAAATACGAATTTTGAATTTCAGAGGAATGTATACACCGAATTTCATGATTCTAGCTGCGGTCATTTGGTTGGTACCATTTTTATCCCTTTTTTCTCTTTATTTTACTTGTCTACGAAATTATAGGAATTTCATCATTATAGCAGTAGCCGTTTAGTTGGTACCATTTTTATCCCCTTTTATTTTACGTGTATACGCAATTAACCGTTTAGTTGGTACCATTTTTACCCCTCTGTCCCCATTGCTCCCTTGAAATTACGAATTTGGAAAAACTATTTATTTCTCGTGTCTACGGAGTCAGAGGAATGTATAACCGAATTTCATTATTCTATTCATTTTACCCATTAAAAGTAAGAATTTGAAAAAAATACTTTAATATTGTGTATCCATTAGATACACATTCCATTAGAGGAATGTACACACCGAATTTTGTGTTTCTAGATGCTGTCGTTTAATAGTTACCATTTTTATCCCTTTTTGCCCCATTTCACCTCTTACGAATAAAAATCATTTTAGGTGCACGTTTTTGTTATAGGCGGAATGTGCATATCCAACATCAAGTAAGTGCAAGTAAACATATTGATAAAATATGCTTAAATACTAAACAAAGATATTAGTGAATATTATGGGTATTTTTAGTCCTTGTGATGGAAAAAATTTTCCCTTTGGGACGATTTCGCCCAGTTTCAATCCCAACCGATATGCGACTATAAGACGCATTTGTGGAAAATTTGGACGTCCTAGCTCCTTTCGTTTAGATGCTACATGGCTAGATCGTCTTAGAATTTTATAACGATTAAGAATATATATACTTTATAGAGTCTCATACCCCCATCCTGGAGGTGGAGGGTATACAAATATTTGTCGTGGTACTATTATTTTGACCGCAGCTGTATATAATTCAAAGTGATATTTCTTATATTATTTTGCTAATTTCTACAATATTATAGTAAAAAGATGGTACACAAATGTTCGAAGAAATGGGTAGAAGTTTCTGCTGAATTCTCGAGGGAATCCCGAAAAATTTTCCCGGAATACGGGAAATAGAAAATATACAAATTATCGGGATTTTTCCCTGGGAATTTCGTTCGCGACTGGGCCGTTGTTAGCAAGTGTCACCGTCCACACATAGTCCAAGTCATGTCACCTAATTCAGGCCATAAAATTGTTGTTATAATGTCACGATAACGATCGCCGTAACAACGAATTTCAGCACTAAACGGCTGATTGTTGAATCAGATGGCCGGTTATGTTGACCGCAATTCGCAAAATGCTCTTCTTGCAGACCCCATTTTCACAAAGTGTTTGTACCACTTTGTTCAAATGAGCATCGCTCCTTGAAAAAAAAATGCCAAAGCCTTCGGTTCCCATTGTCTAAAAAAATAAACATTAACATACATATCACAAATTATTGCTTTAAAAGATCTGCATTACAACTAAATATTATACTAGGATTTCGGTCAATGTTTTGGTATAAACAATACCCCCCTAAATGGCCTTCCCGATTTGGTTTAATTTGTCATATTAATTGAAATGAAAAGGTTCCGCCCTGTCTTAGAATTCGTTTAGAATTGAGATTTGTTGTTAATTCCACAAAAGTTCACATGAAAGGACACTTTTCTCCTTTTAAATGACACATATCCGAATGTCTTTTACCACAAAATTGGACAGGGTCCACCCACCCCAAACCCCTCCCGATTCAATTTCATTTCCTTTCATGTCCAGTCATTCATTTCTTGTTTCATTTTGTGCTCTTTTTTCGTGTCCAAAGTAATTGACAACTTGCTGTTTTTTATTATCCCCAACCGCAGTGGTTTCCTTCCGCCAATGGTTTCCTATCCCCTTTCAAAGTTTTTCTTTTTTGGGACATTTTCCCTTTTTTAATAAACTGGTCACGTGTTGAAAATTATTTTCTCATATTGTATAAGTAGTAAATATGAATGAACAAAGTCATTGTACGTACGAACGTACGTGTATATGTATAGAAAAGTATACATATATTCAGCAAAAATCACAGATTTTTTCCTCCACTCAAAAGAGTGGGACAGCGGTTGACTTAGTGAACAATATCGACCTTAAATTTTACCCTGGAGGTTATTAAACTTTTGAGCAACAACATCATACAATTTTAGCGTTTAAATACGAAATTGTTTTTAATTACATTCTATTTGTCTTTTAAATTAAAAAAAAATAATTCTTTTTATTAAAGTAGATTGGAAAGAAAAGTGGCATTCATGGAGGGAGCTGATACAATCCGCATTTGTGTGGGAAATCGTTAAAGTAAAAAAATTGTATGTGACTTAAAACGACGACAAAATATAAAATAAAAACCAATGACAAGATAGAAAAGGCTAAAGTCTAAAGTTTTCATTTTTGGTCAAAGGGCGCATTATATAGGGTGTTTTTTATTGAGGTATAGAACTTCGAATTGAAATAAAACACAAGAAAATCGTTTTAATGTCCATCAATTTGGCTTTATTGGAAGGATAATTTTATGCCATTAATGTTTAAATATGATTTCGGGCATGTGGCCGCCGCGGCTGGCTCGAATATAGCCAATTCTACAGGTCCAATTTTCCACCACTCCAATTGCTGTGCACGATTCATTCGGGTCCTCTTCAACACTTTGCTCTACAGCGGCAATTGTTTCTTCGGTGCGCACTGTTCGACGTCTCTGCGGATGCGTATTATCACATAGAGTAAACGTAGTGCGAAAACGATCCATGGTTAACCGAATTAATTGCTCTGATGGACGATTATGTCGACCATATGGACGGAGCTGCGGTGAACTTCGCGAACTGAACCATTACTTTCGAAATAAATTTGCACGATTTGCAAGCGTTGTTCTTTTGTCAACCTGTTCATGATGAAATGGCAAACCAAACTAAATATTAATCACTTGACAGCTGACAAAATGGCCGCCAGTTAAAAAAGTGAAGCCAACTTAAAGTTCTATACCCCAATAAAAAACACCCTTTACTAAGTGAAAAAAAAAAAACAAGTACAAACGGCAGTAAATTCGACCGGGCCGAACTTTATATACCCTCCACCATGGACTGCATTCCACAGAGGATGTCGATTTTCGTAGAAGTGCAGTAATATTACAGTAAAATATATTATTTTAATATATGGGAAAATCTACAAAATAGTCCGATTTCAATTTTGAAAAATTAAAAATTTCAAATTAGAGGCACACGTTTTATTTTAGCGTCAACTTGTTAAAATTACATTAAATATAAATAATGTGCTCGCGTGCATCATTTTTTTCAAGTGCTGAAGAAGTTATAATCGGATTGTCCCTTTTGGTTCTATTGCAAGTTTAGCGTCACGTTTTATTTTAGCGTCAACTTGTTAAAAATACATTAAATATAAATAATGTGCTAACGTGCATCATTTTTTTCAAGTGCTGAAGAAGTTATAATCAGATTGTCCGTTTTGGTTCTATTGCAAGTTAAGCCTGAAAACCCTATGAAAATCAACAAAATTTAACCTAAAATGGCTCTCGGTACCAAAATAATAATTCGATCTATTTAGCACTTACACACATTATTAGTAGTACCCATATTCACCGATCACACAGGGTTGCCACCAGTTATTTTTCAAACCGCGGATGTGCTCTTCAAAAAATATGAAATTTCATGATCTGCACGCATCGACCTGATGATGTTCGTACTGTCATAATCTCCTTGTCGCTGAAGGCACACCAAATCGTCCGGTCGCCTTTTGTTAGTATCTCTGTCTTTTATAATCCAATATTAAAAAATTTGCAATTACGTTCACGCTGAAAGCGCAAAAAAGAAAATTGTATCAATTTTCGTTTTATGCAAAAACAGAGTGACAGATTTTGAAGAGCTACCATTTATTCCTCAGTGATGGCACACGCCCTTTTCAACATATAGAAGATTCCGCAACATCATTACTATCATCCACATAAAGATCAGAATGATTTTCTCTTATGCTGAAAAAGTTATAGCCAAAAGAGTTGAACAACTCCCGAAAGTTACAAGCAAAAATAGGGTAAATTAGGGTAGACCTTAGCTCAGTAGACTACATTAACAGCATAATTTTAAAACTTTAGGATGTTGGCGAGGTTAAACTCGTCGTTTTGAAAATTATGACACTCTGAGAAATATTATATATTGCTCTTAAAGCGGTTAGAAGCCTGAGTGACATGGAATCGTACTATACCGTAGATTTGCCCATATCCACACCAAAACAAATACTAATATTGAAAAACTAATTTTATAAATTAATATAATATTTTTATTATTTCACACCACGCTTATAAGATAAGGCTTCCAATACGTTTATACTATATACATCGAAATAATACTTCAAGTCAATTCAAACACTAAATATTCTTATATTTATATCTTCAAACAAGTAAGGAAGGTTAAAGTCGGGCGTGGCCGACCATATGATACCCTACACTTAGTCATTATACCCTATGGTGTAGGATATAAAAAAGTCATTACATTTGAACCGGGTGATATACGATGCAACTATAACAGGAGAATATACTACAAATTCCATACTTCTGTCTGTATTTGTAAGAAAATTATTATTATCTCTCACGTACACAGTACAAGATAATCTAACTTCATGATTCAACATTTTTATCCCCTTTTTTCATTTTAACCCCAAAAGTTGGGAATTGCGAAAACCCCTTTTAGTTTACGAGTCTACGCAATCAGAGGAATGTATACAGCGAATTTCATTATTCTAGATGCAACCGCTTAGTTGGTACCATTTTAATACCCTACACACTTCGTGGACTAGGGTATTATAAGTTAGTTTCGCGCCAAATGTTTGTAACACCAAGAAATGATCGAGCGAAATAAACCAGCTGAGTCGATTTAACGATGTCTGTCTGTCCGTCCGTCCGTCTGCTGTCCATCTAAGCTTGTTCGCACTCTACAGGTTGCAATGCCCGATTGTCATGAAACTTGGCAGAAGTTATTTTTTCTCGCCGAGGACCATCGGTATTGAATTTGGAGGAAATCGGTTCAGATTTAGATATAGCCCAAATGTCGCTAACGATTTGACATATTCCGCTTTAGAAACCACATATTGTACCTGATTTTATTTAAAATTGGCACAACATTTTACAATCGAACTAGAAACACCTATGGTGAAAGTGGGTAAGATCGGTTCAGATTTAGATATAGCCCCCTTACAAATGTCGCTTCCGATTTGACTTTTCCGCTCTAAAATCCACATCTTGTACCCGATTTTCTTTAAGTTTGGCACAACATCTTACAATCCAACTAGAAACACCTGTGCAGAATTTGGGTAAGATCGGTTAAGATTCAGATATAGCCTCCATACAAATGTCGCTCCCGATTTGACTTTTTCCGATTTAGAAACCACATATTTTACCCGATTTTCTTTAAATTTGGTACAACATCTTATAATCCAACTAGAAACACCTATGCAGAATTTGGGTAAGATCGGTTCAGATTTAGATATAGCCCCTATACAAATGTCGCTCCCTATTTCACTTTTTCCGCCTTAGAAACCACATATTTTACCTGATATTCTTTAAATTTGGTACAACATCTTATAATCCAACTAGAAACACCTACGGTGAAAGTTGGTAAGATCGGTTCAGATTTAGATAGAGCCCCTATACAAATGTCGCTCCCTATTTCACTTTTTCCGCTTTAGAAACCACATATTGTACCTGATTTTCTTTAAAATTGGCACGTCATTTTATAATCGAACTAGAAACACCTATGGTGAAAGTGGGTAAGATTGGTTCAGATTTAGATATAGCCTTCAAATGTTGCTCCCGAATGTTTATCCGATTTTGGACAAACTTTGCATATTATATTTCACCAATAAACATACATGGTGAAAGCGGGTCAAATCGTTCCAGGTTTCAATATACCCCCATACAAATGTCCTTTCCAATTTAAAATTTTTTGTCAAACACATACATTTACAGAATCCAAAAATCCTTCCCGATTACACTTTTTACCGAATTGAATTGCACTGAGAATTATTTGGGTGATGCCCATATGTCCATACTTTGGTATAACCCAAATGGGCCCCATTCTGATCTATTACAGCTGGAGAAACTACATCTTACATCGGATCTTCATCAAATTTTAGAGATCATGATATTTTTAAACTAGGAATACCTGCCGTGAATGAGAAATATATAGGCCCATGTTTTGGACCAGGCCCAAAATGTTGTTATATATTAACCATATACGTTAAATATGACTAAAGATGAATTTATAGTCACTTTATAATTTATATGAACTACATAACTTTGCTCCCGTGAAATACCTAGGTTTAGTAATCAAAGCGAGGTGCATACGCAGGTAGTGGTGTAGGGTATTATATTGTCGGCCCCGCCCGACTTTAGCCTTTCCTTACTTGTTATCCCTCTATTCCAATTTTACCCCTTAAAAGTACGAATTTGGAAATATACTTTTATATTATGTATCTACTCAATCAGATGAATGTACACACCGAATTTCATGTTTCTAGCTGCTGTCGTTTGATAGGTACCATTTTTATTCCTCTTTGTCCCATTTCACCCCCTACGAATAAAAATCAATTTATAGTGTACGATTTTGTTATAGGGGGAATGCGCATTGGGTATGCGCAAGTACAAGTAGACATATTGAAAAAAATGCTTAAATACTCTAAAATATTAGGAGTTATAATGGTTATTTTTAGTCCTTGTGAGGGAAAAAATTTCCCCTTTGGGCCGATTTCGCCCAGTTTCATTCCCAACCATATACGACTATAAGACGCCTTTATAGAAAATTTGGACGTTCCAGCTCCTTTCATTTAAATGTGCTTTCAACAGACGGACATACATGGCTAGATCGTCTTAGAATTTTAAGACGATCAAGAATATATATACTTTATAGGGTCTCAGGTCGATATTTCAAGGTGTTACAAATGGAATGACAACGTTAGTATACCTCCATCCTGGAAAATAATGTTGTACGTTTATGTCTGAGAGAATTCTTATTGTCAGAACTATATTGTGGAATTTTTGTGGGAGATCATAACCCTCTGGCTTCTCTATTTAGGTTAATCCATAGATACACAATATAAAAGATAGTTTTCCAAATTCGTACTTTTATTTCTTTGTGAACACGAAATTTTTTCATTGTGAACACGAAATATAATAGAATTTCAAAATTCTTACTTTGTCTTCTTTAAATTAATTAATTAATAATTATATTGAAACATGACGATTTATTTAACAAATATCGCTATCAGCAAAAAATCATAATTTTCCTTATATTTTATAGCACTTATACGTGAGGGTAATATTCCGTGGCACAGTGTATACATATATACATATTTGGAGAGGTTGAAGTGTTCCCCGTTTTCGTAGGGTAGCTTTTGCCAGCATGAAATTGCATCCTTGGAAGATAGAATACATTTAGTGAAGAAAGTCAGATTTTTTTAGTTCCACAACGCAATTTAGTTATTTTCGTCTCATTATCTTCTGAAAAGTAGGTACGCAGAGGAAAGATGAGTAAATATCCTTTATGTTCACGCTAAATCGGAGTTTATTTGCCGGATTTGTGCCCAAAAAACAGAAATTACGTTTTTTCATACGTCAAAATCAGAAAAACATGAAAATTTGTAATAAAAAAAAATATTTTTTTCTTCGCATTATGAAAAAATACGTAAAAATAAGTTAAAAAACATAAAAGCAAAAAATACAAATTTTAAGATTCTTTAAAATCGAAAAATACGAAAAGTAGTCAACTTTAGGCCGATTTCTAAAATATATCTGATTTTTAATGTTAATATTTCAAAATAGTCCTTGTCTAATTCGGTTTTTTACAGAACTAAGAAATGTCTACTAGAACAAAAGTGGCTGGGCTTCAAATCAATTTAAGTACATTTGTTATTCGTGACCCACTCTCGTGTTTAAGTATTTTAAATATTATCCTTTCAAATATATTCTTAATGGAAGAATGAATTAAAAAAAATATTTATATATTGTCCTTAAGCCTGCGATTTTTTAGGCCTTGTGAGTGATGCCCGTTGTCCATTATCTTTCATTTCATTCAGTGTTAAGCAGATAAGCTTGTCTGATTTCATTGAATTCTTTTTTATTTTCTTCAGCAATAATGGTAGAGAATGTTCAGGTTGTACCATGGATTTCAATAAAGGGATAAAGGTCGAGGATGTGACGCTTCAAATTTTACAGAATCTTTTAACAACAATAAACACTAAAAGTAAATGTAAACATTCATTTACATTCCACAGAAGCTATCGATGCAGTAACATTATACGAAAATGTAACATCCCTATTCCCTATCTATATAAATATAGGGTGTTTTTTATTGAGGTATAGAACTTCGAATTGAAATAAAACACAAGAAAATCGTTTTAATGTCCATCAATTTGGCTTTATTGGAAGGATAATTTTATGCCATTAATGTTTAAATATGATTTCGGGCATGTGGCCGCCGCGGCTGGCTCGAATATTGCCAATTCTACAGGTCCAATTTTCAACCACTTTCTCCAATTGCTGTGCAGCTCCAATTGCTGTGCACGGTGGCGAATCGATTCATTCGGGTCCTCTTCAACACTTTGCTCTACAGCGGCAATTGTTTCTTCGGTGCGCACTGTTCGACGTTTCTGCGGATGCGTATTATCACATAGAGTAAACGTAGTGCGAAAACGATCCATGGTTAACCGAATTAATTGCTCTGATGAACGATTATGTCGACCATAAAATGGTGAACTTCGCGAACTGAACCATTACTTTCGAAATAAATTTGCACGATTTGCAAGCGTTGTTCTTTTGTCAACCAGTTCATGATGAAATGGCAAACCAAACTAAATATTAATCACTTGACAGCTGACAAAATGGCCGCCAGTTAGAAAAGTGATGCCAACTTAAAGTTCTATACCCCAATAAAAAACACCCTTATATAAAAATGAATCTGTGTTCTTTATAGCAGCCTAAACTACTGGACCGATCTTCTTGAAATTTTCACAGTATGTTCATGCTGAACCGGTGGTGAAAATAGGCTATATAATTTTTATACCCTACACCACTTCGTGGTCTAGGGTATTATAAGTTAGTTTCGCGCCAAATGTTTGTAACGCCAAGAAATAATCGAGCTAGACCCACCTTTAAGTATACCGATCGGCTTAGAATCACCAGCTGAGTCGATTTAACGATGTCTGTCTGTCCGTCCGTCCGTCTGCTGTCCATCTAAGCTTGTTTGCACTCTACAGGTCGCAATTGTTGTCCGATTGTCATGAAACTTGGAAGAGTTTATTTATTCTGGCCAAGGACTATCGGTATTGAATTTGGAGGAAATCGGTTCAGAGTTAGATATAGCCCCCATACAAATGTCGCTCCCGATCGCATCTAGCGTCAATGTGGGTAGATGTGCCAAAAATGGGCGGTATTGGAAAAGTGGGCGTGGCACCTCCCATACGAAGTTAAAACGCAATTTTGAATATTGTCAGTTCTAGGACACCTAGAGAGCTGAAATTTTGTGTAAGTGCATCTAGCGTCAATGTGGGTAGTTGTGATATAAATGGGCGGTATTGGAAAATTGGGCGTAGCACCTCCCATACGAAGTTCAAACCCAATTTTGAATATTGTCAGTTCTAGGACCCCTAGAGTGCTGAAGTTTTGTGCAGGTGCATCTAGCGTCAATGTGGGTAGTTGTGCCAAAAATGGGCGGTATTGGAAAAGTGGGCGTGACATTTCCCATACGAAGTTAAAACCTATTATTGAATATTGTCAGTTCTATGACACCTATTGTGCTGAAATTTTGTGTAAGTCCATCTAGCATCAATGTGCGTAGTTGTACCAAAAATGGACGGTATTGGAAAAGTGGGCGTGGCATCTCCCATAATAAGTTAAAACCCAATTTTGAATATTGTCAGTTCTAGGACACCGAGAGTTCTGAAAAGTTGTGCCAAAAATGCCCGCTATTGGGAAAGTGGAAGTGGCACCTCCCATACGAAGTTATAACCTATTTTCGAATATATTCAGTTCTATGACAGATACAATACTGAAATTGTGTGAGTGCATCTAGCATCAATATGCGTAGTTGTTCAAAAAATTGGCGGTATTGGGAAACTGGGCGTGGTACCTCCCATACGATGTTAAAACCTATTATCGAATATATTCAGTTCTATAACAGCTACAATGCTGAACTTTTGTATGAGTGCATCTAGCATTAACCTGCTTAGTTGTGCCAAAAATGGACGGTATTGGAAAAATGGACGTGCTAGTGGTAATGGAAAGGAGGAGAATCACATTCAACCTAAAATCAATTTGATTTTTGACAATTCTTTCTTCATTCGCCTCAAACTAAAGTTCTGTTCTTCAAAATTCTCCGTGCAACATATCCATTTTTTTAGTATCTCAGGGAAGTACCTTGATTGTAAGTGGTACATATATTACCGATCACAAGAAAAACAATATGATTTTAATTTCCGTTTGTTCTTCTGCCTGGCGAAGCGGGCGGGGGTTCAGCTAGTTAATATTATAAAACCTTATGGTGTTTTTGTTTCTGGCAAAAAATGCTGCATTTTTTCTGCACTTTGCCCTGAAACTGCATTTTCGTTTTCATTTCTAAAAAAAAGTGCAACCTTGTAAAAGGGTTTCACGTTCTTTTCTGCAAATGTTGCCATCTGGAATTGCAAAAATGTTGCATTTTCAGCCCTCAATCTAATCTAGGTGCCACAGTGTTGCCTTAAAATGATCAGCTGTTTTTCAATAATGTGCGATTGTTATACAGCCAACCTAAATAACGTTTTTTGTGTGTGCGTATTTTTTGTATATGAAAGTTGCACAGATGCTTTATTTAGGTCATTGCACGAAGTATTTATTTATATATTGAATGTTACTAAACAGCCGCCAAAAACGTCATCAATACGAAAAATCTGTTTAAAATTCTAAAATGGAAAAAACCACTGCCATGTTAGCTGCAAACAAAATTATGGAGGAATTATTGGATTCATCTTCATCATCTGATGATGGGGAGGAGATTTCAGCAGTGTTGTTAAGGCGAAATCTTCAACCCCGTGTGAAAAACTTTGTGGAGAATGTAATTGATTTGTATACTGATAGAGATGTAAATAAGCCGATGCTTTTAAGATAATGATACACATTTTAATAAAATGGTTTTTAGTTTAAGAACAATTTACGTATTAGCCGTGAAAGTTACACCTATCTCATGGAAAGATATTCCACAACAAATTTCGAAAGGTCATACCAAGGAGGAAGACGTCAAATTACAGTGGAGACACAGATACTTTCATTTTTGTGGTATGTGGTATCATATATTCAATAATATGTTAAATATAAATAGTGATTGTAGGTTTAGCGGCAACAAAACCACCTTGAGAGAAATTGCAAATCTTTTCGACATGTCTTTATCAAGTGCACACACAATCATCAATAAAATATTGAAATTTCTTGTAAATGATATTGCTCCGGAAGTTATAAAGTTTCCACAAACGAATGATGAAAAGGAGGCCGTGGCTAAAGAGTTCCAAAAAGTTATAAAACATTGTAAGGACACCAAAGCATAAGATTCGATCCACATACGCTAATAGACATGATTGTGTTTCAATAACAATGCAGGGAATTTGTGATTACAAGTTGCGATTCCTGGATGTATTTACTGGTGTACCCAGCAAAATTCACGATTCGAGAATATTAAAATTGTCTTTTATTGGCAAAGATTTGCGTAACATATGTTCTCGAAAATACCATTTGCTGGGAGATTCTGCATACCCATTAAGAGAATTCCTTTTGACTCCATATCGTGACTATGGAACGTTGAACGAATCGGAAAAAAATACAATTTAAAATTTTGCCAAATACGTGTAAAGATCGAGAATGCATTCGGAGTCCTGAAATGTCGTTTTCGACAGTTAATGCGCTTAGACTTTCACTGCGTCGAAACAATGTCCCAATTTATTATTGCGTGTTGTGTTCTTCACAATATTTGTATCAATAGAGAAGATTTTAATGAAGATGAAATTTCTGTCAGCGAATCTGAAATTTATAACGAACCTTTGGATGAAGATCGAAGGGACAATTTGTTAACACAGTTAGGAAAAATCAAGAGAAACGAAGTTAAAGATTATCTATTTAATTTAATAACGTAGTTTATTTTAATTCATTCTTACTACATTTCTTCAAATAATACATACTAAAAATAAAAGTAAACAGTCTTTTTTAATTGATAGCTAAGAAGTGATGAACATAAAAAATAATTCAATACGAAGACTTCTAAAAATATATATTGCTTCGATTTTTGTACCTTCATAAGAAAACACTAACGGGACACGTGATCTATTAGGTTAAACTCAATATAATTTAAAGAAAAGACGACATATTAACATCTTTTTCCTCAAAAATTTTTTGCAATATATTTTGCATTTTATTCACTGACTCCATCTTTTCTTTATGACGCCTTTCTCTGGCTTCCTCTTTCATTATAGCAATCTCCATCAAAGTATCTTGTACTGTGGTCTTGTTCTTTGGTGCATTGTCCTTAATTCTTTTTTGGCATTGGATTCCCTTCATAATGCATTGTTGGCTACTCATCTGGACCTCCGGTTCAATTGAATCATCGATGGAACATATTTTCCGTAATTCTTCCTCGAAATCGATATTTCTTCTTTTTGAACCGGATGTATTGTTATTTTCGATTGCTGCCTTTTTTCGCTTTAAGACGGTTTTATACCTTTCTTCACATTGCTTGGCATTTTTCCCTGTAATTTCTTCTGAAATTTTCGCCCACATATCCTTCTTATTTTTAAAGATTTTCAATGGCCCAATTTCTGGCAAGTATTTGCTGTAGAAGTCCAAAAGCATTTTGGTTTCTCCGTCAGACCACACTGAAATTAAAATTGTTCAAGCTGTTGAAAATGTAAATACATAACTTTGGATCGATATTGTTTTGTAGTATGTATTCAAATTCCCATTAGATATTTAATCACCATGGATGAAACTATTGATGAAACAAAACTTTAGACCTAGCAGTTGGTAAACATTTTGACAATGGAACGCACATGACAAATAAAATTTGTTAGCCAAACGTTTGACATTATTGGTAATAAAGTTTTGTCTCTTCAATGCATTCCTGCATTCTTCGACGGAATGCTTTTCACAAGTCTCGACTTATTAATAATGTATTTAAAAAATTAAACAATTTTTCATCGAAAATTCCGACATTTGACTACACCAAAAACATCGACACCATTTAAAAATTTCTGGAGTTAAAAGGCGAAACAAAATTAAAAATCATACCCTGAACACGTTTAAACGAACATGGACTTTCTTCACTATCCAGCATTTTTAATTATTTTTGCGAAATCTAATGAATTACCGGTTAATTTAGAATATTTTTGTGTGATATGACTGACTTCTTCCTATTTTTCTTTTGTTTACATTTGACAGAGAAAGAAGCCGATCGAACAACCGCGGGCAGCGCGCCGACGCCAAGCATTTATTATGACATTGCGCCGCCGCCGATCAAAAGAATTGAGTAACTGCCGTCGACGATTTAGTTCGGCTTCGCTCTCACCTTTCGTATTTTGAGATCCGGGCGTTTTCGTTTGTAATCACTGAAAATGTGACATATTTGAAGGGTGAAGGCAACATTTTCAAAATGTTGTGTTGTGCCAAGGCAGCATTTTTTTCCAGAAACAAAAACACCATTAGTGTAAGTCTGTCTGTTTGTTTGTTCTGCAATCACGTGTAAACGGCTGAACCGATGTTGTTAAAATTTTCAGTTGAGATAGATGCAGGTCTGGAAGGAACTATAGGCTATAGAATTTTTAAAAAATTGATCTGTGGGCGGAGGGGGCATGGCAATAGTGTTTTAGAGAGCTAGAAGGCTGAAAATTGGTACATATATATTACTGACCACGAGAATGATAAATATGATGCGGAAATTTGGATTTTCGTTTTGTGGGCGGAGTGGGCGTGGCAATAGTGATATTTAAGCTAGAAGGCTGAAAATTGGAATGTATATTACTGACCACGACCATTTGATGCCGAAATTTTGATTTTCGCTTTGTGGGCGGAGTGGGCGTGGCAAAAGTGTTTTTGAGAGATAGTAGGTTGAAAATGGGTACATATATACTACTGACCACGAGAATTATAAATATGATGCCGAAATTTGGATTTTCGGTTAGTGGGCATGGCAATAGTGTTTTTTAAGCTAGACGGCTGTAAATTGAAACGTATATATTACTGGCCACGATAAAGATCAATTTGATGCCGAGATTTTCGTTTCGTCGGCGTTGGGGCGTAGCAAAAGTGTTTTTGAAACCTTTAATGCTGAAAATTGGTACATATTTATTATTGACCACGAGAAAGATAATTAAGGTGCTGGATTTTGAATTTTCGTTTGGTGGGCAGTGTGGCGTGGCAATAGTGTTTTTGAGAGCTAGAAGGCTGAAAATTGGTACATATATATTACTGACCACGAGAATGATAAATGTGATGCCGAAATTTGGATTTTCATTTTGTGGACGGAGTGGGCGTGGCAAAAGTGTTTTTGAGAAGTAGTAGGCTGAAAATTGGTACATATATATTACTGAGCACGATTTTCGTTTTTGGGGCAGAGTTGGTGTGGCAAACGCCTTTGTGAGAGCTAGAATACTGAAAACTGGTACATGTACATTAGGGCGTACCTCAAAAAAAAAGTTCGCCGTACACCTTAGAATATGAAGTATTATTGAAAGGTAGTTTCAAAAAAAAAAATTTTATTTTTTTATGCCGAACGTAGGGGTCGCGCTTTTACATTTTTCTATATAACTTGTATTTATAAACGGATTTTAAAGTGTGATACATCGATGTTTTTGTCTCGACGAGGCCGATTTTTTTGTCTTTGAAGTCATTGAGCTCAAGCACCCCCTTCTGGTACTTACCCATCATTTCTCAGTTGCTACTACCCTAATGTACCACTCTAATAATCGAAAATTAAAGCTCGCATAAAATCATGAATCATGTTTGAGCTCAATGACTTCAAAGACAAAAAAATCGGACAAAAACATCGATGTATCACACTTTAAAATCCGTTTATAAATGCAGAAGTTATATAGAAAAATGTAAAAGCGCGACCCCTACGTTCGGCATAAAAAAATAAAAAAAATTTTTTTGAAACTACCTTTCAATAATACTTCATATTCGAAGGTGTACGGCGAACTTTTTTTTTTTTACTTGTAACCTGGTACGCTCTAATGTACATATATGACTGACCACGAGAATGATAAATATGAAATTTGGATTTTCGTTTAGTGGGCAATAGTGTTTTTTAAGCCAGAGGCTGAAAATTGGAATGTATATATTACTGACCACGAGAAAGATGCCGGATTTTGAATTTTCGTGGGCGGTGTGGCGTGGCAAAAGTGTTCTTGTGAGGTAGTAGGCTTAAAATTTGATACATCTATATATATAACAAGTAAGGAAAGGCTAAATTCGGGCGGTGCCGAATATATGATACACTCCACTTTCTACCGGAATACAATTCAATTCAGTACAAAAGTGAAAATGGGAAAATTTTTTGTATGTTTCCTAATCACAGGCTAATATGACCTGGTCCAATTTGTCAAATCGAGAATAGTATTTGTATCGGGACTCTATCCAAACATGGAATGAAGTGACTAGCTTTCACAATAAGTTCTTCTAGTGGAAGTATAACGTGTAAAGTTCCAATTGGGAGCGAAGTTTGTATGGGAGCTATATATAAATCTCAACCGATCTAACATATTTTTTACCACAGGTGCTTCCAGTTGAAATATAAGGTGTTTCCGTTTTATGGTCAGTTTAATTGACCCACTGATGCGGCTATTCGGGCTATTGTGACTAAATTTCGCACCAAATTTATATTGTTGGACATTAAACCACCAACACGCTTACGTAGAGTGCGAACTGAAGAAAATATCGCAGCTGTATCGGCCAGTGTTAATGATGACCATCAATTATCGATTCGTCGCCGTTCGCAGCAATAGGGCCTCTGTTACTCAAAAACGTGGAAATGCCAAAATTGGACTAAGCTGATGGACCATTTGAGGCGCAGTCAAGGTCAACATTTGCATGAAATAATCTTCAAACATTAAATTATATGGACCGTACTATCGATTCAAATAAAGATTTCATGCATTTTTCTGAATTTTATGTGTTTTTTTGAAAAACTTTTAAAAAATCATTATTTAGTTCTGACAATGAGAATTACCTCAGACATCAACTTACAACACTTTTTCGCTTAGTATAACACTCCCTTCGACCAAAAAATTAAAATTTTGACACGCTATAGAAAGAAACTCAGACAAGCTGGCTATAAGTTTATTCTACAAAAATTATCTACTCAAAGTGTCCTTTCAGAAATATACTCAGTTCCAAAAATGGTGATGGACAGTGAAATTGTTGTAAAGTAAGTACCAGGTACTCCATCGTGAAACTTAAGGACCGTTTTACTGTTATTATATTATGTTATTAGCTGTTAATACATTTTTTTTTTTAAATCGAAAAGGTACTTTTTCTTTACTAAAAATTTCCTAATCCATTAAAACATTTTTTGGTCCTCGATTACCAGCAAGGACGTATGATGATTCCATCCTAAAGTTTTACAGCTTTTATAGCAAGTCATGGACAATATTCTGACAGTTTTTGCAAAAAATTCAAGTAGGATCAAGGATAAAAATATTTTGAAATTTTGAACATCTGCATCGTTTTAAAGCAGTCGTCAAGAGCTTTACGTTGATACCTAAGGTTTTATAACCTATAATCTCCCAGCAAAAAGAGAGCACCCAAAAAAGTGAAAAGTGTGATTCGGAAATAGTGAACATTGGGATATTCACAAATGAATTTAACATGGAGTTGTCATTGGAGTGATGTCCTTTATTTTGAGAGACTTAAAAGTTATTTTAAAGTGTTGCAAAGGAACCATTTTTTCACTGGTTTCCATTTCAGGTTTAAAAAATCTGACGCTACCGGGGGTAGATCACCGGACCTTCTGATTGCTACTACGGCACTCTAACCATCTCAGCAATCCTCTGTTGTGAGTGCTGAATAACTAAAGCAGACCATTTTGTTCGCTAGAACTGACAATAGGAAACTTAACAAAATATTTATTTAGTATGAATTAATACATAACGAAAATTAATATTAAATTAAATAAGCATTAAATAAATTAACACTACTTAATTTTACTGATATTATGTAATGAGTGATTTTTTTGAGGTTAGGATTTTCATGCATTAGTATTTGACAGATCACGTGGGATTTCAGACATGGTGTCAAAGAGAAAGATGCTCATTATGCTTTGACATTTCATCATGAATAGACTTACTACCGAGCAACGCTTGCAAATCATTGAATTTTATTACCAAAATCAGTGTTCGGTTCGAAATTTTTTATCGACAAATTTTGTTCAGCGATGAGGCTCATTTCTGGTTGAATGGCTACGTAAATAAACAAAATTGCCGCATTTGGAGTGAAGAGCAACCAGAAGCCGTTCAAGAACTGCCCATGCATCCCGAAAAATGCACTGTTTGGTGTGGTTTGTACGCTGGTGGAATCATTGGACCGTATTTTTTCAAAGATGCTGTTGGACGCAACGTTACGGTGAATGGCGATCGCTATCGTTCGATGCTAACAAACTTTTTGTTGCCAAAAATGGAAGAACTGAACTTGGTTGACATGTGGTTTCAACAAGATGGCGCTATATGCCACACAGCTCGCGATTCTATGGCCATTTTGAGGGAAAACTTCGGAGAACAATTCATCTCAAGAAATGGACCGGTAAGTTGGCCACCAAGATCATGCGATTTGACGCCTTTAGACTATTTTTTGTGGGGCTACGTCAAGTCTAAAGTCTACAGAAATAAGCCAGCAACTATTCCAGCTTTGGAAGACAACATTTCCGAAGAAATTCGGGCTATTCCGGCCGAAATGCTCGAAAAAGTTGCCCAAAATTGGACTTTCCGAATGGACCACCTAAGACGCAGCCGCGGTCAACATTTAAATGAAATTATCTTCAAGAAGTAAATGTCATGGACCAATCTAACGTTTCAAATAAAGAACCGATGAGATTTTGCAAATTTTATGCGTTTTTTAAAAAAAAAAGTTATCAAGCTCTTAAAAAATCACCCTTTAATATTACTACTGAATAAACAAGTAAGGAAAGGCTAAAGTCAGGTGGGGCCGACTATATGATACACTCCACTTTCTATCCGAATACAATTCAATTCAGTAAAATATGACCTGGTCCCATTTGTCAAATCGAAAAGAATATTTGTATCGGGGCTATATCCAAACATGAAATAAAGTGACTAACTTTCACAATAAGTTCTTCCAGTTCAACTATAACGTGTTATGCTCAATTTGAAGAAATTCGGTAAAAATTCGTGGTTTCTGGGGTGGAAATAGTCTATCCGGGAGCGAAATTTGTATGGGAGCTATATGTAAATATGAACCAATCTGACCCATTTTCACCATGATTGTTTCTAATTGAAATATAAGATATTTTGCAAGATTTGAAGAAGATCTGTTTAAAAATGTGGTTTCTATAGCGAAAAAAGTCAAGTCGGGAGTAAAATTGTTGTGGGAGCTATATATAAACCTGAACCGATCTGAACCATATTTACCGTTGGTATTTCTAATGGAAATATAAGATGTTGTGCCAAATTTGAAGAATATCTGTTAAAATATGTGGTTTCTAGAGCGGAAAAAATCAAATTGGGAGCGAAGTTTGTATGGGCGCTATATATAAATCTGAACCGATCTGACCCATTTTCATCATGATTGTTTCTAATTGAAATATAAGATAGTTTGCAAGATTTGAAGAAGATCTGTTAAAAAATGTGGGTTTTAGAGCGAAAAAAGTCAAATCGGAAGTAAAATTTGTATGGGAGCTATATATAAATCTGAACCGATCTAACACATTTTTACCACAGGTGTTTTTAGTTGAAATATAAGAAGTTTTGCCAATTTTAAAGAAAAGTTGTATGGGGGCTATTTCTAAATCTGAACCGATTTTTTCAAATTAAATAGCGTTCGTCCTTATCCCGAAAAACTACGTTGTGCAAAGTTTCATTTGGTTCAACCTACAATTGCGACCTGTATCGTGATTACAGGAATAGATGGACAGACAGACAGACGGACATTGCTAAATCGATTCAAAAAGTGATTCTAAGTCGATCGGTATAATTAACACCTTTTGGGTGGAGTGTATAAAAATTAAATATTTGAAGTAGTTTAATAAAACAATAAATTTGTATTTTTAAGCAAAAATGTTTAAATTGTTAAAATTATACAAAATTAAACATTGTTTATTCATAAAAGTACTAAAAAAGTTTTTTCCCGAGACAAGATTCCAACCCAAGACCTTCTGGGTGCAAAAGATACACCTTACCTCTGTGACCCCATACTATAAATTCGTTCCCATTCACTTGTGAAAATGGTATTCGTAAAATGTTACATTTTATCGACTTTTTTAAAATAACTTTCTCAAAGGTGGGACAGATTCACTTTTGGATTTTGAGATGCGATTAAAATATGTTTTCTACATTTGGATTTTGAGATGCGATTAAAATATGTTTTCTACGGAAATTCTTAAATTTTTTTGCTGGGCTATTGCATATTTTTCTAAAAAATCAGGGATAAACATAGTAGCAACCAAACTGATGTAGCTGTAATTCTGCAATTTCTTTATAAAGAGAAAATTTTCCATTTGTTGGGAGGCCCAAATTGAACAAGTTTACTTATTGTAGTTATATTGGCAATACAAATGGGTCAGAATATTCTAGAGGTGAAATATTATTAAATTAATATTATGCGTTTCTGCATTCTTTATAATATCAATCGTATACGTCAGGCGATAATAGCATTCATTAACCTCCCTAATGGAAGGGATACGGTTTATTTGAAAAAGTTGGAGAGGTGACATCACAGCTCATAATTTGCACATCACTCAACCGCGAACTCTATATTGAATTCGGTCAGGTTGATCATAAACTATCATCGCCCTTTATTGCAATCGCTACCCACACGATGATAGTAACACATTTTTTGGAGTTTTCTTTATCAACATTTTCTATTTTTTTTGTAGTTAATGTTGTTGCATGTTTTTCCACAGAATTTGGTTGCCAAAAAAAAAACAGCAGACTGGAATGTAGTACAACCCAAAAACAAAATGATGTACAAGCTATAAATTTTCCGTTGCTGTTCCATATATTTTCTAGGTCGCATTTCAGACAGGGACAATTGATATGCTAAACAGCAATAAATATGTCGATGACATGTTTTCATAACACATCAGCACGTCACCACATCACATTCACCATTCACCCCCCTTCGCCAACGCACGGCAGTCACTAACATTCGCATTCACACTCGACAGAACATATGCCAGGGCACACACGAGGATGGTATGATAAGGATGAAAGTGAAATAGAACTCATGATTTATGGCATGTGTCAAGTGCGACGCACACGCATTTGTATGCATGAGTATTAGGGTGTACTGAAAAACGTAGTTAGGTATTTGAATGTTACTTCGTCTGTCTTTGCTCGATATCTGTTTGTCTGTCCGTCCAACATCACCCCTCTGTTGATCATCTAAAGCTAGTTATCAAAGTTATTATTAAACAATGGAATTTGGAAGAAGGTACTATTACAGACTAAGGAAATCGCTTCAGATTTGCTCTAGAAACCATATACTGTATACGAGTTTATTCGCATACTCAAAAGCATTTTGCGGTACACCCTATTACGTATGTACAGCTGAATGAGCATTTGAAACGCAAATAATGTTCATATGATTTCAAATATGTATATCTCCGCTAGCGTTTGACATGCATTGGAATGATATGAAATCTGCTGGTCTGAAGAGCCTCTCACATAAGTAAGTGTGTATGTTTGTATATTCAAATAAGTTATTGTGACGTATATGCTTATGTAATATGCCAGTTTCATCATATTCCCGATAAAGTAATGCATATGAGACATAATAATTCAAGAGAAATATTTGATGTTACCAAAAATTAATTCAGTGCAGCTGTTCACAGAATTAATTCGGATTGCAAGACGAATTTACGATTTGTCCTTAATATCCTGTTCGAATTCCAAGTTGTTGAACTTCAACAGGATAGGAAATCATACATCAAACACTTTCTACTTTTTATAAATATTTGAACATGCCTTGAGCATAGAATCATGAAGTGTGAGCACACACAACAAATCGATAAGTGAGTCTTGAAACATCATCGTAACAGCTCCCAGTCTATTGTTGAATATTTTCTTATATAATGTTGATCTTTGGAAGAAAATTAAAATGAAGGAAATGAGCGCCAGCTCACATCGTACATCGATGCCTTATCATGCAATGACGCTGCCACCACACTTTTGGTAGTTTCGTAAATTTCTTAGGCTTTTTAATGTTTTTATAGATTATGGTCACGCAAATAAATTGCAGCGGTCATCCACCAGAAATGAAGATTGGATTGTTTAATGATGATATACAAAATATTTCCCATACAAATGTCGCTCCTGATTTGACTTTTTCCGCCCTATAAAGCACATATTGTACCCGATTTTCTTTAAAATTGGCACAACATTTTATAATCGAACTAGAAACACCTATGCTGAAAATGGGTAAGATCGGTTCAGATTTAGATATATCCCCCATACAAATGTAGCTACCGATTTCACTATTTCCGCTTTAAAAACCAATAAACATACATGGTGAAAGCGGGTCACATCGTTCCGATTTAAAATTTTTTGTCAAACACATACATTTACCGGATGCAAAAATCCTTCCCGATTTCACTTTTTTAGCGAATTGAATTGTAATGAGAATTTTTTGAGATGCCCATATGTCCATTCTGATCTATTACAGCTCTAGAAACTACATCTTACATCGGATCTTCTTCAAAATTTGCAGATCATGATATTTTTCAACTAGGAATACATATAGTGAATGAGAAATATAGGCCCATGTTTTGGACCAGGCCCAAAATGTTGTTATAGACCCCCTTTTGAAATGCCGGTCCGATTCATCCTATTACTACTGTATAATTTGTATTTGTCTGTCGGATAATTGGATCAAGTACCATATTATTAACCATATTCGTTAAATATGACTAAAGATGAATTTATAGTAACTGTATAATTTATATGAACTACATAAAATTGCTCCCATGAAATACCTGGGTTTAGTAATCAAAGCGAGGTACATATGCAGGGAGTGGTGTAGGGTATTATATAGTCGCCTCCGCCCGACTTTAGCCTTTCCTTACTCGTTTTTTATGTTGAATTTTTTCCAAATTGTTTTCTGTGATAATAGACCCTTTGAAGGACTTTAACTAAAAAATTTTATTCTTGTCTTAGATAACTAATTGGTAGAATTATTGGGCGTTTATATTGATTTTTTGCGGGTTTTCAAGGTGACAGCTAAAAACTCATATTTCTTGGAAAAATTTTGTAAAAGGTATAATAAAAAATAAATAAATAGGATTATTCAATACCTTTCGAATGATGCCTAAATGATGAATAACGGATGGAAAATGACGTCACTGACTCCATTTTTGTGAAATATTTTAATGCAGGCGATGGTTTTCACAGCCAAAATGCCACAAATACGAAAAAGTCACTGTGAAAATTCACAAAAAATTACTATAAACGTCCAATATTTCGACCAATAAGTTACTCTAAGACAAGAATCAAAATTTCGATTTAAAGTGCTTTCAATAATCTAATATTTCAGAAAAAAAAATTGGGAAAAAATTTAACACACAAATAACACTACTCAACAAAATGAAAAAAATTTCATGTACTCCGGATGCGATATTTTTTTCTGTGTAGATAACCTTGACATGAGCTCGAAAAACGCAATAAAAAATTTTTTTTTTCGTTTGGTTTTTTTTTTTATTTTTTTTTTTTTAATTTAAAAATTTTTTTTTGGTTAATTTGTTTCGTCCGGCATAACTCGGAAACCACTAGCCCGATTTAATTGAATTAAATTTTAGAAAATTTAAAATTACAATTCCCTTATTCATATATTGTTTTCCTATACAAGCAACAGTTTCCAAGTTAAAAATGAATATATAAAGGAAAAAACTTATTTTTTGCCTAAAGATTTAAATTTTTTTTTTTTAAAAATCCATAAAAAATCCAAAATGAAAAAAAATTTCAAATCTTATTACTTTTACGTAAAGTCACATAACCTATGAGCAAAATGAGACAAAGATCATGAAAATCGATGCACGCGTTTCGCTTTTATTCGCAATTGAGTAAAGGTATGAATTTCAAAAATTTGCTCGACATATGCACAACTTTGTCTATGGTAAGGTTTTTTCTTTTTTTTTATTCTCAGAATTAACAAAACGGAATAAACAAAGGGTTATTTAATTTTTATGATTGCGTAAGCAAAGTAATAAACGCTAATAAATGTGCGTGAACAATTAAAAGGAAAAAAGTAAAGGGGACTTTTTTAATTATTTGGGTTTTCCGTTGGCTACCTGTATGTTTTTTTACAGAAATGCAACCCACATTTAAGGGTGGTCATTATTCGGAAAATTTAAGACTCACACATGGTGAAACAGGTATGTAGCCACCGTAAAAAAATATACACCCATTTATAAGCACCTGTCAGTAAAATACTAAACAATACACAGTATAAATAGGTCTTCATTGATCGATTTTACTCATTCAACAAGTGTCGACGACCGCGATAGTTAAAATGAGCAAACGTTCGCGAGGATTTGAATGCAATACCAATCCAAGTAATTTTTGTTACATGTGCGGAGAATACGTTTCTGAAAAAAACAAGCGTTGTTTTTCACCTAAATTGAGAGATTCATTTGAAGAGAGCTTCAATTTAAAGGTCTCAAACATAGATGAGCGGTGGACACCAAGTGCTCTATGTCCAAGGTGCTACGTACAGCTAGCTGACTCAAGGTAAGTGTAGATTACGAAATTCAAGAACATATATAACTTATTATTGAAATTCTTTCAGACGACAGCCGAGAATCATCATGCCAATGCTTTGGAGAGCTCCGCTTTGCCATGTAACAGATTGCTACTTCTGTCTTAGCAAAAAAACAGGCGTGGGAAAAAATATACGATGGACTTACGCTGCTGTTTCAACAGTGAATTTTCCAGTGCCATTTTGCGAAGAACCAGTGGACCCGCAACCGTCCGTTTCAAGATGGGCATCTAATAATGAGGCGATACATCCAACATCAGATCCGGAGACAGTAGAAACCAGATCAGAATGCGAGTCAACATATACATTGCATGGAGGTCAACGCTTATGTTCCCAAGCAGAACTGAACGATTGGGTTAGAGAATTGAAACTCTCCAAGGAAGATGCAGAGTTGCATGCATCGCGCCTGCAACAGTTCGGTTTCTTGGCTCCTGGTGTGGTGACAACAATCTACAGGAAGCGTCATGAACCATACGCAAGGTACTACACAAAAAAAGACAACATCTGTTTTTGTAAGGACATTCCCGGATTATTTGGTGAACTCGGGTACTCTTACGATCCAGGAGAGTGGCGTCTTTTCATCGACAGCAACAAGCAGAGCCTTAAAGCCATTTTACTGCACAACGGCAACGAGAAACCTTCGATTCCAATTGCTCATGCCGTTGACACCAAGGAAACATACGAAGTCATGGACAATCTACTAAAGTGCCTTAACTATGAGAGGCACGATTGGAAAGTTTGTGCCGACCTTAAGGTTATCGGTATCCTTTGTGGATTACAAGGTGGATTCACAAAGTACTGTTGTTTTCTCTGCCTTTGGGACAGCCGCGATCGTCAACATCATTACACCAGGAGGAGTTGGACAGAAAGAGTTATCTTCATCCCCGGCAGCGACAACGTGAAATATACACCACTCATAAAAAAGGAAAATGTTTTTCTCCCACCTCTTCACATAAAGCTCGGACTCATAAAAAACTTCGTGAAAGCTATCAACAAAGATGGCGAAGCGTTCGCCTATTTAAAAACCATTTTTCCTCACCTTTCATCGGCAAAGATTAAGGAAGGCGTTTTCGACGGTCCGCAAATTAAAAAGTTGTTGCAAGACCAACAGTTTGAGCACATTTTATCACCAAATGAAGCTGCAGCTTGGAACTCATTTCGGCAAATTGTTTCCGGATTTCTTGGAAACAACAAAAGCTCAAATTACAGAGAGATCGTCGAACAACTACTCTAAAATTATAAAAAAATTAGAGCAAATATGTCGCTTAAGATACATTTTCTACACTCGCACTTGGACTTCTTTCCGGACAACCTGGGCGATGTGAGTGACGAGCATGGCGCACATGTAACAAAAATTACTTGGATTGGTATTGCATTCAAATCCTCGCGAACGTTTGCTCATTTTAACTATCGCGTTCGTCGACACTTGTTGAATGAGTAAAATCGATCAATGAATACCTATTTATACTGTGTATTGTTTAGTATTTTACTGACAGGTACTTATAAATGGGTGTATATTTTTTTACGGTGGCTACATACCTGTTTCACCATGTGTGAGTCTTAAATTTTCCGAATAATGACCCTTAAATGTGGGTTGCATTTCTGTAAAAAAATCATACAGGTAGCCAACGGAAAACCCAAATAATTAAAAAAGTCCCCTTTCCTTTTTTCCTTTTAATTGTTCACGCACATTTATTAGCGTTTATTACTTTGCTTACGCAATCATAAAAATTAAATAACCCTTTGTTTATTCCGTTTTGTTAATTCTGAGAATCAAAAAAAAAGAAAAAACCTTACCATAGACAAAGTTGTGCATATGTCGAGCAAATTTTTGAAATTCATACCTTTACTCAATTGCGAATAAAAGCGAAACGCGTGCATCGATTTTCATGATCTTTGTCTCATTTTGCTCATAGGTTATGTGACTTTACGTAAAAGTAATAAGATTTGACATTTTTTTCATTTTGGATTTTTTATGGATTTAAAAAAAAAATTTAAATCTTTAGGCAAAAAATAAGTTTTTTCCTTTATATATTCATTTTTAACTTGGAAACTGTTGCTTGTATAGGAAAACAATATACGAACAGATTAAGGGAATTGTAATTTTAAATTTTTTAAAATTTAATTCAATTAAATCGGGCTAGTGGTTCCCGAGTTATGCCGGACGAAACAAATTAACCAAAAAAAAATTTTTAAAATTTAAAAAAAAAAAAAAATAAAAAAAAACCAAACGAAAAAAAATTTTTATTGCGTTTTTCGAGCTCATGTCAAGGTTATCTACACAGAAAAAATTATCGCATCCCGAGTACATTTTGACTGTTGACTAGTGTAATTACACCGTTGTTTTTCCATTATTATGGACGGCGACCTAGCCTAATATACATACTCGTACACTTGTCAGAAGGCTGTTTAGTTTTTGTCTAACTTAAGTCATGTGTAAAATAAATTTGAAAGAAAAATATTTCATGTGATTTTCCGGAAACTCGGAGTGATGTGAAAATTGGTGTTTCTGATTTGACATGGATTTGACATAGAGTCACATAAGCAAACTTTCCAAACAATCAAATCTAGTGCTTTAAATGCTATTACTTCCTTGAGGTTTTTGAAGTCTAAGATCATATTAACACAAGTAAGGAAAGGCTAAAGTCGGGCGGGGCCAACTATATGATACCCTGCACTTTCTACCACATTACAATAGCATTCGAGGAAAAAAGTGATATCTGGAACGATTTTTGTCTGGGTACTGTATATGTGGTCTCTAGAACGGAAAAGGTCAGATCGATATCGAAATATTGTATGGGAGCTATATATAAATCAGAACCGATCTCACTTTCACCATGATTCTAGTTCGAATATAAGCTGTTGTGCCCAATTTGAAGAAAACCGGTTAAAATATCTGGTTGTTATTAGAGTAATCAATCCCGAGACCGAACCGGGTCAAGCAGGGTTTTATCGCGGTTTGTGAAAACCCGGGAAACCGGGGTTTTGTATCGGTCTCAATCGGTTTTTCATAGTGGAAAAAAGTAATTTTTCGGTGCTAATTTGTTTACAATATGCCACTTTTTATATTATCACAAGCTTCATAGAACGTTTTTTATTGGGGACTGCAAATTAACTAAATAAAACTTTACGAACACAGCAAAACTGTGAGTCTAAAATAGTGTAGTTGGTCCTTGATTTCAAATTAATTTTTTATGAGCAGAAGAAAAATCGACTACGTTGACCATTTGCCGCTGCGGATATCGACCAGTCGTACGCATAAGAATATATGTTATTATTTTTAGAGCTGTTTTCAGGAGCGTTTGACACAAGGTCGAAATATTTTGCAGATTATTATTAAATAATCCAGTTTTCATTTCTGGAGGTAACCGCAGCAATATTTTTCGCAATCCAGCCTTATACTTGTCCTTGTAATATGGGGTTGATAAACTTAGTGAATATAAGAGAAAAGTAATGGTCCTTATATTTCAAAGAGTCAAAAATAAGCTTAATCCTTGAATTGCATGTCAAACATATGATTTATTCTCTTATTTTTATATATTTTAGCTTATTTCATTCTCTACAAGATATCAGAATCGCAGAACGGGGTAATTGGTCCAGAAATTATAGCTTCAAAATAATTTCCTATTTCAGCAAGACATAATTTCTAGTTTTTACGGTGTTCACATCTGCCCCAAACTAATATTTTGGGAATAATAGATGCTGGACGGAAAGTAATGATGGGTTGATATATATATATTATATATATCGATATGATATTATATATATCGACAAATTATTATCAAATAATTATTATAAAATTGTCCTAATTCATAAAGGAATACTGCGAAATATTTCAGTGAATCTGATTACGACATCAGAATTGTCCCATCTCCATGAACGAGTATGGATAATGGGTCAACATTTTGTTGAATTGCCCTTAATGTTTCAAGACACCCCGAATAAAACCCGGCGTGTTTTTATAAAAAGAAACAAGGGCAAACGGGTTTTTTGAAATAACGGTTTTCGAAAAACCCGACATTACAGAAAAACCGGGTTTTTGATCACTCTAGCTGTTGTATCCAAATCTGACCCACTCTCACCATATATGTTTCGATATCGATCGGTATAATAAACGATGGGTTTATCTCGCTTCCTTTTGGGTGTTACAAACAAATGCACAAAGACATTATACCCTGTGGTGTAGGGTATAAAAAGCAAGTAAGGCAAGGCTAAAGTTTGGCGTGGGCGAATATAAGATGCCCTACAACGCTCAGTGCGTCTACACCTACTTTTGATTACAAACTCATGTTTTTTCCAACGGATGAGAAGATTTTACACGAATATGACAAAATTGATGAATATCTTTTGCATTAAACAATCTCTTTGTAGCTGTGTCTAGTGAAAAAATATAACTATCGTTTTCATTACGTAATAACTTATTATTAAATCTTGAGTGTATATGTAAACAAATTGGAAGGAACTTTGAGCGGGGTCTATATATCTTTCCGTTATGATTTACTTCTCATGTAACTATTCCTAACTGAGATATGGCGTGATGTGGAAAATACGTCCAAAATTACATCGGAGGCCTATTTGTGTATGAGGGCAGTACGAAAACATGGCACACTTTAACAATCAGATCATGGACCCTATGTGAAATAATCCATGATCTGAAAAATTTGAATAAGATAATATGGGGGTTTTATGGTGGTAATAATGAAAATTGGAGTGATAGTTGTTGGGGGCTATTTGAAAGCATGAACTTATATGTTTAAATTTTACGGTTTGTCTTCCGAAATTAAACATTACATGATCTGAAAGATTTGATCAAGATCCGACGACAAATGAAGATTTTACATGGACCCAAAGTGAACTATTCACTTTCACGGTGGGTATTCCATAGCTGAAATACAACACGATCTGCAAAACTTGATCAAAAACTGATGCAAGATGTGAATTCTAGAGTGATAATAATGTTAACTAAGGCCCATTCATATGGTTGTAATCCTAGTTGAAATATGACATGATCTGCAGAATCTGATCATCTTCTGATGTAAAATGTGGGTACCAGAGAGGTAATAGTAAAAATTGGGGTCCATTTTGTAAGGGCGCTACACCAAAAAACGTACCCATACAAATATCTTTCAAGGTAGGCAGTATTAGTTGAAATATAACATGATCTGAAAATTTGTTATCAGTATTGGATGTAAAAACAAGTAAGGAAAGGCTAAAGTCGAACGGGACCGACTATATAATACCCTACACCACTCCCTGCGTATATACCTCGTTTTGATTACTAAATCCACACTCAAAAAAATAGCATTACTAAATTTGAGTAAAATCCATACTACAATTTAGTTCAACAATTTTACTCCAGTTTAGATTTAGTATAAATGTACTTGATTTGAGGAAAAACTTACTGCAATTATCCTCAGTTTAAGTAAATATTTACTTGGTTTGAGGAATATTGAAGTAGAATCAAGTTCATAGCATATACTAGTTCAAGTTCAAATTTCCTAGATATTAGTTAATTTTAACTCACTATAGGGTTCACTTTTATTAAGTTCATATAAATTATACAGTATAATAGATAAATTCATCTTTAGTCAAATTTAACGAATATGGTAAATAATATGGTAATTTCCGGCAGATATTCCGAGTAAAGTAAATATAACATGAAAATTGATCAAGATTATACAGCGGTAATAGGATGAATCGGACGGACTTTTGTTGGGGACCTCTAACAACACTTAGGGCCTGTGTCAAAACATGGGCCTATATAGTTCTCATTCACTATATAGTTCTATTCCTAGTTGAAATATGCCATGATCTGTACAATTTGATTCAGATCCGATGTAAGATGTAGTTTCTAGAGCTGTAATAGAGTAGAATGGGGCCGCATTTGGGTCATACCAAAGTATGGGCACATATATTTGACTTTCATAGGATGTATTCTCAGTGAAATATAATATAATTTGCAAAATTTGATAAACTTCCGATATAAATTGTGGGTCCAAGTAAGGAAAGGCTAAAGTCGGACGGGGCCGACTATATAATACCCTACACCACTCCCTGCGTATATACCTCGCCTTGATTACTAAACCCAGGTATTACATGGGAGCAATTTTATGTAGTTCATATATATTATTCATATCATTTTTAGTAAAATTTAATGAATATGGTAAATAATAAAGTAATTGATCCAATTTTCCAGCAGATATTCCGAGTAAAATAAATATAACATGATATGGAAAAATTGATCAAGATCCATAGGTTTTTTTAGTTGGATTTTTAGATGATGTGCCAATTTTAAAGAAAATCGGGTACAATATGTGGTTTCTAAAGTGGAAAATTTCAAATCGGGAGCGACATTTGTATGGGGGCTATATATAAATCTGAACCGATTTCCTCCAAATTCAATACTGATGGTCCTTGGCCAGAAAAAATAACTTCTGCCAAGTTTCATGACAATCGGAAAACAATTGCGACCTGTAGAGTGCGAACAAGCTTAGATTAATATATATCCCCCATACAAATGTCGCTCCCGTTATGACTTTTTCTGCCCTATAAAGCACATATAGTACCCGATTTTCTTCAAATTTGGCTTAACACCTTATAATTAAACTAGAAATACCTGTGACGAAAGCGGGTTAGATCGGTTCAGATTTAGATATATCCCCCATACAAATGTCGCTCCCGATTTGACTTTTTCCGCTCTAGAAACCTCATATTGTACCCGATTTCCTTTAAAATTTGCACAACATATTATAATCCAACTAAAAACACCTATGCAGAAAGTGGGTAAGATCGGTTCAGATTTAGATATAGCCACCATACAAATGTCGCTCCCGATTTGACTATTTCCGCTCTAGAAACCACATATTGTACCCGATTTTCTTTAAAATTGGTACAACATCATATTATCCAACTAGAAACACCTATGCAGAAAGTGGTAAGATCGGTTCAGATTTAGATATATCCCCAATACAAATGAAAGTGGGTAAGATCGGTTCAGATTTAGATATTCCCCCAATACAAATGGTGCTCCCGAATCTTTAACCGATTTTGGCCAAACTTTACATATTATATTTCACCAATAAACATACATGGTGAAAGCGTGTCAGATCGTTCCAGGTTTCAATATACCCCCATACAAATGTCATTTCCGATTTAACATTTTTTGTCAAACACATACATTAATAGGATTCAAAAATCCTTCCCGATTTCACTTTTTTACCGAATTGAATTGTTGTGAGATAGAAAGTGAGGTGCCGTCCATCTTTAGCCTTTCCATACTTGTTGGGGAGATACCCATATGTCCATACTTTGGTATAACCCAAATGGGCCCCATTCTGCTCTATTACAGCTCTAGAAACTACATCTTACATCGGATCTTCATCAAATTTTGCAGATCATTATATGTTTCAACTAGGAATACCTACCGTGAATTAGAAATATATAGGCGCATGTTTTGGCACAGGCCTCAAGTATTATAGGCCGCCTTGAAATGTCCGTCTGTATAATCTGTATTTATCATTGGATCTTGATCATTTTTTCCATATCATGTTATATTTACTTTACCCGGAATATCTGCTGGAAAATTGTATCAATTTCTTTATTATTTACTATACTCATTAAATTTGACTAAAGATGAATTTAAAGTATACTGTATAATTTATAGTAATCAAAGCGAGGTATATACGCGGCGAGATGTATACGCAGGGAGTTGTGTAGGGTATTATATAGTCGACCCCGTTTTCTATCTAAAGAACTTTAGGTTGTTTAAAAAAAATTACATGAGCATCAAAAGTAGCTGCGGTGATGAGGTTGGATCAACAGTTACGGTGATTGGATTGCGCTATCGAGAGATGATTAATGATTTTTTATGGTCGGAGTTGGATGATATTGATCTGCGATTTGGGTATGGAAACTTTCATGAAAAGGATATGGTCCTGTAAGCGTGGTCGTGGTGCCCATTTGGCTGATGTTGTTTTACGGCAGATCTCTTTATTATGAAATAAACATCCGATCATTTATATAAAAAAATCGCATGTTTCAAAAAAATACTTTTTGGAAAACCCTGTATAATCTGCAAAATTTGATAAGCTTCCGATGTAAAATGTGGGTTCATTTGTAACGTTAAAAAGTAGGCCCTTATAAATCACTTCCAAAGTAGGTATTCTTTATTGAAATATAATGTGATCTGCAAAATTGGGGACCAAGTTGTTTGGGGGATATACCAAAACATTGACCCATAAAGCTGGCTTTCAAAATAGGCGTTTCTAGCCTAAATTTAACATTGTGTGGGAAATTTGATCAAGATCTTATGCAAAATGTGCATTTTAGATCAGAAATAGTGTAAATCGGAGTTACATTTGTATGGGAGCTATATCGAAACATGGACTTTCCCGATAGCTTCTTCTAGTACAAAATGAACACGATTCTGAAAATAATGTCATTATCCCATACAAAATGTCTATTCTAGAGCAGTAATAGTGTAAATAATAGGGTTATTTGTATGGAGACTATATCTAAATCTGAACCGATTTCCTCCAAATTCAATACCGATCTCCCTTGGCCAAAAATAGTAACTTCTGCGACCTGTAGAGTGCAAACAAGCTTAGATGGGCAGCAGACGGCCGGACAGATAGACAGCCATTGTTAAATCGATTCAGCTGGTGATTCTAAGCCGATCCGTATACTATAAGGTGGGTCGAGCTCGATTATTTCTTCATTTGGCGGAAAACTAACTTATAATACCCTAGTCCACGAAGTGGTTCGGTTTAGAATCACCAGCTGATTCGACTTGACCGATGTCTGTCTGCCCGTCCCTAAGTCTGCTGCCCATCTAAGCTTGTTCGCACTTACAGGTCACAATTGTGCTCCGATTGTCATGAAACTTGGCAGAAGTTACTTTACGGTTCAGATTTAGATACAGCCTCCATACAAATATACATCATATTTATCACATCACGTCTAGAGCAGTGACTCATTTTATATTGGATCTTGATGACATTTTCAGGAATGTGTTATATTCGAACTATAAATAGCTAACGTGAAAGTGGACTACATGGGTCCATGTGTTCATATAGCCCCCATACAAATATACCTCCGATTTACAATATTATGCGGATCTCGATCAAATTTCCCACTCCGTGTTACATTTAGACTACAAACACCAACTTCGAAAGCCACCTATATAGATCCATGTGTTGGTATAGCTTCCATACAAATGGCCCCCAATTTGCACTATACAGGCGGTGCTAAATAAGGCATATTTAGTCGCATTAATAAACCTCGGCACACTTTCGGATTTTTAAACTCTGTGTGGAAGTCAACAGTCATATCACAGATGACTCGAATGTTAAATCAACGTTATTTTATGGCTGTGAATCATGGAATGATGTACAAAGAGATATGTAAGCCATTCAGGCATTCCAAGAAATTGTGTTTTGTAAAAATATAGACAACGGTGTGATTCCCGCACCAAAACAACATTTCACCACGTAAAAGCCGTCCTTTCGGGCAGTCTTATGCCTTCCCCAAAAGCAAATATTTCTATTATACATTATAGTCATATATCTGAGTTGATTCTGAGTTACAAAAACAATGTGTGTTATTTGCTGTGAAATTAGAAACTGGCCCATTTTAGCTAACTGCCCTCGTATGCTCTCACACTTTTAAATGCTGTACGTTTTAACAACATCGTTTCCTGGGCTCCCGAATAAATTCCGGTGTTTATTTATGTATTTATTCTATTGCTGTCCACCATGGACACAAACTGAATCTATTTTATTTTGAGTTTGTCTTTTTTCTGTTTACATTTTAGTTTTGTGGTGGCTGTCTCAGATTGTCCCGAACGAAACAAGGAACGAAAAAAATGAAAACGGCGCTGCGTTGTCCATAAGCGATGTGATAAATGTGTGTAAATATGACTTTATTAATAAATATTTGGCGAAAACAGGAAATGTCATCGACAATTTATTAAGATAATATTATGTCGGCAAATATTTATAAACAGATTTGCGCTGTTGAACATTCACGTACGAGTATCTATGTATTTTGGTGAGCTATTTATTTGTTGTTGTTGGAGGTGGTGAAAGCTGTTGTCGACGATCGGCGGTGTTTTGTGCAGTTTATGATGTGTCAAGTTTCCGTGGCTTTGTTTAAATATTTCCACGTAAAATTTATGTTTTTAAGAACTGTGAGGAAAATGGTGCACATTAAAGTGGGTCGTAAGAATAAATTACCGTTGCCCTAACGAAATGGATTACAAAATCCTCTAAAAAATTTTCTTTGCTAAAAATCATCTCTCTTTCAAACAAACACTCTCTGCAAATTCACCTGGTTTGATTACTAAACATATGTGTTTTAGTATCAATTGGGCGATTTCATCCAAAGAGAGTTCCAAAAAATGGCTCAAAATCAAATTTGGTTCAGGTGAATCATAGCGATTCGTAAAATATGTTGCTAACAAAAACCTCTTATCGGAAGTCGAAATACTTCACTACATCGAAAGATACAAACTTTTTGCCACTGTGCATCTAATATCAACCCACCCCAAATGGCTCAGCAATAAGTGAAAATGCCTATTAACTTTAAGTGGCCAATAAAAACTGGCCAAACTGGTGGCAATTAACACAATAAACATAATGATTATGGAAGCTAACGGCCAGAGAAGTGGAACGGCGCGTGATAAAGACCAGCACGGCCAATGGAAAACTAAATATAGCCAGCATCTGGATGGAAATATGCTAAAATATAAATAAAATCATTAGGCACTTTCAAAAGTATATAAATATATCGATTAATGTACATTAATATGGATCGAATTAAATATTGTTCGGGTTTTTCTATGAATAAACCAAAATATTTCATTTATCCTCATTTTCAAAGTCTGGATAACGTAGAGTTAGAGCCAACCAACAGATTTGAATGCATACAGCGAATTATATGCCATATAAACATTTTTGTTTTCATCGCCCTTTAGGTCGCCGTGATCTTCAAATTAAATTCAAAACTATAATAATGAATCTTCAGAATTTATTTAATATATATTGCAATAAGCAAAAAATATGATAATGTGCCTAAAATGTTACAGCAATTCTGCATGAAGTCGACAATATCTAATCTGCCGGTAGTACTGTGGTGCATTCCATGGTGGAGATTTTAAAAAGTCCATGTTTGTCCAGCATGAAACCAGCACCTAAAGATAACTTACGATTTACAGAATAATATTCCGCCTTTATGTTTTGCAAAAACTTGCTATATATATAAATATATATTTGTCTTTTGAAAAAAACCTGTTTTCCTGGCACAAAACCCCACAAAAAATGGAATCAAACATTTTGATTTGTATTTTAATGTTCTATAGATGCAAATCATGCTTATTTGAAAACATGTAAGGAAAGGCTAAAGTTGGACGGAGCCGACTATATAATACTCCACTTGCTATCCTATTATAATTCAATTCTGTAAAAAAGTGAAATCGGGAAGGATTTTTGTATCCTGTAAATCAATGTGTTTGACAAAAAATTTTAAGTCGGAAAGGAAAGGTAAGGAAAGGGTTATATTGAAACATGGAACGATGTGACCCACATTCACTATGTATGTTTATAGATGAAATATAATATGTAAAGTTTGGCCAAATCGGTTTAACATTTGTGAGCAACATTTGTATATATTTAAAAAAATATATATATAAATCTGAACCGATCCACGTTCACCATGGGTGTTTTTAGTTGAATTATAAGATGTTGTACCAAATTTAAAGAAAATCGGGTACTATATGTACTTTATAGAGCGGAAAAGTAAAATCGAGAGCGACATTTGTATGGGGGCTATATCTAAATTTGAATCGATCTGACTGATTTTTACCATAGCTGTTTCCAGTTCAATTATAGGGTACTGTGCCAAATTTGAAGCAAATCGAGCGAAATATGTGGTTTCTAGAGCGGTAAAAGTCGAATCACGAGCGACATTAGTATGGCGGTTATATCTAAATCTGATCCGATCCGCTTCAATTAAAGGGTACTGTGCCAAATTTGAAACAAATCGAGTGTAATATGTTGTTTCTAGAACGGAAAAAGTCAACTGGGAGCGACATTTGTATGGGAGCTATATCTAAATCTGAACCGATGTGACCGATTTTCACCATAGCTGTTTCCACTTCAATTATAGGGTATTGTGCCAAATTTGAAGCAAATCGAGTGAAATATGTGGTTTCTAGAGCGGAAAAAGTCAACTCGGGAGCGACATTTGTATGAGAGCTATATCTAAATCTGAACCGATTTGCTTCAAATTAAATAAATTTTTGTTAAGATCGGACTATAATTGCAACCTGTAATTTGATTACAAGAATAGATGGACAGACGGACATGGCTAAATCGACTCAGAAAGTGATTCTAAGTCGATCTGTATAATAAACGGTGGTTCTATCTCGTTTCCTTTTGGGTGTTACAAACAAATGCACAAAGACAATACTCTTGTGGAGTGTATACATTTAATGGATCAATGCAGAAATTATGCAGAAGTTATGTCCTTCTTTAATTTTATGACTAACTAAAAATTTATAATTTTAATTTTCAAACCCTATAGTTAGGATTAACCACATATGACATTAATAATTAATACTACTTAATTTACACTACACCGTTTTCAATTTTAATTCAAAAGACATCACTTGAAATTCAAAAGACACCAGTTGTAATTCAAAAATTCCATTTGCAATTCAAAAAAAATCACTTGAAATTCAAAAATTTCATTTGAAATTCAAAAATTATTCCATTTGTAATTCAAAAATTATTCCATTTGCAATTCAAAAAGGGTAAACAAAATTATTTAAGCAAAATATACATTAGGTTTGGTAGCATTTATTTATTTCTGTAAATTTTAATATTCTGCCGTTTAGAAAACAGATTTACCCTCATTTAGATTGATAGATAGAAAGTCTGTGGAGTGAGGATATAAAAATAAGAACATTACCCATTGAGAAATGTGTTTCATAGATGTTATATACTTCTGCAATATGATTGATATTGAAAAACCTCTCACACAAATTGGCATAAGCTTTGGTTAAAATAAAACTGATAACAGTAACAATTTAATATTGGAAATGGTTTTACAATCACTTTTGAATTTCAAATGACGAGTTTTGAATTACAAATTACGAGTTTTGAATTACAAATGACGAGTTTTGAATTTCAAATGACGAGTTTTGAATTACAAATGATATTTTTTGAATTTCAAATGGAATTTTTGAATTTCAATTTATATTTTTTGAATTTCAAATCAATTGAATTGCAAACGGTGTCTTTTGATGGTGTAGAAAAATACTTAAAAAAATGTGGCCACAAGTAATGAATTTGGAAGACGAATACGTCTATTGCCAGTACTCTTCTGAATAAGGCATAGAGTGGAATATCTAGGCTTACTGTCGAACTGAGATAAATTGAGATTTGGCTTTTCTTCTATACTTCCATACTTAAACTTTTATAATTTGTTTTCTGTAATCATCAATTTACTATTAACTAGTTCTTAATTAATGTGACTTTATCGCTTAAATTGCGATCACAAACTGCAATACGTCAAACTCTAAAACAATTCACCTCATTCCTAAATGTTAGAAAACGAATATAAGCACTTTTTCCACAAAAAAAACTTATGAGAAGTTAAATATATATATTGACGGAGAATGTTGTCCATAGTTCTCCGAAAACGAGTGGGCATTATTTTGTCCGTTTTTAATGGAATGAACCATTCCCTGAATTCCTACTTCATAAACATTTTCATTTCTGTTTGCATATATTTCAAAAATGTTTAAGAAAAGATTATGTAAATACTTTATAAAGCCATAGATCATATTATTTGCTTTGCTTTCTTTGGAAAAATTCAGAAACCATTTTAATGATATTTTCGAAGAAAGAAACAACAAACGTTTCCTTACTAGGAACGAGCTCGGATATGAAAGCACAGATATAATGTGTTCTTTGAATTTTAATTTTTTGTCGGAAATAGCTCAACTATCCGACTGTATGTTGAGGCAGGAAATCCTATAGCGATTAAATAATACATATCTTAAATTTTTCAAGTTTAGTAGTTCCAAATTGATTTCTATAATGCAAAAATTATTTTTTTTCTATAACACCAAATCATAATAATTGAGTGGAAATGAATTGAAATTGAAATAGCCGGGTTCTGTAAGAATAGCTAAAAATATCGATTGCAAAGTTTCTATATTGAGCTATGTCTTTGCAATATTATACGTATCAAACATCCTTGTAATAAGCACAACAAACATAGTAATGCAGAAACAAATCAACAAAGTTTGGATGGTTTAGGTCAAGCCGTCTGTGGACCAAACGCTCCTGAAAGCAACCCTTAAAAATCAGGGTTTTTCCAATGTAAATTGTTCATGTTTTACTGAATTAATAGACACTTGAAAGCACTTTAAATATAAATATTTACTCTTGTCTTATTTGTTTTAAATTTAAAACATTATTTTTCTTTTCAAAAGAGAAAATCCTATTCATGACCCTGATGGCATCTGCATTTTCCAACAGATAGTCCTGTCGTTCAGTAAATTCATGTTGTGTATGTAGACATCTTTGAATTGTCGGCATGGTTACGAATTTCAGTAGAAGTGATGCAGAGAATTATTATGACGTATCAAAAGAAATTAAATGAATTTTTCAATTTTGAAAATCACATGAATGTATGTATGTTCGGACATTTTTGCATACATTTGACGTGGTATTCATATAAATGATATGTGTATTGATGTTAGTATGGATTGTACACAAATATGTACTTATATAAATAAATGTACACTAGGGCGTATCGATTAAGAACAAACTGCTGCGTAATGGAAATAGCATAGTAAGCAGTATGCAAGGAAAAAGCTTTCATGAAAAACGTGTCAAAATAACTAAATTTAAAAGAATTAAATCAAAATACTACGATTCGTGCAAAATCTCTTAAAATGTGTGAGGAACAGTTCGACAAAGTCAAAGAAACAAATTATGTTTTTTCAATTGTCAAAATCTGAAAAAGGTGAAAATCTGTAAAACAAAAAAATAAAATGTTTCTTCGCGTTATGAACAAATTTTTATTTTCTTTAAAATACGAAAAGTAGTCAAATTTGGGCCGATTTCTAAAATATATCCGACCGATTTTTTATTTTAATATCTCAAAATAATCCTTGGTTCCATGTCTAATTTAGTTTTATACAGAACGCAAAAATGTCTACTAGAACAAAAGTTATTGAGTTTTGGCCGATGGATTTTAATTCTGAACCACTGTTCGACGGCACATTTCGACCTGTGCTCTCTGGAAACATTCATTCATGATATGCCATCTATTTTCCACTTTTCGTCCTGGTGCGATATTTAAGAGTTGCTTATTTTGAAAAGACAAAAAATCGTCGATCGATTCGTCCTAATGTGCAGTCATATGTGTTCGATCAACTGAGATTGACTGCATTGGAATGCTTAATGATTTGCATGTTAATTGACTGAAAACATATAAATGTTTGTTAATGACTTTGTATATTTGTTGTTGTTGTGATTTGCCTCTGCTTCATGTCATCGCTACAAACTGCCAGATGTCTATGTCAATTGAAATCTTCCAAGAATTGTTATCCACAAAATTTCCACTTCATTTGAATACTTCTATTGATATTTAAGGCATATGTGTAAATAAATCTGAAAGTGTATGCAACTATACACATTAGAGTGGTGCTTAGTTATGCTTATTTAGGGTTTCATGAAAATGATGGGAATATATAATGATGGATTGGGCTAAAAATTTGTTATATGGTTAAGGAACTATTTTTAATGCTAAGAAAAACCGACAGATTCCGACAAACATTCCTGAAGAAGCATGCTGAATCTACTCTCAATTAACGATAATTAGGTTGGACTTAAATTTGTGACGGAAAAATTTAAAATGAAATAATAAATCGCTTCTTATACTCCATTTCCGACAGGAGTAGAAAACTAGAAAACTGATTGATTGATCTAAAACTAGTAAGGAAAGGCTAATGTCTCTCAATGTCGTTACAAGGTTTTTATTACCAAACTTTGATAATTAAAAATGTAGGAAATATATAATATAGGGTGGACCATTTAAAATGTGAACTATCGATTACTTTGGCTTTGAATACCCTCCACCTGAGGATGGGGTTCACTGTCTGTATGCCTGTCTGTCCGTCTGTTGGGATTGAAAGTGGGCGAAATCGGCCCAGAGGGAAACATTTTTCCCTACCAAGGACTGAAAATACCCCCTAATATTTAGACTATTAAAGTTTTAATTTTTGCTTTATATGCACTTGAAATTTGTTGCATACATTCCTCTTGTAGTCTAAAGGCACCAAAAAGCGGACGAAATGGGATACAAATGGTACCAATGATCCGACAACAGTTAGCAACATAAAATTTGGAATGTACATCTCTCTAATTGCGTAGATACGAAAAATATTGGAATTTTCTATATTTGATACAAAAAGGGATACAAATGGTACCAATGATACGACAACAGCTAGAATCGTGAAATTCGGTGTGTACATCCCTCTAATTGCGTAGACACGTAAAATAGAAGGATTTTTGAAATTCGTACTTTTAAGGGATACAATTGAAAAAGAGGTATAAAAATTGTACCAATCATACGCGAAACATAAAGGAATGGTATGGTTGGATTAAATTTAGTACCAATCAAGCGGCTTTAACTAGAATCATGAAATTCGTCCAACTGAGCAGACGCAGAAAGTAAGAGGACATTTTCCAAATACGTACTTTTAGGATCAAAATTAAAACAAGTAAGGAAAGGCTAAAGTCGGGCGGGGCCGACTATATAATACCCTACACCACTACCTGCGTATATACCTCGCTTTTATTACTAAACCCAGGTGTTTCATGGGAGCAATTTTATTTAGTTCATATAAATTATACAGTTACTATAAATTCATCTTTAGTAATATTTAACGAATATGGTAAATAATATGATAATTGATCCAATTTTCCGGCAGACAAATACAAATTATACAGTAGTAATAGGATGAATCCGACCGACATTTGAAAGGGGGCCGATAACAACACTTGGGCCTGTGCCAAAACTTCGGCCTATATATTTCTCAATCACGGTAGGTATTCCTAGTTGAAATATATCATGATCCGATGATCCGTAGTTTCTAGAGCTGTAACAGAGCAGATTGGGGCCCAATTGGGTTATTCCAAAGTATGGACACATATATTTGACTTTCATAGTATGTATTCTTAGTTGAAATATAATATAATCTACAAAATTTGAAAAAAAAAAATCCGATGTAAAATGGTGGTGGTGGAAGTGGTTCCATATAGATCACTTTCAAAGAAGGTATTCTTAGTTGAAATATGACATGATATACAAAATTGTATCGAGATGCAATGTACGATATGGGTTCTAATGCTGTAATAGTGTAGAATGTGGGCCCAATTTGTATGGGGGTTATACCAAAATACGGACCCATATATTTAACTATCATAGTATGTATTGTTAGTTGAAATATAATATAATCTGCAAAATTTGAAAAACTTACGATGTAAAATGTGGGTCCTAGAGAAGTAATAATTAAAATTTGGGGCCCATTTGTAAGGGAGCTACATTAAAAAGTGGGCCTTTATAGATCACTTTCAAAGTAGGTATTCTTTATTGTAGTATAAATGTAACATTGTGTGGAAAAATTGATCAAGATCCGATGTAAAATATGCATTTTAGAGCAGTGGTATTGTAAATCGGATGTACATTTGTGATGTACTTTCCCGTGAGCTGTTTCTAGTTCAAATATAACACGATCTTGAAAATTTGGTCATAATCCCATGTAAAATTTGTATTCTGGAGAAGTAAGTGTAAATTATAGGGGAATTTGTATGGAGCCTATATCTAAATCTGAACCGATTTCCTCCAAATTCAATAAATCGTCTTGGCCAAGAAAAGTGACTTCTGCCAAATTTCATGACAATCGGACCACAATTGCGACCTGTATCGTGCGAACAAGCTTTAGATGGACAACAGACGGACGGACAGACAGACATCGTTAAATCGATTTAGCTGGTGATTCTAAGTCGATCCGTATACTTAAAGGAGGGTCTAGCTCAATTATTTCTTGGTGTTACAAAACTAAATTATAATACCCTAGTCCACGAAGTGGTGTAGGGTATAAAAAGCAAACGGCAGTAGCTAAAATCGTGTAAATTATACATATTGGATCTTCAATATTAGTACTTTTTCTATCAAAATGGTACGATAATTTGTGCTGTAGCTGGAATCAAGAAATTGCAAATTGGAAAATCGACCCAGCTAATAGCGACTGAAATCATCTGATAATTAGGGCATATTTTTGAAAATATCACAATTTTCCTAGATTCGATAACCTCTAATCTGCCAGTAATACTGTGGAATGCACTGCGAGGTGGGGGGTATATAAGATTCGGCCCGGCCGAACTTAACGTATTTTTACTTGTTATTTTTATTTTCAGGTTTATGTTTGACATTTGCAAAATGGGACGATCGAACAAAATTGGGAAATATTCAAAACTTACTTCCAAAGTAGTGAGCCTTTAACGCAAACTATAAGAAATGTATAGGTCATGAAGCTCATTTTCATCTCGGTGGCTATGTCAATAAGCAAAATTGCCGCATATTGCGTTCAGAGAACCCACATGTGACTGCTTTGTATGTTTCCTAATCATAGGCTAATATTACCTGGTCCAATTTGTCAAATCGGAAATATTTATATCGGTGCTATATCTAAACATGGAATATAGTGACTAACTTTCACAAATAGTTCATCCAGTTCAAATATAACGTGTTAAGCTCATTTTGTGAAAATTCGTGCTTTCAGATGCGGAAAAAGTCTATCCGATATTTGTATGGGAAATTTTTGGGGCGACATTTGTATGGGAGCTATATGTAAATCTGAACCGATGACCCATTTTCACCATGGGTGTTTCCAGTTGAAATATGAGATATTTTGAAAGAATTGTAGAAGATCTGTTAAAGTATGTGGTTTATAGAGTGGAACAATTGTAATCGGGAGTGAAATCCGATCTGACCCATTTGCGCCATGGCTGTTTATGGAACAAATATAAGATATTTCGCCTAATTTGATGAGGATCTGTTAAAATATGTGGCTTCTAGAGCAGAAAAAGTCAAATCGGGAGCGAAATTTTAATGGGAGCTATATAAATCTGAACTGAATCTGAAGATTTTTTGCCAAATCTGAAGACAATCTGATACAATTTGTGGTTTCTAGAGAGAAAAAAAAAAAACAAATCGGGAGCGAAATTTGTGTGGGAGCTATATATAAATCTGAACCGATCTAACACATTTTTACCACAGCTGTTCCTAGTTTAAATATAAGATGTTTTGCCAAATCTGAAGACAACCTGATACAATATGTGATTTCTAGAGCGGAAAAAGTCAAATAGGGAGCAAAATTTGTATGGGAGCTATATATAAATCTGAACCGATCTGACCTATATTCACCATGGACGTTTCTAGTGGAAATATAAGATGTTTTGCCAAATCTGAAGACAATCTGATACAATATGTGGTTTCTAGAGCGGAAAAAGTCAAATCGGGAGCGAAATTTGCATGGGCGTTATATCTAAATCTGAACCGATTTAATCCATTTTCAACACAGATGTTTCTAGTAGAATTATAAGGTAATGCAAGGAAATTTGAAGCAAATCAACTGTAATATGTGGTCTCTAGAGCGGAAAAAGTCAAATCGGGAGTGAAATTTGTGTGGGAGCTATATATAAATCTGAACCGATTTGACCCATTTTTACCACAGGTGTTCCTAGTTAAAATATAAGATGTTTTGCCAAATCTGAAGACAATCTGATAGAATATATGATTTCTAGAGCGGAAAAAGTCAAATCGGGAGCAAAATTTGTATGGGAGCTATATATAAATCTGAACCGAACTGACCTATATTCACCATGGTTGTTTCTAGTGGAAATACAAGATGTTTTGCCAAATCTGAAGACAATCTGATACAATATGTGGTTTCTGGAGCGGAAAAGTCAAATCGGGAGCGAAATTTGTGTGGGAGCTATATCTAAATCTGAACCGATTTTCTTCAAATTAAAGCGTTTGTCGTTGTACCGAAAAACTTCGTTGTGCAAAGTTTCGTTTGGTTCTGTCTACAATTGTGACCCGTATCGTGATTACAAGAATAGATGGACAGACGGACGGACATTGCTAAATCGACTCAAAAAGTGATTCTAAGTCGATCGGTATAATTAACAATGGGTCTATCTCGTTTCCTTTTGGGTGTTACAAACAAATGCACAAAGACATAAAACTCTCGTGGAGTGTATAAAAATAATCGGTATTTCTTTATAGCCGATTCTAATTTAAAATGTTACATGGCCCACCATATATATCATTGCTAAATTTGACACAAAAATGTAAAATGTGTGGCTTCTGAGGTCGGTACACCATCGGCATGCGCTGCTTAGTTGTTAGCATCAACCTAATATAAGTATATACCATTATGCATGACTAAATGCTTGAAATGTTAATATAATTGAAGATTTAATGGTGCATTTGATTAATAATCCTATTGGCAGATTAGTATTATTCTTATTTAAGAATATACCGATCCAGATATTATATGTACATGAAAGTATTTGCATGTAAATCAATACCACGCAAAATAAATAAATATTGTGTCTACTAAATAACAATTTCCATCTGTCCCACATTATTTTGATTTAAGCTATGCAAATATATTGCTGGGGCGATATTAAGATTATCGATTTTTTTCTCCAACACAATTCCGAGCAATTGCGTGCAGCCAATTTGCAAACGATTGTATCTCAAACAAGTAAAAAGACGTTAAGTTCGGCCGGGCCGAATCTTATATACCCTCCACAACGGAGTGCATTCCAAAGAATTACCGGCAGATTAGCGCTTGTCGACTTCACAAAGAAGTGAAGTAACTACTAATATATATATATATAATACTGCAATTGTAATCAAAAAGTGAACATGAGGGAGCAATCTTCAAAAATGTACTCTAAATATTAGGTGTATTGTATTTTCCCCATTGCAATTTCTCCCATTTGCAATTTCTTGATTCAGCTACAAACAGAGTGACTGTATCATTTTGATACGAAAAGTACAAATTTCAGAGATCCGTTATGTTTCGCGTCCATATTGGATTCAACACGTCTAATTTCATGATTCTAGGTACATCCGTTTGCTTGGTACCACTTTTTGCATTTTTAAATGTTCACCTTTAAGTATTGTGCGTGTGTACGAAGACAGACGAGTATAACCACTGAATTTCATGATTCTAGCTACAACCGTTTGTGTGGTACCAATTTTATCCCGTTTTGACCCTAAACGTACGAATATCGAAAGATATTTCTATTTTTCGTGTCTACGCAGTCACAGCAATGTACGCACCGAATTTCACTATTCTAACTGCAACCGTTTAATTAGTACCATTTTTATCCCTTTTGCTCCATTTTCCGCCTAAAAGTACAATTTTCGAAAAAATCCTCTATGTTTTACGTCTATACAGTCAGATAATTGCATACACTGAATTTCATGATTTTATCTTTAGCGGTTTGGTTGGTAACATTTTTATCCCCCTTTTCCAATTATATCCCTTAAATGTACACATTTCGAAAAATCTCTGTATTTTACTTGTCTACGTAATTATAGGAACGTGCACACCGAATTTCATGTGCCTAGCTGTTGTCGTATCAAAGGTACTATTTTTATCCCTTTTGTCTCATTTAATCCGCTAAATCTTTTTTGTGATTACACGTTACTGGAGGAAGGTACGAAACAAATTTCAAGTATATAAAATTGGAAATTAAAAAAAATGTCTAAATATTAGGGGTATTTTTAGTCCTTGTTAGGGAAAAATTTGTCCCACTGGGCCGATTTCGTCCGGTTTCAATCCCAACCGATCTGCAACCATAAGACACATTTACGGACAATTTCAACCTCCTAGTTCATTTCTTTCGTATGTTAGCGTGCTTTCAACGGACATGGCTAAATCGTCTTAGAATTTTACATGGATACAGAATATATATACTTTATCGGGTCTTCGTTGAATATATCAAGGTGTTACAAACGGAATGACAAATGTAGATAGAGGGTATAAAAACACATCTAACGCTCTAGAATCCACATTTTCATCTATACAAGTCAACTATATGGTTTCACGTTTTCGTGAATGGCCCCCAGTTTACACTCTTACCGCCCACATCTAACATCGGATCTTGGTATAATTTTGCACATCATGTTATAGGAATATCATGTCAGCTAGGAATACATACCGTGAAAGTGAAATATAGGGGTCCATAAGTCCCCTACAAATGCCCCTTCGATTTATTCTGTTACCACAGTAAAATCTGCTTTTGTCATCGGATATTTAATCTCAGAATAACTACCGTAAAAATTGACCATATGGGCCCATGTTTGCAAATCTATATATATAAAAGAGTTGCGTGATTGAGTGACTGACTGATCACTCCCCAGACCAAACGGCTAGAGCTAGAATCATGAAATTTGGTGTGTACATTTCTCTTACAGAGTAGAGGTGTGATAAGACGGGTTTTTTCAACATTTGTGCTTTTAAGGGATTAAATGGGATAAAAATTGTACCACATCCCAGACCAAACGACTGGGACTAGAATCATGAAATTCGGAAGGGGCATTACTTTTACAGCACGAATTTGACTAAGCAAATAGTTTTCAAAATTCGTACTTTATGTGTTTGAAATTGGGTAGAAAGGGATAAAAATGGTACCAATCAAACAGACGGAGATGGAATCATGAAATTCGGCATGTATATCCCTGAAAATGCTTTCAAACGCAAAACGATGGAATTTTTCGAAATTCGTACTTTAAAAAGATATACGAGAAAAGCGGGATATAAAAGGTACCAACAGCATTGATGATGCTACAATAATAAAATTCGGTGTTCGTATTCGTCTTATAATGTAAATGAGTGATAACAACGAATTTTCCGAAATTTTTACTCCTAAGGGATTAAATGGGTTAAAACTTGTAAACATCCCAGACCAAACGACTGGGCCTAGAATCTTGAAATTTGGAACACATATCACATATTACATGTTTGGTTTATTGTTAGAAATTGAGAAATACAAATGTTGTATATTAGTATATGCCTGTAACTATACACTAATGAGCAAAATCTACACAAATATTAAATCTTAATACATTTTCCATACTACGTAAACACAACATATTTTTGTGGAAATTCTGCTGTACATACTTATACTTCGTATTAAAATATCTATCAAATATTTTCCCGGTTTGGTTTATTTTTACCGGTGCTAGCTAGCATTAGTACATTTTCTGTTGGAAACAGCTCCACAATAGCGATAGCGTGATGATTTGATGATTTTTGGGATTAAAAATTTATCTGTTTCTCCTAAACATTATTTGCTTGAAACGTCCTTATCTAATTTAGTTTTTCCCAAGATGCCATTAATATCACTGTTCAACAGCATTTTTGAAACAGAGTTCTACGAAAAAAATTGTCGGAAAATTTCAGTGGGGGTCAGAGATGATACCAATGTTGTAAATAAAGTTCTTCGCGCTTAAATTGGAAAACCTGCTTTTTGGAAGATCTATCTTTTTCTAAAAAAATGTGGTTATTTCGGTAGAACACGGTAAATAAAAAATACAAATTGAATATTTTTGCAAAATTTTCATTTTCGCGGAAGATATGAATGAAATGATTTGAATATATGACATATTTATAATATTTTATAATTTTGTTGTATAACTTGCCTTTAATATCCTTTTTGAAGGGCTTTTTTGATTTTCTCGATAAATGGGTCAAATTTACTCATAAAGAGAGGTGCTAGAGGGTTAGTATCTTCCACAAAAATTATCTTCATAAAATTCCACAATATATTTCTGACGATAATAGTTCTCTCAGACGTTAACTAACAACACTTTTTTCGCTTAGTACTATGCTCCCTTCGGCAAAAAATGAAAATTTTACCCGCTATAAAAAGAAACTCAACTCAGCTGGACTATGGGTTTATTCTACAAAAATTATCTACTCAATATGTCAATTCTAGGGATGACAGCCACCAAACACTGTGGTAATGTTCGGCCACTTCCACAGCATTTCAGTAAGGTATTATTGTGGTAAACAAAGCATAAATACATATGAGTCATTCTATGTCAAGCGGTACGGCTGTTGACCTCGATAGCTGCGATTGTTTTGAAAATTTTTGTATGTATTCTTCTCATAAATATATTGTATACGTACTTTTGAAAAAAATTTCACGAATTATGACCAATTGAAGAGTGAAAAAAACTTTTTTTCAAAGAGGTGTGTTCGTTGAATCGCCTGTAACTTCTGATATACTTAACCGACTTTAATGTACTATACCTTGTTTTTAAAGCAATTTACATTTTGCATATTCAAGTGGAAAATAGCCATCTAACAACACTACTTTAAAGTTTCAAAAAATGGATTAATGTAATCATTTCAAAATTAAAATAAAAGAAATAAAATTGTAAAAACTTTTAGTTTTGAATATAATGTCAATGCTAGACATTTCAAATAAAACAGCAGAACCGTTGATATTTCTCATCCAATGTGATTTGTTCTATGTTGACATCTGCTCATTTCTTTGGGATATCTATTAAAAAATCCTCCATCCCATCTTAAATGCAACAATTAAGCAGTTCCACGAAAGCAGTAAGTAAGCAGTGCCGCACTACGTAAACAAAGTCGCTATAAGTACATAAATTTTAAACTTTTCGAAAATCGTATGGTTATTGTCGGTCAACCTGTAGTGGGTTTCTTAAATCCTTCCAGTTTTCTTGTGGTTCAGCACTTAAATGGTCTTTTTATTGCTTTCCTGTCAACGGGATAAAATAACGCCGATAAGGAAAGTTTTTAATTGTTAATGTTACGACTATCTCCTTCGCAGACATTTTGGGATTTAATGCAAGTCAAGCCTAAAAATAATGTCTTTCACCTTTCCATTGATTGGTTGGGGAGTTTGGCACTCAAAGAGCGATATTAAACAACTTTTCCCATAAATTTTATATGAAGGTTTCGTTAAATTTCTAATTGCGGAGGTAATATTTATCGTATTTTGTTTGACTTAGACTTGTGTTATTTTCAGAATATTCGTCTTTTCACTTTATGACAGTCACGTCCGTATAGGTTTATTGTGAGCAGTGCTTAACCTGAAATGAAGTTAATTTTATTAAGTAAAAATCCCTTGGATGATTTGGTTTACTCGAGGCAGTCAAGGCAAGCAGCTGTGTGCTTTCGCGTAGCAGCGTATTTCATTAAAATGTTGGATGATAACATAAGCGCAAGACTGTATTTTCCAAATAAATATAATATTTTTTCGTATTATTTATACCCTCCACCTCCAGGAGGGGGGTATACTAACTTTGTCATTCCGTTTGTAACACCTTGAAATATCGACCTGAGACCCTATAAAGTATATATATTCTTGATCGTCATAAAATTCCAAGACGATCTAGCCATGTTCGTCCGTCTATTGAAAGCACGCTAGCATCAAAACGAAAGGAGCTAGAACGTTCAAATTTTCCATAAATGTGTCTTATAGTCGTAGATCGGTTGGGATTGAAATGGGGCGAAATCGGCCCAAAAGGGAAAAATTTTTCCCTCATAAGGACTAAAAATACCCATAATAATCCCTAATATTTTAGCGTATTTAAGCATATTTTTTGAATATGTCTGTTTATATTTGCTTGATATTAGGTATGCGCATTCCCCTTATAGCAAACACGTGCACCATAAAGTGATTCTTATTTGTAGGGGGTGAAATGGGGCAAAAAAGGGATAAAAATGGTACATATTAAACGACAACAACTAGAAACACGAAATTCGGTGTGTACATTCCTCTAATTGAGTAGATACATAATCTAAAAGTATTTTTTCCAAATTCGTACTTTTAAGGTGTAAAGTAGAAATAGAGGGATAAAAATTGTACCAACCAAACGGCTGTACCTAGAATAATGAAATTCGGTGTATACATTCCTCTGATTGCATAGATAAGTAAAATACACGGATTTTTCAAAATTCGTACTTTTTGGGGTTAAAATGAAAAAAGGGGATAAAAATAGTACCAATCTAATGACCGCAGCTCGAGTCATGAAATTCGGAGTATACATTCCTCTGAGTGTGTAGACACGGACAATAAACTGATTTTTCGAAATTCGTACTTTTGTTGTTAAAATGAAAAAAGGGGATAAAAATAGTACCAATCAAATGACCGCAGCTAGAGTCATGAAATTCGGAGTATACATTCCTCTGACTGCGTAGACATGGAAAATAGACGAATTTTTCGAAATTAGTACTTTCAAGGGATACAATAGTACAGAGATAGTACCAACTAGACGACTACAGCTAGAATGATTATATTCTAATTGCATAGAAACGTCGAGGGGGTAAAAATGATACCAACCAAATGGGCGCAGCTGGAATCATGGAATTCGGTGTATACATTCCTCTGACTGCATAGACACGCAAAATAAAAAGTTTTTTTCCAAATTCGTACTTTTTCTTTTACGGCAAAAATTGGTTGAATCATGAAGATAGGTTATTTTGCACTATGTACGTCTGATAATGATTTTTCAAAATTTGTACTTTTGGAATTAAAATAGAATGGAAATACAACCAACTGTAGCACCCACTATCTACCAATATTTATGGCTTTGAACATATTTTTGAAAATATAAAAATAAGAATATTTATTTTTTGAATTGACGTACTGGTAGCATTACCTTACAAGCGTGGTTTGAAATAATCAAAATATTATATTTATTTATAAAATTAATTTTTCAATATTTGTATTTGGTTTGGCTATATTAAAAAAAATATATTTTCCTGTAATATTACTGCACTTCTACAAAAACCGACAACCTCTGTGGAATGCAATCCGAACTTAACGCCGTTTTTACTTGTTTATAATTCCCAAGTTTCTAAGAAATGTCTCAAAAATAAGTCTGACAAAATTTAAATTGACCACCGAAATTTCTTTAATGCATCATTTAACTTGTTCCCTGAAATTCTCTTCTTCTCTTCAATTTAGTTTCTTCACTTTCCACTGGTGAAATTTATACATGCTTACGAGCGGATCACTGTCTGGAACATTTCCATTCACCACTTATGGCTAGAAGACCTATGACTTCATATGTGCCGAGAACAGACAATCCGACTGAAATGGAAAAATCAAACTGAGCCGGGTTCATTGTAGTATTTTTGCAGTGAACAAAAAAGGCTATATTTAAAGTACAAACGCTCATATTGTTTCCTGCTGTCATATTGTATTTAGTTTTTTTTGCGATATTCTGGACTTCTGAATAGAAAGAATGAAGATTAACATAAGCAAAAATATTGCGTCTCGGAAAGTAGTCGATTGTTATTGACTCGATATCCAGCAGCGACATTATTTACTTTGTGTGGCTAAAAGTAGAAAATGTCTAAAAGGTTTTGTTATTTCCACCCAGCTGTCATATTACAAATAGTACAAAAAACCCGGCTAGCCATGGTGCAAATGGTTTATCAAATTTTGCTGGCTATCATCTACATACATATGTTGATGAGGGACTGACTAGCGGCAGTCGAGGGGAAGAATGTGTAAAGTAAATATTATTGTCTGCAATAAAAAGGTATGTACTCCTGATTCGTCCTTGGATAACAACCCTCACACAAATGTGGACACAACAAATGTCTTAACCAACAGATATCATATAGAGCCAGCACAGTCTCCACCACAGGATGGGGGTATAATAACTTTATCATTCCGTTTGTAACACCTTGAAATATCGACCTAAGACCCTATGTATTTAAATGTGAAATGGGGAAAATGGGATAAAAATAGTACCTATCAAACGAAAACATCTAGAAGCATGAAATTCCGTATGGATGTTTCTCTAATTAAGTAGCCACGTAAAATATTTTTTCCAAATTCGTCATTTTAAGGGGGAATGGGGAAAATGGGATAAAATTGGTACCTTTCAAACGACAGCAGCTAGAAACACAAAATTTGGCCTGCATATTCCTCCAATTAAGTAGACACGTAAAGGGGTTAAAATTGAAATAGAGGATAAGAATGATACCAACAAATCGGCTGCAGCTAGACAGCTGACTGCGTAGACATGTCAAATATTTTTTTGTTTTTCAAAAATCGTACTTTAAAGGGGTAAAATGGGAACAAAGGGATAGAAATGGTACCAACCAAAGATTTCTACTGTATATTTAATTGATATTTGGTAAGTTCAATCCTTTTATTGATCCATACTTTTAGGGGGTGAAATGGGATAAAAATGGAACCAGTGAAACGACAATAGGTAGTACATCCCGCTTATCGTATGTAAAGTGAAAATGTGAACCACACCTAAACGTCTACTTTTTTCTGCATTTTTTTATTAGTATAAGTCTATAGATACAAATATCCTTACATACAAATATCCTTACATTAGTACATATATACACTTATGAACTACTTAATTATTAGGTATTTAAATACAATATAATCTTTCTTTTAATAGAGTTTTTATTTTCCGATAATTCAATGATGTGGTAGTATTTATTAAACTGAACACACAAGCGGCGGAACGGATCATTATTAGCGTAATTTGTGCGGAAGTAATCAATGTGAATCAACTGAAAATTTCTAGTAGGTCTTTGAGGTATATTTATAAACATTCTATTCATGATAAAATTTGAATCAATGTTGCCCTGTAAAACATTCATCAGGACAGTAAAGTTCAGCATAGTTCGACGACTTCTCAAAGATGGTAACTTAATAAGATTAAGTCTAAATTCATATGATGGCAGTTTACGGGGGTTCCACCCACGTCCACGTATACAAAATAAGAGGAATTGTTTTTGCACAGATTCAATAATGTTACTATCAATAGTATAAGATGGGTCCCATATAACAGAACCATACTCAAGTATGCAGCGAACCAAGGAGGAGTATAATTACTTAGTGACTGAAAGATCAGAAAACTCCTTACTCCAACGCTTCATAAAACCAAGAGCACTATAAGCTTTGTTTACTATCATTGAAATGTGAAGTCGAAAGTTCAGACGTTGATCTAATAAGATACCGAGGTCCAGAAAAGTGTCTACAGTATCGAGTTCGTGATCACCAAAGAAATAATTGGTTCTAGGATGTTTAACTCTAGAAAATGCTATATGTTTACATCGCACAATATTTGGTTCCATTAAATTTACTTTACACCATTCACTCGACATTTTTCAATTTCAGACTAACTCAATTTGAACCATGCACTATGGTCCAAATCCATTTTTATACCCTACACCACTTCGTGGACTAGGGTATTATAAGTTAGTTTCGCGCCAAATGTTTGTAACACCAAGAAATAATTGAGCTAGACCCACCTTTAAGTATACGGATCGGCTTAGAGTCACCAGCTATATCGATTAATGTCTGTCTGTCCTTCCGTCCGTCCGTCCGTCCGTCTGCTGTCCATCTAAGCTTGTTCGCACTCTACAGGTCACAATTGTTGCCCGATTAACATGAAATTTGGCAGAAGTTACTTTTTTAGGCCAAGGACGATCGGTATTGAATTTGGAGGAAATCGGTTCAGACTTAGATATAGCCCCCATACAAATGTCGCTCCCGATTTGACTTTTTCCGCTCTAGAATCCACATACAAATGTCGCCCCCGATTTGAACTTTTCCGCCCTATAAAGCACATGTTGTACCCGCTTTTCTTTAAAATTGGCACAACATCTTATAATCGAAAGTGGGTAAGATCGGTTCAGATTTATATATAGCCCCCATACAAATGCCGCTCCCGATTTGACTTTTTCCGCCCTATAAAGCACATGTTGTACCCGCTTTTCTTTAAAATTGGCACAACATCTTATAATCCAACTACAAAAACCTATGGTGAAAGTGGGTAAGATCGGTTCAGATTTAGATATAGTCCCCATGCAAATGTCGCCCCCGATTTGACCTTTTCCCTTTTCTTACTTGTTTGGGTTATACCAAAGTATGGACATATGGGCAGTCCATACTTTGTTATAACCCAAATGGGGCCCCATTCTGCTCTATTACAACTCTAGAAACTACATCTTACATCGGATCTTCATCAAATTTTGCACATCATTCTATGTTTCAACTAGAAAATACTTACCGTGCATGAGAAATATATAGGCGCATGTTTTGGCACAGGCCTCAAGTGTTGTTATAGGCCCCTTCAGATGTCCGTCCGATTCATCCTATTACCGCTGTATAATCTGTATTTGTCATTGGATCGTGATCAATTTTTCCAGATCATGTTATATTTACTTTATTCGGAATATCTTACTTTATTATTGACCATATTCATTAAATTTGGTTAAAGTTGAATTTATAGTATAATTTATATGAACTACATACAATTTCTCCCTGGGTTTAGTAATCAAAGCGGGGAGTGGTGTAGGGTATTATATAGTCGGCCCCGCCCGACTTTAGCCTTTCCTTACTTGTTTTTTTGCAGAAATTCAAAAAAATTAAAATTGGAAAGTGGTAAAGGTGTATATATTTTCTTTATGGCAACACTCCAAGCAATCAAGAAAATATACTGGAGAAAATTAGGTGGCAACTTTGCGGTTAAAAAAGTGGGATTAATTTTGATATAAAGCAGTTTTACAAATAAATTAAAATCAAGACTTAAAAAGAAAAAAAGTCACTATATTATGAAAATTGACGACAAGAGTTAGTAGTTGAAAAATTATATTTAACATTTTGTATTGTAATTTTGTGATTTGTAGAGAACATAATCTATAAATGTCGTGGACCAAAGGTTATATGTATGACTCAACTTGACTCAAAGTGTAAATGTGAAAGTGTTCGTCTGAGGTTGTAGTTTATGGTGGAATTAATATCTCGTCAGCATTTTTCAGCAAACTCCAACAATTGTCATTTCATTTTAGCACAGTTTTTGATTAGCCATAGACATATATATGATTATATCTCTGAATCAGTTTTGTGTACGAGACCCATCAAGATTTTATTTAAAAGGTATTGAAAGTACCTTTAAAATGGTAGACAACATCATTCACCTTTTTGTACACATGTATACATTTTACTTTATTTCTTGAAATAATTATTTAAATTGCAGTTTAAAGTATGCTATTTGTATGCTATATTTTGCTTTTGTAATAATGTTTAGAAAAACACATTTCGTCAAAATAAACAACTCTTCATTCTTTTAAGCGTTCATAAAATTTTGTTTTTGGTCACCCTGTACCAATACAGGGTGATAATTAGGTTGGTTATATATTGAGTTTATATGGGAGGTGGTAGTGGGCGTGGTCCGATCGGCCCAATTTTATTTTTATTTTTTGCGTATGATATGTCAAGCAAATGTACAAAATTACAAGACTGTATGTTTATTTATGCCATAAAAAATGGATTTGGGACCAGTCTGCCATGGAAAGATACACAGTCGAGCAACGCGTTAAAGTTATTCAGGCTTATTATGAAAATGGGTGTTTAAATCACAATGCATAGCGTGCACTTCGTGATTTTTTCAATTCAATTCAATTTAATCGTCCAAATGTGCGTACAATCGGAAAAATCGTGCACAAACCGGGTCTGTGGGAGATGTGAAAACACCAGTGCATGCTCGTACAGCTCGTACTGCAGAAAATATTGCTGCTGTTCGGGATAGTGTGACTGAAGAGTCGTCCACCTCAACTCGTCGTCGTGCCCAACAATTGCACCTCTCACGCTTGTCCTTGATGAACATTATGCATAAACGCTTACAAGGTGCAATTAACTCAAGAACTAAAGCCTCTTGACCATTCCAAACGTCGTCAGTACTCAGAATGGTGGCAAGAAATGGCAACAGTGGATGATCAATTTTCGAAGAAAACCATTTTCAGCGATGAGGCACATTTTCACCTCAGTGGATTCGTTAATAAGCAGAATTGCCTCATTTGGGCGAATGATAATCTAAGAGTGATTGCGAAAAACCAAAGCACCCACAAAGAGTTTATGGGCTACCGGCATCATCGGGCCGCATTTTTTCGAAAATGAGGCCGGTCAGGCAGTTACTGTGAATGGTTTTCGCTATCGTGAGATGATAACGATCTTTTACGACCCGAATTGGAAGATATGGATGTGGACGATATGTGGTTTCAACAGGACGATGCCACTTGCCACACAGCTAACGAAACAATGACACTTTTGCGCGACAATATCTCACGTGGTGGCGATGTCAATTGGTTATTTGAAAGAAAACGTGTACGTCGATAAATCAACAACAATTCAAAAGCTAAAGGATGAGATAATTCGGCACATTAACGGCATATAACCTCAATTATGCCTCCTTGTTTAAATATAAGATGGTTTGTCAAATTCGGATAAAATATGTGGTTTCTAGAGCGGAAAAATTCAAATTGGGAGCGAAATTTGTATTGGAGCTATATATAAATCTGAACCGATCTAACACATTTTCATCACAAGTGTTCCTAGTTTAAATATAAGATGTTTTGCCAATTTTGAAGAAAGTCTGTTAGAATATGTGGTATGTGGATTGAAAAAGTCAAACCGGTAGTGAAATTTGTATTGAGGCTATATCTAAATCTGAAACGATTTTCTTCAAATTATATAGCGTTCTTCCTTATCCGAAAAACTTCGTTGTGCAAAGTTTCATTTGATTCTGGCTACAATTGCGACCTGTACTTTGATTACAAGAATAGATGGACGAACAAACGGACAGATAGACTGGCAATGTTAAATCGATTCAAAAGTGATTATAAGTCTATCGGTATAATTAACAATGGGTATATCTCACTTCCTTTTGGGTGTTACAAACGATCTTTACAAAAGTTGGCACAAGTAAGTTTTGTGGATAAAGGATGAAAGCTATTTAATTTGAAGCAAATCGGTTCAGATTTAGATATAGCCCCCACTCTAGCAACCACACCATAGTACCCGATTTTCCTCAAATTTGGCACAACCTCTTCTAATCCAACTGTAAACACTAGTGGCGAAGGTTGGTAAGATCGGTTCAGATTTATATATAGCCCCAATACAAATGTTGCTTCCAAATGTTTAACCGAACTTTCACCTATAAACATACATGGCGAAAGCGGGTCACGTCGTTTCAGGTTTCAATAAACCCCCATACAAATGTCCTTTCCGATTAAACATTTGTTGTCAAACACATACATATACAGGATACAAAAATCCTTCCCGGTTTCGCTGTTTTACCGAATTGAATTGTAATCCACTTGCTAGGAGTGTATCATATAGTCGGCCCCGTCCGACTTTAGCCTTTCCTCACTTGTTTTTAACGTTTTTTGCCTCAGTTCGCCCCTAAAAGTACGAGTTTCAAAAATCCTTTATCTGTTTCGTCCACAGTGGTACCAGTTTTATCCCTTTTTGGTGAGTCCATATACTCTCACATATTTGTAAAATGAACTGTGCTAGATTGTGAGACACAACTGTACGAATGTCAAACATTGCCTTCTATTAAATGATGCTTAACTTGAGAAATACGAAAAAGAGAATCAGAAACAGAAACGGAAAAATAAACATTATTATGATATTTTGTTTGTGCGAGAATATTAGCTTTTCTGTAATTGCATCATAAGGCGTAATGTAGCCTTAATGTCGAAATGAACAGTACATGTTCAAATACGTTTATATAGGAATGTTGTGTTAGCTGCGAAATAAGTTTGTTGGTTGTTATTAGGCGAACTGCTTGAAATCTTTAATTTTCGAAAAGAGCCAACAACGATAGGTTGAGCACAGTGCCACATTACACAAACTCTATAGAAGAAAAAATAATTTTACTGACTTCAACTTCAAGACGAAGATGTTCACAAGAAAATTTTCCACCGATATTTATTTTCAAATCTGGATGGCTTCGAAATCGGGGTGCTATTTTAGGTATCCTATATCAAATTATCCATAGTGTTTTGAGTTTCGACTCTAAGTGAATCCAATAATAATTACTTGAAATATTTCTGTTTGCGGGAATTATGTTTTGAATGGTAGATAATTGATTTTTTAATTATTGCATTTGTCTAAATTTTGCTTCACTTATATAGGGTGTTTCTTTAAACTTGTATACAATAATTAGGTTATAATTATATTTTCAAACAGGAAATTGGCATTATTTGAAATAAAGGGTCCGCCAAATAACTTTTTTTTGAAAATGCTATAAAAAACTACTGAATATTTTCTCAAATTTCTTTTTTATTTGAAAGTACAATCCTTCCGGTTAATAATGGAAAATAATTTCATTCAAATGGCTGCCTCGGCTCCCCACAAATAATAGTCCAACGGTTGAATAGTTGAAAAAAAAAACGTTAGATGGCGGACCCTTTATAATTTTAGGTCATTAGTGCAAAAATTAAATTCAGGATTTGATTTTTTTTCGCCCTACAACGAAACCACAAACTTCAGATTTAGATATAGCCCCCATACGAATTTCACTCCCGATTTGCCTCTTTTCACTCTAGATACCACATATTACAACAGAATTTCTTTAAAATTGGCAAAACATCTTTTATTTCAACTGGAAACACCTGTGGTAAAAATGTGTTAGATCGGTTCAGATTTACATATAGCTCCCATACAAATTTCGCCCCCGATTTGACTATTTCCGCTCTAGAAACCACATATTGTATCAGATTGTTTTAGATTTAGCAAAACATCTTATATTTCAACTAGAAACACCCATGGTGAATATAGGTCAGATCGGTTCAGATTTATATATTGCTCCCATACAAATTTCGCTCCCGAATTGACTTTTTCCGCTCTAGAAACCACATATTGTACTCGATTTTCTTTAAATTTTGCACAACATCTTATAATCCAACTAGAAACACCTATGCAGAAATTGGGTAAGATTGGTTCAGATTTAGATATAGCCTCCATACAAATGTCGCTCCCCATTTGATATTTTCCGCTCTAGAAACCACATATTGTACTCGATTTTCTTTAAATTTGGCACAACATCTTATAATCCACCGAGAAACACCTATGCAGAAATTGGGTAAGATCGGTTCAGATTTAGATATAGCCTCCATACAAATGTCGCTCCCGATTTGACATTTTCCGCTCTAGAAACGACATATTGTACCCGATTTTCTTTAAAATTGGCACAACATCTTAAAATCCAACTCAAGAAACCTATGGTTAAAGTGGGTAAGATCGGTTCAGATTTAGATATAGCCCCCATACAAATGTCGCTCCCGATTTGACATTTTCCGCTCTAGAAACCACATATTGTACTCGATTTTCTTTAAATTTGGCACAACATCTTATAATCCACCGAGAAACACCTATGTAAAAATTGGGTAAGATCGGTTCAGCTTTAGATATAGCCTCCATACAAATGTCGCTCCCGATTTGACATTTTCCGCTCTAGAAACCACATATTGTACTCGATTTTCTTTAAATTTGGCACAACATCTTATAATCCACCGAGAAACACCTATGCAGAAATTTGGTAAGATCGGTTCAGATTTAGATATAGCCTCCATACAAATGTCGCTCCCGATTTGACATTTTCCGCTCTAGAAACGACATATTGTACCCGATTTTCTTTAAAATTGGCACAACATCTTAAAATCCAACTAAAGAAATCTATGGTTAAAGTGGGTAAGATCGGTTCAGATTTAGATATAGCCCAAATACAAATGTTACCCCCAAATGTTTAACCGATTTTGGCCAAACTATACATATTATATTTCACATATTTCTTTCCAGGTTTCAAAATACCCCCATACAAATGCCATTTCCGATTTAAAATTTCATTTCCGTGTTCTCTTTTTTACCGAATTGAATTGTATTCGGATAGAAAGTTTTTTTTATTTATTTAAAGCTACAGTGCCTTCGGTGACCCCATTGAAATTTTCCGATAACATTTTTGTAGAATATTTTAATCCATGAAAGTCCCTTTTAAGATCTTTTTGAATTTCTTGACAAAATGTATCAAATTGACCTATAAAGAGAGGGTTAAGATCTTCCAAAAAATGTATCCTCATAAAATTCCACAATATAGTTATGTCCATATGAATTCTCTCAGACATTAACTTACAGCATTTTTCCTTAGCATAATGCTCCCTTGGACCAAAAAAATTAAACTTTGATCTACTGTAAAAGAAAACTCAGACCAGTTGCACTATAAGTTTATTCTACAAAAATATTCCATTCAATATGCCCGTTCAGAATTATTCAGTTCTAATTAAAAAGTCCTAAATTGTTGGACAGTGTTATTTTTGAAATTGTGGCTGACTCTTTATATCCAAAAGAGCGGTGCTTATCAACAGACTATTTATAAGTTCTTTCAAATAAATTTAAAATTTAAATTTTGTTTTGACGGAGCTTCACACAAACATTCCACCTTATTATCAAGCAGTTTTATGTGAGATTTTGTTTCATGTTTCCCCTTTTCACAGAACTAAGAACAATTCTCAATTGCTTGCTTCAAACGAATTTGATAGTGTCGACGAATAAGCACTTAGAATAAGTGGGTATCAATATCACAGACCATACACACATAGACATTACTGCGACGCAATATGAAGATATTGTTTGTTAATAAGTCTGCGCAACCAAATACATTGAATGTATGGGCATGTAAAAAATACTTTGCTACACCACACTCACTCTAAAAAAACGACAGACGTTAGTTCACAGCCTTTTCACACTGACGGCGAAATCGATTAGATTCCAAAAAAATCTAACATTTGAAATCGAGTTATGCTCGATTGAAAAGCCTTTGTTCCTCATTACTACGCTTCTTCCCTCTTTGTTCTTCGTCTTTGGAATACTCTATTAGTTAAATGTGCTAAAGAGTGTCGGCGTTCAACAAAGAGAAAGAAAATATCAAGAATTATGATTGAATGTCCAAACATACATACATAAGTGCATTGCCTGAAACAAGCGACGGATCATGTTACATATGTTCATGCGACTTGTGCATTAAATATAGCTACAATTGAGTAATTAAAGGGGTCGTTGTATTGGAATGTGTGAATGAAAGCAGGGCCTTATTGGTTTTGTTTGTTTTTGCTATTTTATTGATAATTGTATTATATTACAGTAATGAACAAAAGTGTGCAAACATTATACAAGACACAAATATTTTACATGTAAGGAGAGGCTAAATTCGGGCGAGGCCGACTATATGATACCCACCACTTTCTACCCGAATACAGTTCAATTCGGTAAAAAGATATTGTATGTGTTAGGTCCGATGGGACTTGTCCCACTTTATCAAATCGAGAAGAACATTTTTATCGGGACTATATCTAAACCAGGAACGAAGTGACCCACTTCCACCATAGATCCCTCTAGTTAAAGTATAACGTGTTATGGACAATTTGAAGAAAATCGTTGAAAATATGTGGTTTCTATGGCGGAAAAAGTCAAACTGGAATCGTAATTTGTATGGGAGATGTATATAAAGCTGAACTGATCTGTCATACTTTTACTACAGATGTTTCTAGTTCAAATATAAGGCGCTGTGACGAATTTGAAGAAATTCGGTGAAAACACGTGGAGCGAAAATAGTATGGGAGCTATATACAAATCTGAACCGATTTGACCCATTTCCACCACATTTGTTTCTAGTTGAAATATAAGATTTGGCGAAAATCTGTTATAATATGTGGTATCTAGAGAGAAACGAGTCAAATCTGAAGTAAAATTCGTATGGGTGGCTATATCTAAGACTGAACCGATTGTTGAGAAGGCAATCGGCCCAGTTAGTAATTTCCACGGGATTTTGAATAAAATACACAAACTTTATAAAGACTTGACTATTTTGCAAACGTATTTATATTATAACTCCTATACATGTAAGTAAAGAAATAATTTGAATTACAAATATAAGAAATATAAAATTATTACATACTTTTTGGTATAGAAACCACTAAAAAATATAATTCAAAATTTTACGATTGTTTAACTTCAAGTCACAAAGTATAATTAAGCAAACTTGTTGTAGCAATTTAAATGAAAGAACAGTTCAAAGGTTTCGTTAAAAGATAAATAATTGACATGTAGAAATTATTTGTTTATACAACATTTTTAATTTTCAAAATAAGATGTTTTCGAGTTGCCAGATTGAAAGATGACTCATGATTATTTTGAAAGTGGCATTAACACAAATTAATCAGCGTTCGTCTTTATATCGAAAAACTTCTTTGTGCAAAGTATTATTTGGTTTTGACGACCAGTACTTTGATTAAAAGAATAGATGGACAGACAGACGGACATTGCTTCATCGAATAAAAAAGTGATTGTTAAGTCGATCGGTATAATTAACAATGAGTCATAATACCCCAGTGGAAGGTATAAAAACCCATCTCAACATAGAACACATGGAGTTTGCGAACAACGCCTCGTCTACTTAGAATGTGTAAAAGACGAAGCTAAAACAATAATTACTACCGATGACTGCGAAAGAACAGTTAAACATTGAAGAAAATGTCTGTTGGAGAATAGTTTACATATTCAGTTTCGCTTCATCTTGTTATACCCTCCACTATGGTATTATGTCTTTGTGCATTTGTTTGTAACACCCAAAAGGAAGTGAGATATACCCTTTGTTAATTATACTGATCGACTTAGAATCACTTTTTGTGTCGATTTAACAATGTCTGTCTGTCTATTATTGTAATCAAAGTATTACATTATTATCGCATTTATTCTCCGATCGTAGCAAAAAATTGCCACAAGTTAGTTTTGTGGGTCAAGGACGGACGCTATTTAATTTGAAGTAAATCAGTTCAGATTTAGATATAGCCCCCGTACAAATCTGCTACTCCCGATTTGACTGTTTTCGTTTTATATAACACATATTATTTTTTTTTCAAAATTTAGCACAACACCTTATATTTAAACTAGAAACATCAATGATGGAAGTGGGATAGATCGGTTCAGATTTATATATAGCTCCCAGACAAAAGTTTCTCCCTATTTGACTTTTTCCGTTCAGGAGAGCACATATTTTAACAGATTTTATCCAAATTTGTCAAAGTTAAACCGGGAACGAAATTTGTATGGGAGCTATATATAAATCTGAACCGATCTAACACATTTTCAACACAGGTTTTTCTGGTTGAAATATAAGATATTTTAGAAGATCTGAAGAAGATCTGTTAAAAAATGTGTTTTCTAGAGCGGAAAAAGTTAAATTGGGAACGAAATTTGTATGGGAGCTATATATAAATCTAAACCGATCTAACACATTATCAACATAGGTGTTTCTAATTGAAATATAAAATGTTTTGTCAATTTTGAAGATCTGTTAAAATATGTGGTATCTAGAGTGAAAATTGGTGTGAAATAAGTCTTACATCCTTTTAAAAAGCCTAAATATTTGAATGCTTCCTTCGACACATCAAATACATGTTTTGTCCAACGAACATCACGATGTATTTTCATGCCAAGAACATCGAGAGTATCTGATTGCTCAATATCTATAACGTTCATTAAAATCGACGACACCGTTGGATCAATGAATCTGTTGTGAGACTCTCGACCCCATTCAGAAATGGCCAGCACATCCTGGCTAAGTGACTCATCCATCAATCGCCTTTTATCCTCAATTTCTTGACGAATTTCTTGTCATCCGCGAATGAGTATATTGGATTCAAAGTCCGATCCAAGAGGTCGTCGATGAAAATAAGAAAAAGGGAGGGGGAAAGGACAGAGCCCTGTGGTACTCCTGCGGTTAAGCTATGCTCATCGGATGAGAACCCATATACAACAACACGTATAGTGTGATCTCTGAGGGAGCTCGATATAAATCGAGAGAAGTCACTACCAACACCAAAAGCGATAAGCTTTGATATGAGTGCACCGTGCCAAACTCTATCAAAGGCCTTGAGATATCTAGAGCAACGACCTTACTCTCACCAAGCTTGTGAATAGATCGATTCCACTTTTCGGATAGCAGTGACATCAGGTCTCCCGTAGATCGATTCCTACGGAAGCCATACTGTCGATCATTAAGTAAGTCATTAGTTTCTAAATACCTCACAAGATGGTGGTTAACCATACTCTCCATAACCTTCGAGAGCGCTGAGCAAATCGCGATCGGTCGATAGTTAGCAGGGTTATTAGCCTCACTTTTTTTAGGGATGGGCTGGATGTTCGCAATCTTCCAACACGCTGGGAAAACTCCTGCACGTTATGCAAGGTTGAAAAGATTACGGGCAAGGACCGGACGGGCAAGCGTCGACGAGCACTTACATAGGACAAGTGCTGAAATGCCATCCGGGCCTGGAGATTTAGTTACGTCGAGATTTGCGAGAACCCTTTTAATTCCACGTGTTCGAAAAAATATCTGAGGCATGGAAGGATGAATTCCTTGCAAACATTTCAGCCAATAGGTTAGCTTTGTCAACCGGTATCGTTCCCGGACGACTTTATCCTTTCCTTACTTGTTTTGAATTAAATTCATTTTTATAAATTTTTATTCAAACGCATCTCCGTGTGTCAAAAAACAACTGAGTGCAACATAGCAAATGTTTGCTCTCCACTTTCAAAATTTCAAAACATTTTCGTGACCCATAATAAGTGTCACAGAAATGCTTTTTCTGCGTATCTGGCTTTGGCCAAAGTTCGGCAACGAAGGGGACCACTATTCGGAAGTCTACTGACAATTATTTATTGTGTAAATTAAATGAACGACAAATAAGATAATAAAACCGTGAGATTGATTCATTTTGAAATAATTCGTAAATCAAAAGTGAAGTAACTCTCGAAAGAAAATTAAATGATATCCAATTTATTTGTAGCCAGTTTCATGTTATCATTTGGGGTTATTTCGTAGAACCATTACAAGCTACCACGTGGTAACAATATGCCTTTATAATTTATAGCCAAAGAATAGGAGAACATTTTTGAACTTCTAGCTGCCAGTACCAGTTTTAAGCCTTTCCCATTTGGATCCTAAAAGCTCGAATTCATTTATTTGCGCGTCTGCGCAATCTATATTCATTCAACACAGAAAAAACGGAAACCAAGTTTCAGTTAAAAACATAATTACTTCCATTCGAATTGAATTAATTCTGTAGGGTTGTTTTTCTTGAAACCGGGATAACAACCTGCGATAACAAACACGTTAATAAAAATTTAATTTTTAACTCAAAATAAAAAATATTTTTTTCATATTGTCTCCAACTACAATATAAATATTTTGTGTTGAATTTTTTTAGACTTAACCTCAATAACGCTAGCTTTACAAAATTCGAAAAACTAAATTATTTGAACTATTTTCTTGGTTCCAGCTACAACCACTTAGTTGTTAAAATTGTTATTCCTTTTTCTCATTTTGACTCTAAAAGTATGGTTTTATAGCTTTTATGGAATATTTCGTGCTACTTCTAACGTCATCATTGTGCCACCAATCGGACTAATAAAGAACATACAAAATGCTTAACGAAAGTACAACCACTTATTAGAATTTTAGAACACGTTTTTGAATCAGTAAGTGTAAACATAAATTTGTTTCCAATAATACGATGTACGTATTTTACACATATGTTTCTATACACTCCACGATAGTATTATGTCTTTGTGCATTTGTTTGTAACACCCAAAAAGAAGTTAGACCCATCGTTTATTATACAGATCGGCTTAGAATCACTTTCTGAGCCGATTTAGCAAATCGGTTCAGATTTAGATATAGCCCCATACAAATATCGCTCCCGATTTGACATTTTCCGCTCTAGAAACCACATTTTGTAGCCGATTTTCTTTAAATTTTACACAACATCTTATAATCCAACTAGAAACACCTATGTTGAAAGTGGGTAAGATCGGTTCAGATTTAGATATAGCCCCCATTTACAGGATACAAAAATCATTCCCGTTTTCTCTTTTTACCGAATTGAATTATATTCGGATAGAAAGTGGAGTGTATCACATAGTCGGCCCGCCCGCCTTTAGCCTTTCCTTACTTGTCATAGTTGAATTTTATTTTAGTTTTGTCACAATGAACCAAAAATTCTGCAGAGGTATTACTATTTATACACTCCACGAGAGTATTGTCTTTGTGCATTTGTTTGTAACACCCAAAAGGAAGGGAGATAGACCCATTGTTAATTATATCGATAACTTAGAATCACTTTTTGAATCGATTTAGCAATGTCCGTCCGTCTGTCTGTCTGTCCATCTATTCTTGTAATCACGATACAGGTCGAAATTGGAGCCAGAACCAAATGAAACTTTGCACCGAAGTTTTTCGGGACAAGGACGAACGCTACTTAATTTGAAGAAACTCGATTCAGATTTAGATATAGCCCCCATACGAATTCCACTCCCTCACATTTTAACAGATTTTCTTCAAAATTGGCAAAACATTTTATAGTTTACCTAAAAACACCTCTGGTAAAAATGTGTTAGATCGGTTCAGATTTATATATAGCCCCCATACAAATTTCCCTCCCAATTTGACTTTTTCCGCTCTAGAATCCACATATTTTAACCGATTTTCTTCAAAATTGGCAAAACATTTTATAGTTCATCTAAAAACACCTGTGGTAAAAATGTGTTAGATCGGTTCAGATTTATATGTAGCTTCTATACAAATTTGGTTCTCGATTTGACTTTTTCCGCTCCAGAAACCACATATTGTATCAGATTTGGCAAAACATTTTATATTTCAACTAGAAACACCCATGGTGAAATGGATCAGATCGGTTCAGATTTACATATAGCACCCTTACAAATTTCGCTCCCGGTTTGACTTTTTCGCCCCACAAACAGCGTAGTTCCTTCAAATTGAGCATAATACGTTATACTTGAACTGGAAGAACTTATTCTGAAAGTTAGTCACTTCATTCCATGTTTGGATATAGCACCGATACAAATATTCTTCTCGATTTGTAAATTGAACCAGGTTATATTAGCCTATGATTAGGAAACATAACAAAATTCTTATCGTTTTCACTTTTTTACCGAATTTAATTGTATTCGGAGAGAAAGTTCCTTACTTGTTTTATTTTGACGATTGACAAAAAATATATTGACTTTCTTTGCACCCAAACTTTATTTTATCCCAATACATCTTATTATGTTATCAGGTATTTATATGTCACTCATAGTTTGGTGCACTTCTCCTACATTGAACTCAGACCGTACAGTTGTCATCAAAATAATAGCAGCTGCTTGTCCAACATAGCTCATATACAGATAGGCAACTCAAAATGATCTAATGATCGAACAATTCTCAGTGGAAAGGTTTACATTTTATGTAAACGAAAATATTATGGAATCAGCCATCAATGTCTTTTCAGCAATCCTTCTAAAACACAAATCGGACCAAATTATCAATGGAAATTATTGCGAATTTTTATAAAAAAAGCATCCGAAAAAAAGCGACGAAAAATTGAGACTACGCATAAAACAAACCAAAGATTAATTTTAGTCGGAAACATCTACAAGTTATTTTGCAATCAGCTTAAATTATGTTATTTAATTATTTCTATTATACATTATATCTATAATTTTTAAAAATAGAGCCCGTATAATCTTCAGCATAACATTATCAGAGAACATAGTGAGCATGTTTTTCAAAAATAAAAAACTTTGTAATTTTTATAGGCCCACTTTCAACCAAGTCTCAGATTTTACGAATAAATAGATGTTTAAATAAAAAATCGGAGAGTACAAACAATTAAAAAATAAGGTTTTCATTTAAAAGATCTAAATTTGTATACAAAACATTTTGAATATTGTTTTCAATATTTTTTTCTGAAAAGTTCTTCAAAAAACAAAAATAATAAAAAAGAATATCAAATTCGGACCATTATTGACATATAAAGAGTGATTTTTTTGAGGTTAGGATTTTCATGCATTAGTATTTGACAGATCACGTGGGATTTCAGACATGGTGTCAAAGAGAAAGATGCTCAGTATGCTTTGACATTTCATCATGAATCGTCTTACAAACGAACAACGCTTGCAAATTATTGAATTTTATTATCAAAATGCGTGCTCTGTTAAGAAAGTTCATTGCGCGCTTCCATTTTATGGTCAGTTTAATCGACCCACTGAAGCGGCTATTCGGGCTATTGTGACTAAATTTCGCACCAAATTTACATTGTTGGACATTAAACCACCAACACGCTTACGTAGAGTGCGAACTGAAGAAAATATCGCAGCTGTATCGGCCAGTGTTAATGATGACCACCAATTTTCGATTCGTCGCCGTTCGCACCAATTGGGTCTCTGTTACTCAAAAACGTGGAAATGCCAAAATTGGACTAAGCGGATGGACCACCTAAGACGCAGCCGCGGTCAACATTTAAATGAAATTATCTTCAAAAAGTAAATGTCATGGACCAATCTAACGTTTCAAATAAAGAACCGATGAGATTTTGCAAATTTTATGCGTTTTTTAAAAAAAAAAAAGTTATCAAGCTCTTAAAAAATCACCCTTTATTATTATTATTGGCATATTCGAAAATCGATAGCCTCTATGGAATGCAATCCATGGTGGAGGGTATGTAAGGTTCTGCCCGGCCGAACGCCCGTTTTATTTGTTTTGTTTCATATAATGAGGGACACACTAATGTATCTCTGATTTTGCGACAATTTCAGGCATTTTCTAGTATTTCCTTGAAAGAAATATCGTATTTCCTTGAAATGTCTTCATAATATTTATGATTCTGTCATAACCTCAATGAAAAATGTCACTAAAAAGGCGCCAAAGAAACTATTCATGAAATGTATGAAAAAGGTTTCATAAAGCGTATGCCAACGAATAGTATCTCATAACACCTGAGGCATTCTTAGAAACTAGGAAATGCCGCTCCTCATTCAATACATTATTTTAATATTTTCTTAGTATAACCGTTCAGTAAAGAATAGACACAAGTGATTTATATTTGTAAATTTTTTCAACAAATACGATTTATAACGTATTTCATTTATTATTATTGACCTTATCAAGTAATATTTATGTAATATTTTCAAAATATGTATTACTAGCAAATACCCGCTACTTCGTACGCGGAAATTTTTCAAGTGGGGTGGTATTGACCTATTTTGTCTAGGTATTCAAACTGTTTTTTATATTTTAAAATTGCCTTAGTCTAAGGATATCGCTTTCAGGGTAAATCGTTTGTAAACACTCACAACTTTTGAAAAATCGTTTTACTTTGCGCAACTACGTATTCAGCGGTATATTCACACTAACTTTTCGATTCGATTTATACACCTTGTATACATTTAAAAAAATCCATTTACACTGTGTCATCCATTTATACGTAGTCAATAGTTTAATTTATATTCACAAAATGCAAACAATTTTTTACAAAAATCATATAAAGCTGTGATAATTATACCCTCACTACAGAGTAGGAGCGTATATATCATTTGGGATAGAAAAAAGTGTAACGCATTGAAAGAGAGATTTAAAACCATAAGTATGTCCCAAGTCCCTTTCACGTCCGTCTGGCTCGCTGGTATACACGAAAACTCTGGAAGGTACTTAAAGAATTTAACATAGTATTTTTCCCAGGCTTATTTTAAATTCGGAGATGGGGAAATTGATATACATCTTATTTTACCCCCACACGTATAGTCGATATTCCAAAATAAACGACCCGTACATACGTAAAATTAAACATAAATATTATATTTAGCAATATTTTCACATAACAGTATATGGGCGATATTGTCACACCCTTTCCACGAAAATTGACTCAAGCTTTGGTCAAAATAATTTCCAGACGTATGATCGAAATTAGTTGCAATTCGAGATTTTAAAATGTTTTTATAATCACTCTAAACCTACAAAATATGTTTGCTTTTGGCACGCCCTTTGTAGTCCCTATCCAAGTTAAAATTACAACTCTTACATATAACTGCTATACCGGTAACTTGTAATCGGAACATATAAAAAGAACAATAATTTTTTATTTAGCTGGGGATAATGACTATAATGATTACACAGAACTCTCCCTGTGCCGCTTGCGCCCTTAAACATACAAATTTCGAAAAAATAATTTATGTTGCGCATCTACGTACTCGGAGAAATATACACACATTTCTAATAGCCTTTTCATATTCTAGCTGAAAACTTTGGTTTGTACCATCTTTATCCCGATTCCCTCAATTTGGTTGGTACTATTTGAACCGCTTTTGATTCGCTTCCCCCTTTATAGTACACATTTGATACAATCTGTTTGTATTGCAGTAATTATTTACATATATACCTAAATCGATACCAAGGTGGGTACCATTTTAATCGCTTTTTCTTCCAAGTTCTACTACTTAAGTATAAATATTGAAAATCAGTTAATGTTTCGCGTCTACACTATCAATATATACACCGAATATCCTGATTCTAGCTTCTGCCGTGTTGTTGGTGCCGTTCGGATATAAAAAGGTACGAATTTCGATAAATCCATTAATTTTATTTTTCTATGCATGTACAAACCGAACCTCATACGCTTTTACCCAATTTCATCCCCAAAAGTACAAATTTTGCAATCGCATTCGCGTTATAATATTTAAGAGGTGTTCCAAATTTAATGATTCTAGGCCCATCGTTTGGTCAGGGCGGTGGTACAATTTTTAACCCATTTAATCCCTTAGAAGAAGTACGGAAAATTCGTTGTTATCACTCATTTACACTGTAAGACGAATATGCTCACCGAATTTTATTATTGCAGCGTCATCCATGTTGTTGGTACCTTTTATATCCCGCCTTTCTCGTATACCTTTAAAAGTACGAATTTCGAAAAATTTCTTCATTTTGCGTTTGAAAGCATTTTCAGGGATATACATGCCGAATTTCATGATTCCAGCTCCGCCTGTTTGATTGGTACCATTTTTATCCCTTTCTACCTAATTTCATCCACATAAAGTACGAATTTTGAAAACTATTTTCTTAGTTTCTTTTCGTGCTGTAAAAGTAATGCACGTTCCGAATTTCATGATTCTAGGCCCAGTCGTTTGGTCTGGGATGTGGTACAATGTTTATCCCATCTAATCCCTTAAAAGCACAAATTTCAAAAAATGACTTCTTGTCAGTGATCTGCGATGTAAAACGAATATAAAGAGTGATTTTTTTGAGGTTAGGATTTTGATGCATTAGTATTTGACAGATCACGTGGGATTTCAGACATGGTGTCAAAGAGAAAGATGCTCAGTATGCTTTGACATTTCATCATGAATCGTCTTACAAACGAACAACGCTTGCAAATTATTGAATTTTATTATCAAAATGCGTGCTCTGTTAAGAAAGTTCATTGCGCGCTTCCATTTTATGGTCAGTTTAATCGACCCACTGAAGCGGCTATTCGGGCTATTGTGACTAAATTTCGCACCAAATTTACATTGTTGGACATTAAACCACCAACACGCTTACGTAGAGTGCGAACTGAAGAAAATATCGCAGCTGTATCGGCCAGTGTTAATGATGACCACCAATTTTCGATTCGTCGCCGTTCGCACCAATTGGGTCTCTGTTACTCAAAAACGTGGAAATGCCAAAATTGGACTAAGCGGATGGACCACCTAAGACGCAGCCGCGGTCAACATTTAAATGAAATTATCTTCAAAAAGTAAATGTCATGGACCAATCTAACGTTTCAAATAAAGAACCGATGAGATTTTGCAAATTTTATGCGTTTTTTTTTTAAAAAAAGTTATCAAGCTCTTAAAAAATCACCCTTTACACACCGAATTTCATTATTGTAGCGTCATCCGTGTTGTTGGTACCTTTTTATACCTTTTTACCCGATCGGACCACGCCCACTACCACCTCCCATATAAACTCAATATATAACCAACATAATTATCACCCTGTATTGGTACAGGATGACCAAAAACAAAATTTTATGAAAGCTTAAAAGAATGAAGAGTTGTTTATTTTGACGAAATGTGTTTTTCTAAACATTATTACTAAAGCAAAATATAGCTTACAAATAGTATACTTTAATCTGCAATTTAAATAATTATTTCAAGAAATAAAGTAAAATGTATACATGTATACAAAAAGGTGAATGATGTTGTATACCATTTTAAAGGTACTTTCAATACCTTTTAAATAAAATATTAATGGGTCTCTTACATAAAACTAATTCAGAGATATAATCATATATATGTCTATGGCTAATCAAAAACTGTGCTAAAATAAAATGACAATTTTTGGAATTTGCCGAATAATGCTGACGAGATATTAATTCCACCATAAACTACAACCTCAGACGAACATTTTCACATTTACACTTTGAGTCAAGTTGAGTCATACATATAACTTTTGGTCCACGACATTTATAGATTATGTTCTCTACAAATCACAAAATTACAATACCTATGAATACTTACAAAACCACAAAATCATAAAATGTTAAATATAATTTTTCAACTACTAACTCTTGCCGTCAATTTTCGTAATATAGTCACTTTATTATTTTCTTTTTAAGTCTTGATTTTAATTAATTTGTAAAACTGCTTTATATCAAAATTAATCCCACTTTTTTTGAACCGCAAAGTTTAAGTACCATTCAGGCTTGTGGTGTTGCCACCTAATTTTCTCCAGTATATTTTTTTGATTGCCATAAAGAAAATATATACACATTTACCACTTTCCAATTTTAATTTTTTTGAATTTCTGCCAAAAAAAATGGATTTGGGACCATAGTGCGCTGTAAGAAAAATGTACACACCAAATCTCATGATTCTAGCTTCACTCAGTTGTTTGTACGATTTTGGTCCTTTTTGCCCCATTTTACCCCCCAAAAGTACGAATTTTTCAAAATCCACTTTTTGTGATGCCTTCATACCGGCAGAGGAATGCCCATACCAAATTTCAATTCTAGGCCCAGCCGTTTGGTTATTGCGGTGGTACCATTTTTATCCCTTTTTACCCCATTTTACCCCTTAAAAGTACGAATTTCGAAAAACCCCGTCTTATCACACCTCTGCACTGTAAGAGAAATGTACACACCAAATTTCATGATTCTAGCTCTAGCCGTTTGGTCTGGGGAGTGATCAGTCAGTCACTCAATCACGCAACTCTTTTTTATATATATAGATTATCTCTGGAAAAGGTTGTACGAATTTATAAAAAAAACTATTTATTAAATCACTTAATGAATATTACAAAGGAAATGCTTGCTGTGTATACAATGGATAATAAGTCGTCACATATTCAGATATGCCAATCAAATTGTTTCTTCCTTTGAGTTTTCATAATTGGTATATTCGACTTTCCACTCCTAGAAGATATTCATATCTTTTCTCTGAAATTCGTTACATCCCTGGATATTTATCTTAAAATCTTTGACTTTGCAATGCGACAAATTAATTGTGTTTGATAAGATAGGACACCATGCTGAAGGCTGTGAAAGCCTGGAAATGTGAAAGAAATTTGCTGCTTATATTTCCTCTGCTATGTTTGGTGAGTTTGAAGTGGGTTTGGCATTTTGTTCACTAATTTGTTGTTGGCGATTTTTCAAGCAGCACTATTGCGACAGTATTGTAAATGCCTCGAGGAAAGTTATTTTATCGTATCTCGTATACAATACTGTCTCACATCTGGTATTGTGTTAACTTTTAATCCTTGAGATGGCATCTCATTATCCTATATGAAGAATACAATCCAGAGGATGTCCTTGAAAGGCAAGGCCATTAGGCAAAACACTCGCTGTATCTTTTTCTTGCAGTCACGAGAGGGCATCAAATGTAGAGCCCCTAAGCATGAAATATGAATTTGATATTATAGCAAAAGGATAGCAATCCTTAAAATCAGTTTGACGAAAAATGTAATGTAAAAGGAATATTTAATTATAAGATATGTTGTCTCAAATTTCACCATTGATGTATGGCCCAAAATTGGCATGTTATATCTCATCTACTCTACGTCATCTACATCTACGCTCCTAACTATCCCCAGCTCGGATATGTAATTTGTATAGCTGTTTGAAAAGAAAATTCGTGATATAATGATCGTTTTAATAATTTTCTCAAATTCTCTTGTGGTATGGCTTCAGAAGGCACAAGGGCGGATATAATTGACGCTATTATTTCAGGCAAAAATAGCGAAGCGATGGCACCGTGATTGACAACGTCAATATACAGGGTTTACCACTCAAATTTGTGTATACACTTCAAGAGAGTATTATGTTTTTGTTTTAATTTGGACTACGGATTACTTTGATTTTGGGAAGGTAGAATATCATTATTTTTTACCCTACTCCACAGGGTATAATGTATTTCTGCATTTGTTTGTAACACCCAAAAGGAGGCGAGATAGACCGATCGTTTATTATTACTGATCGACATAGAATACATTTTTGAATCGATTTAACCATATCCGTCTGTCTATCTGTCCATCTATTCTTGTAATCACGATGCAGGTCGCAATTACTGTCCGCTTCTATCGAAACTATCGAAACGCCATTTAATTTAAAGCAAATTGGTTCAGATTTAGATATAGCTACCATACAAATGTTGCTCCCGATTTGACTTTTTCTGCTCTAGAAGCCACATAATTGAAGCGATTTTAATAAAATTTAGCATAACGCCTTATATCTGAGTTAGAAAAATCTGTTGGTTCATATTTAGATATCCGGTATAGAAACCGTAAATTTAAACAGATTTTGATCCCATTTTGATCTCCCATACAAATTTTGCTCCCGATTTGATGTTAACCGCCAAATACCTTAACCGATTTTCCTCAAATTCGGCAGGACATCTTATATTTACACTATAAACATCTATGGTAAAAGTGGATGAGATAGGTCAGATTGAACCGAATTGAAATGTAGTGGAGTAGAAAGTGTAGGGTATCATATAGTCGGCCTCGACTGACTTTAGCTTTCCTTACATGTCTATTATACCCTCCACCTCCAGGATGGGGATATTACTTTGTCATTCCGTTTGTAACACCTTGAAATATCGAGCTAAGACCCTATAAAGTATATATATTCTTGATCGTCATAAAATTCTAAGCCATGTCCGTCGGTCCGTTTGTTGTAGAATCTAAACGAAAGCAGCTAGGACGTCTAAATTTTCCATAAATCGGTCTTATAGTAGTAGATCGGTTGGAATTGAAACTGGGCGAAATCGGCCTAAAGGTAAAAATGTTTCCATATAACCCCTTATATTTTAGAGTATTTAAGCATATTTTTATACCCTACACCACAGGGTATAATGTCTTTGTGCATTTGTTTGTAACACCCAAAAGGAAACCGATCGACTTAGAATCACTATATGAGTCGATTTAGCGATGTCTGTCCATCTATTCTTGTAATCAAATTCCAGGTCGCTATTGTTGCTAGAACTTAATGAAACTTTGCACAACGAAGTTTTATGGGATAAGGACGAACGCTATTTAATTTGAAGCAAATCGGTTCAGATTTAGATATAGCTATATCATTTTTCAACAGATTTTCCTCCAATTTGGAAAGGCGCCGTATATTTCAACTAGGAACAGCTCTGGTAAAATTGGGATAGATCGGTTCAGTTTTTTATATAGCCCCCATTCATATGTCTCCTAGCCCGACTTTTACCTTCCTTACTTGTTTTAATGTGTCTGCTTGTACTTACTTGGTATTGGGTATGTGCATTTCCCCTGTAACAAAAATGTGCACCATTAGCGATTTTATTCGTAGGGGGTGAAATGGGGCAAAAAGGGATAAAAATAGTACCAACTAAACGACTACAGCTAGAATGATGAAATTCGGTGTGTATATCTAATTGCGTAGACAAGTAAAATAAAGAGGGCCCCATTTGGTTTATACCAAAGTATATACACATATATTTGACTTTCATAGTACGTATTCTTAGTTGAAATATAATATAATCTGCAAAATTGTAAAAACGTCCTATGTAAAATGTTGGTCCTAGACGGGTAATAATAAAAATGGTCATATAGATAACTTTCAAAGTAGGAATTCCAAGATCCAATGTAAGATGTGGGTTCTAGAGCGATAATAGTGTAAACTGGGGGCCCATATGTATAAGGGCTATACCAAAACATTGACATATATAGCTGGCTTTCAAAATAGTTGTTTCTAGTCTAAATGTAACATTGTGCGGGAAATTTGATCAAAATCCAACATAAAATGTGCAAATGAAAAGTATTTGGAGCAAATGAGCGCACGTTCGGCTATTTTGTGTCGATTAAAAAGTATGCATGTTCTACAAAAAATACCTACCAAAATAAATATACTTTCCTACCAAACAAAGCAAGAATATGACCTATTTTCACCCACTATGTCTCGCTGTGAGAGATGGTGTACCCGAATCAAAAGGCTTGTAATGTGTGAGGCTCCAAACAACACATGTGTCCACATTAAATCCGAATTATCATTCCCCAACAAAGAAATGGAAAGAAAAGTAAAATAATATTCACACAAGGGGATTACGTTCGTATGTATGTATAATTACACACAAATACTCTTTGCTTTGGCATTGCATACATTCATATGTACGTTCTGTAATTGGTGTGACTTCGTAAATAATGCCAAAATGCTTTTTATATTATTATGAATAGGTTTATTACGCCTCGCACGAGCAACACATTTCACCAACAGTGTGTATGTACATTAGGGCGGAGCGAAGCGATATTAGTTGAAGGCATATACCAACATTGGTAAACCAAAATGAAAACAAGTAAGGAAAGGGTAAAATCGGTCGAGGCCTACATTTTCTACTCCACTACATTTCAATTCGGTGAAAATGTGAACGACATTTGTATGGGAGCTATATCTAAATCTGAACCGATTTGCTTCAAATTAAATAGCGTCCGCCTTCGTCAGGCAAAAATCGCTTGTGTCAAGTTTCGTTAGAATCGGACAATAACTGCGACCTGTATCGTGATTACAAGAATAGATGGACCGACAGACAGACGGACATGGTTAAATCGATTCAAATGTCGATCGGTATAATAAACGCCTCGCCTCCTTTTTGGTGTTACCTGTGGTGTAGGGTATAACAATCTTGAACAACATATTGTAGGAAATGAAAGAATATCGAAAATAATTTTTTCGCAATTGTTGTTAGAACTAAATGAAACTTTGCACAACGAAGTTTTATGGGGTAAGGACGAACGCTATTTAATTTGATGCAAATCGGTTCACATTTAGATATAGCTCCCATACAAATGTTGCTTCCGATTTTACTTTTTCAGCTCTATAAACCACATATAACAACAGATTTTCCTTCAATTAGGCAAGACGCAATATATTTCAACTAGAAATAGCTCTGGTAAAAATAGGATAGATCGGTTCAGATTTAGATATAGCTCCCATAGAAATGTCTCTTCTGATTTGACTCTTTCCCCTCTAGAAACCACAAACTTTGACAGATTTTCTTCAAATTTGGCAGAACAGCCTATATTTCAACTGAGAACAGCTATGGTAAAAATAGGATAGATCGGTTCAGATTTATATATATCTCCTATACAAATGTCTATATATTTATATATATAGCTCCAATACAAATTTCGCTACTGAATTAATTATTTCCGCTCTAGCAATAGCATATTTGAACAGATTGTCTTCTAATTCGGCACACTAGCTAACGTTTCAAATAGAAACAACTAAGCGAAAGTGGGTCACATCGGTTCAGATTATATATAGCGCCCGATTTGATTCTTTCCGCTCTAGAAACCACATATTAAACACTCCATAAAATTTGGGAAAGCGTATAATATTTCAACTAGAAAAACTTTGCTAAACATACGTCAGATCGGTTCAGATTTGTATATAGCTCCCATTCATAGCTTGTGTTCATACAAATACAGATAGAAGTATGGAATTTGTAGTATAATAATAAATATAATATATAGTATAATAATATAATATATAGACTAACCTTCATTACTTGTTTTTAAATAAAATCGGAGAACGTACGACGCGTCAAATGGTCCATCGGCTTCAGCTTGATCTTGTATGGGTGTCAACCAAGATCCTTACGCAAAATTCGCATTGAACGCACACTGGTCGCTGCCATAGGACAAAAATAAAAATTAGAATTAAAAAATTTCGTACAAAATGTGGCAATACTATCTCCAATAAGAATAAGGTTTTCGAAAGTATAGTTGTTTTTGTTTCATTTCAACCGTGTCTTCAGGGTACAACATTAATGTCGAAAAATTTAGATCATATACTTTGGATACAGCTAAAGAGCTGACAAAGAAGAATTCATGGTACTACCTTCAACCCTCAGTTCACAAAATTTTAATTCACGCTCCTCACGTTATAGAACATGCGTTGGTATCTATTAGCTCTCTGAGGAAGCTGCTGAATCCAGGAACAAAGGTATAAAAAAGTTTAAAGCATACGCGTAAAACATCACGCATTTCGACAAATACGGATTTGTTTAATCGATTACTTTTAAGTTCGGATCCTTTTATAACGGGACAGCGAAAATTACCACCCAAGCACTAGTCGATTTTATTAAAATCCGTTTTTGATTTGCTGGATTCATTTTTAAATATTTGTTCATATAATATATCATAATTTTATATTATATTCAAAACAAGTAAGGAAAGGCTAAAGACGGGAGGGCAGACTATATGATACACTCCACTTTCTATCCGAACACAATTCATTTCGGTAAAAAATTGAAAACGGGAAGGCTTTTTTATGTTTTTTAATCATAGGCTAATATGACCTGAACCAATTTGTCAAATCGAGAGGAATATTTGTATCGGGGCTATATGCAAACATGGAATGAAGTGACTAGCTTTCACAATAAGCTTCTTCAGTTCACGTAAACGTTTTATGCTCATTTTGAAGAAATTCTGTGAAAATACGTGGTTTCTGGGGTTGAAAAAGTCAATCCGGGAGCGAAATTTGTATCGGAGATATATGTAAATCTGAACCGATCTAACACATTTTCACCACAGGTGTTTCCAGTTGAAATATAAGGCTTTTTGCCAATTTTGAAGAAAATCTGTTAAAATATGTGGATTTTAGAGCGGATTGGGAGCGAAATTTGTATGGGAGCTGTATATAAATCTGTACCGATCTGACCCACTTTCTCCATGGGTGTTTGTAATGGAAACATAAGATATTTTGCCAAATTTGATGAAGATCTGTTAAAATATGTTGTTTCTACAGTAGAAATAGTCCAATCGGGAGCGAAATTTGAATGGAAGCTATATGTAAATCTGAACCGATCTGGGCCATGAACATGGGTGTTTCTAGTTGAAATATAAGATATTTTGAAAGATTTGAAGACGATCTGTTAAAATATGTGGTTTGTTGAGTCGGAAAAGTGAAACCAGGAGTGAAATTTGTTAGGGAGCTATATAAATCTGAACCGATCTGACCTATATTCATCATGGGTGTTTCTTGTGGAAGTATAAGATATTTTGCCAAATTTGAAGTAGATCTATAAAAATATGTGGTTTCTAGACCAGAAAAAGTCAAAACGAGAGCGAAATTTGAATGGGAGCTATATACAAATCTGAACCGATCTGACCAATTTTCAACATAGGTGTTGCTAGTTTAAATATAAGATGTTTTGCCCAATCTGAAGTCAATCTGATACAATAAGTGGTTTCTAGAGCGGAAATAGTCAAATCGGGAGCAAAATTTGTATGGGAGCTATATATAAATCTGAACCGATCTAACACATTTTCACCGCAGGTGTTTCTAGTTGAAATATAAGATGTTTTGCCAATTTTGAAGAAAATCTGTTGTAATATGTGGTATCTAGAGTGAAAAGAGTCAAATCGGGAGTGAAATTCGTATGGGGGTTATATCTAAATCTGAACCGATTTCCTTCAAATTAAATAGCGTTCGTCCTTGTCCCGATAAACTTCGTTGTGCAAAGTTTCATTTGGTTCTGGCTATAATTGCGACCTGAATCGTAAATACAAGAATAGATGGACAGACAGACAGACAGACGGACATTGCTAAATCGATTCAAAAAGTGATTCTAAGTCGATCGGTATAATTAACAATGGGTCTATCTCTCTTCCTTTTGGGTGTTACAAACAAATGCACAAAGATATAATACTCTCGTGGAGTGTATAAATAGTCGAAATGAATTTAGATTACTTTGTTAATGCCTTCTTTATGAAAATAAATCTTAATACATAATTTATAATGTATTTTCAAAACAAATGGCGTACTAGTTTTTATACACTCCACGAGAGTACTATATAGAAACCACAAATTGTATCAGATTGTCTTCAGATTTGGCAAAACATCTTCTTTTTCAACTAGAAACACCCATGGTGAATATAGGTCAGATCGGCTCAGATTTATATATAGCTCCCATACAAATTTCGCTCCCGATTTGACTTTTTCCGCTCTAGGAACCACATATTGTATCAGATTGTCTTCAGATTTGGCAAACCACCTTATATTGAAACTAGGAACATCTATGGTGAAAATAGGTCAAATCGGTTCAGATTTAGATATAGCCCCCATACAAATGTGGACATTTTCCGCTGTAGAAACCACATATTGTACTCAATTGTCTTTAAATTTAGCACAACATCTTATAATCCAACTAGAAACACCTATGCTGAAAATAGGTCAAATCGGTTAAGATTTAGATATAGCCCCCATACAAATGTCGCTCCCGATTTGACATTTTCCGCTCTAGAAAACACATATTGTACTCAATTGTCTTTAAATTTGGCACAACATCTTATAATCCAACTAGAAACACCTATGCTGAAATTGGGTAAGATCGGTTCAGATTAGATATAGCCCCACATAAATGTCGCTCTCGATTTGACTTTTTCCGCTTTAAATGCCACATATTGTACTCGATTTTCCTTAAATTTGGCACAACATCTTATAATCTAACTAGAAACACCTATCCAGAAATTGGGTAAGATCGGTTCAGATTTAGATATAGCCCCATACGAATTTCACTCCCGATTTGACTCTTCACTCTAGATACCACATATTTTAACAGATTTTTTTCAAAATTGCCGAAACATCTTATAGTTCAACTAGTAACACCTGTGGAAAAATTGGGTCAGATCGGCTCAGATTTATATATAGCTCCCATACAAATTTCGCTCCCGATTTGATTTTTCCGCTCTAGAAATCACAGATTGTATCAGATTGTCTTCAGATTTGGCAAAATATCTTATTTTTCAACTAGAAACACCCATGGTGAATATAGGTCAGATCGCTTCAGATTTATATAGCTCCCATACATATTTCGCTCCCGATTTGACTTTTTCCGCTCTAGAAACCACATATTGTATCAGATTATCTTCAGATTTGGCAAAACATCTTATATTGAAACTAGGAACATCTATGGTGAAAATAGGTATAATCGGTTCAGATTTAGATATAGCCCCCATACAAATGTCGCTCCCGATTTGACATTTTCCGCTCTAGAAACCACATATTGTACTCGATTTTCTTTAAATTTGGCACAACATCTTATAATCTAACTAGAAACACCTATACAGAAATTGGGTAAGATCGGTTCAGATTTAGATATAGCCCCCATACAAACGACGCAACCGATTTGACATTTTCCGCTCTAGAAACCACATATTGTACCCGATATTCTTTAAATTTGGCACAACATCTTATAATCTTACTAGGAACACATATGCTGAAATTGGGTGAGATCGGTTCAGATTTAGATATAGCCCCCATATAAATGTCGCTCCCGATTTGACATTTTCCGCTCTAGAAACCACATATTGTACTCGATTTTCTTTATATTTAGCACATTATCTTATAATTTAACTAGAAACACCTGTGGCTAAAGCGGGCTATATCGGTTCAGATTTAGATATAGCCCCCATACAAATGTCGCTCCCGATTTGACTTTTGCCGTTTTAGAAATCACATATTGTACCCGATTTTCTTTGAAATTGGCACAACATCTTATAGTCCATTTAAACAAAACTATGGTGAAAGTGGGTAAGATCTGTTCAGATTTAAATATAGCCCAAATACAAATGTTGGCCAAACTATACACTTTATATTTCACCTATTTCGTTCCAGGTTTCAATATATCCTCATACAAATGTCCTTTCCGATTTAACATTTTTTGTCAAACACATACATTTACAGGATACAAAAAACATTCCCGTTTTCACTTATTCACCGAATTGAATTGTATTCGGATAGAAAATGGAGTGTATCATTGAGTCGGCCCCGCCCGACTTTAGGCTTTCCTTACTTGTTAAATTTTTTGCTTACCTGGTAGTTGGGTTTCAAAAGAGGGTGGTAGTGGGTGGTCGTGCAGGTGCTAAACCACGCCCATTTTTTCACAAAATAATTCTCTTACTTTTATAAAGTCATTACCAAAGTTTCAAGTTAATATCTCTTCTGGAAGTATTTTTGGCCGCTGATTCCATACAAGTGCGACCACTGTGGAACGGCAGTGATATTTTCGTCACTTCGACCAACTCGTTGTCTCGTTGTAGACTCAAATTTGTGCACTAAAATTGTTAGTGTTTGTCTACTAGGGCGAGAATAACGACCGAAAATTGGAGTTATCGCTCTTAAAGTTGCGGCCACCGACTCCGAATTTTAATTTTTATACACTCCACGAGAGTATTATGTCTTTGGGCATTTGTTTGTAACACTTAAGGGAAGCGAGAAAGACTCATTGTTAATTATACCGATCGACTTAGAATCACTTTTTGAATCGATTTAGCAATGTCCGTCTGTCTGTCTGTCCGTCCGTCCATCTATTCTTGTAATCACGATACAGGTCGCAATTGTAGACAGAACCAAATGAAACTTTGCACAACGAAGTTTTTCGGAATAAGGACGAACGCTATTTAATTTGAAGAAAATCGGTTCAGATTTAGATATAGCCCCATACGAATTTCACTCCCGATTTGACTCTTTTCACTCTAGATACCACATTTTTTAACAGATATTCTTCAAAATTGGTGAAACACCTTATATTTCAACTAGAAACACCCATGTTGAAAATTGGTCGGTTCAGATTTATATATAGCTCCCATACATATTTCCCTCCCGATTTGACTTTTTCCGCTCTATAAACCACATATTTTATCAGATTGTCTTCAGATTTGGCAAAACAACTTATATTTAAACTAGGAACACCTATGGTGAAAATAGGTCAGATCGGTTCAGATTTATATATAGCTCCCATTAAAATTTCACTCCCGATTTGACGTTTTCTGCTCTAGACTCACACATTTTACCGGATCTTCTTCAAATTTGCTAAAATATCTTATACTTCCACTAGGAAGACCCATGGTGAAAATGGGTCAGATCGGTTCAGATTTATATATAGCTCCCACACAAAGTTCACTCCCGATTTGACTTTTCCACTCTATAAACCACATATTTTAACAGATTTTCTTCAAATCTAGTAAAATACCTTATATTTCAACTGGAAATACCCATGGCGAAAATGGTGCAGATCGGTACAGATTTATATATAGCTCCCATACAAATTTCACTCCCAATTTCACTTTTTCGGCTCAAGAAACCACCTATTGTATCAAATTATCTTCAGATTTGGCAAAACATCTTATATTAATACGAAGAACACCTGTGGTGAAAATACGTCAGATCGGTTCAGATTTATATATAGCTCGCATTCAAATTTCGCTCCTGATTTGACTTTTTCTGCTGTAGAAACCACATATTTTAACAGATCTTCTTCATATTTGGCTAAATATCTTATGGTTCTGGTAGAAATACCCATGGTGAAAATGGGTCAGATCGGTTTAGATTTATATATCGTTCCTATACAAATTTCACTCCCAACTTGACTTTTTCCGCTGTAGAAACAACATATTTTGTCAGATTGTTTTCAAATTTGCCAAAACATCTTACATTTAAACTAGGAACACCTGTGGTGATAATAAGTCAGATCGGTTCAGATTTATGTATAGCTCCCATACAAATTTCGCTCCCGAATTGACTTTTTCCGACCCAGAAACCACTTATTTTCAGAGAATTTCTTCAAATTGAGCATAACACGTTACACTTGAACTAGACGGAACATATGGTGTAAGTGGGTCACATTCCATGCTTGGATATTGCCCCGATACAAATATTCTTCTCGATTTGACAAATTGGGTCAGGTCATATCAGCCTATGATTAGGATATATACAAAAATTCTTCCCGTTTTCAATTTTCTACCGAATTGAATTGTATTCGGATAGAATGTGGAGTGTATCATATAGTCGGCCCCGCCCTACTTTAGCCTTTCCTTACTTGTTTATAATTTGCATACGTTGTTCGTTCGTGTACTTTACAATGATGAAAATGTTGAGATTACTGAAAAAAGGAAAGTAACAATTAGCTGAACAGTGAAATATTGCGTTCACAAATTAAATTCAAAGTTGTCAAGTACCTATTATCTAATAGCTCCGTCACAAATCACCCTAACCTTCTTAAAATTAAAGCTTTTATAACTTATATATATATATATGATTTGAATACTTTGAAATTTGACTTTGGACATTCCATACACCTAAAATATATTGTCACACCCGTTCTGGTACCTCCCATACGCTTTGTTCAAAGTAAAACTAATATAGCATCCATTCGGCTAGTCGATACCAGTTGCAATTTGATATTTGAAAATGTTTTTTTAATCACCTTAAACCTACAAAATTTTGTAAGTTTTTGTCACGCCCCTTCTAGTATCTCACACACAATTATCCCTATCCTAGCTAAATTTAAATTTTATAAAACTTTATAACTTCCATACCGGAGCTTGAAATTTGATCACGTTTTTCCAGCTATTTTATAAATGTGGAAGCTTGGAACTTTGTGCCACGAACCTTCCAGGTCCTTCCACATAAATTATCCGAACCCAAGTCAAATTTAAGTCCTTATAACTTTCATGAATATGGTATCTTACTTGCTTATTCTGTCTTTGTAGTCGCTCAAAATAAAAGGTTTTCTCCAAATTCCTACTTTTGTTGTTTCATTCCATAATGAACGTGAAAGATTATGGATTTTTGAAATTCGTATTGTATGCTCCCTTGACTGCGTGGAAGTTTGGAAATAAAATCTGTATCTGTAATCGCGGAATACCTATCGTACAATAAGCCCATAATGGCCTATAGCCCAATACAACTGTTCCTCCAATTTTCATTATATTATTATTTATACTTCTTTACTCCTGAGAGGAAAAAAATTTACATAGGAAAATCTACTATTAAAGTGTGTCCATTTCATATTGTCCACATAAACATTGGTCGTTGTTTTGATGTAGACCCCACACAAATAGGCCCCGATTGTAGACGTATTTTCCAAATCAAGTAAAATTAAAAGTAGCGCATAATGCAATGATAAAGCCGCCGCTCACATGTTCCTTCTGATTTATTTACATAGCACTCAAGATGTGCGCCGCGTTAACTGTAGGTTTTTCTAGTTGAAATATAATGTATTTTGACAAATTTGAAGAACGTCGCACAGTGTATAATCGGCGGCAAAAACTCCCAAAATTTCCTGCCAAATCTCGATTTTACTGATTGAATTTGGCAAAGAACATTCCTATTATGTATATTCTAAAAGATTTGGTCAATATCGCGGCTAACTTAAGCTGCGGATGCGTTTAAAGTTCATAAATACTAAAATAGTTGATAAGTTCATCATAATAGAGGTTATTTTATTAGGATGTATCTCGGAAACCATGTATAGTATTGAAATTTCGTTTAGTTCGTAGAAAATAGGAGCTGTTGAGATGTTATTTTGCGTTCAAAAAAGTGTAATTACGTTTTTGCCTTCATTTTCAGAAAGTGGTTTACCTGAAGGTTGTATTTATTTAGTATTGTTAATTTTCTACAGTATAAAACTATATTCGCGAGGCCGACCGATGCCTCGGCATTTACAAATATTGTTAAGCTATTGTCTTATTTATTCATTTTAAAAATAATATTCTGCTTATATCTGCCAATCTCGATTTAATTACTGAAATGGTAAAACCTTCTAAGACAAAAATGAAGCAGTACTTTCTTCGTTGTTGTTTGCTAATATATTTTGGAAAATTTATTTAAAGCATACTTTAGGGATGTAAGGTTTTATAGCATGCGAGCGCATGTAAATAATGGGCCTATATTAATCTTAATTTATTTAAAAAGCTATAATAGCAGTGTGTCATCGATTAAAAAATAAAATAATTTTTATCAAAAATTTCGAAAATCGTAAGAGATATAACGGATGTGTGCGAAATTTCAAGGTCCTAGCTCCATTCCTTCTAATTTTTGCCGCAGCTTGTATGTGCGTCGCACAGTGGTTCAGAATCAAAATCCATCGGCCAAAATGCAATAACTTTTGGTCTAGTAGATATTTTTGAGTTCTGTAAAAAACAAAATTTGACAAGGACCCTACGATTATTTGGAAATATTAACATTAAAAATCGGGAAATTTTTATTTTTGTGTTTTTTTAACATATTTTACTTATTTGTTCATAATGCAAAGACATTTTTTTATTTTTTTTTTTTGTATTACAGATTTTTAAGTTTTTCAGATTTTGAAAATTGAAAAAACGTAATTTCTTTTTTTGACTTTGTTGAACTGTTTCTCACATATTTTAAGAGATATTGCACTCAGGGCTTTTGAAGGAAGAAAGTTGTGTTGGTTCAATATCCATTGCAACCAAACTATATTTGGAACAAACATAGTTTTGGCGTCATAATAAAGCTAAGAAGCCATAATTTCTTATAAAAAATTTGAGTGCAAAATCTCTCCAAATGTGTGTAAAATGAGTTCGACAATATCAAAAAAAGAAATTACGTTTTTTCAATTTTCAAAATCTGAAAAACGTGAAAATCTGTAATACAAAAAAGATAAACATTTTTCTTCGCATTATGAACAAATACGCAAAAATATGTTAAAACAAGTAAGAAGGCGTTAAGTTCGGCCGCGCCGAATCTTATATACCCTCCACCACGGAGTGTATTCCACAGTATTACCAGCAGATTAAGGGATGTCGACATAGAAGTACAGAACCATATTACGAAAATTGTGATATGTTTATGCACATTACTATGTTTGATTACTATTTCAAACTATAATGTATACTTATGCGCACTGTTTAAAAGCTACTACTATAAATAAATACAATGCTGTAATTGTGAAAGTGAACATGCCGAAAATATTAGGCGATTGTCAGTCGCCATTAGGGAGAAGCATTTTCAGATACGGACAAAGTGACTGTATTATTTTGATAAGAAAAGTACAAATTTCATTCTCCGCCCAAATGTACAAATTTGGAAAAAAAACCTTTTTGTTTCGAGTCTTCACAGTCAGACCACCGAATACACACCGAATTTCATGATATCAACTTCTGCTGTTTGGATGTCCCATTTTTATCCCTCTTTTTCGATTATATCCCTTAAAAGTACGAATTTCGAAAAATCCCTCTATTTTACGTGTTAGTGCAATTACAGGGATGTACACACCGAATTTCATGATTCTAGCTGTTGTCGTATCATTGGTACCATATTTTATCCGTTTTTGTCCCATTTCGCCCGCTAAAACATTTATTTTCTTTGTGGAGCTTCCAAGCTACAAGAGGAATGTCCGCAACAAATTTCAAATGTATGAAAATCAGAAATTTAATTAATAAGCCAATGCCAAGCTACCAATATTTTTATACTATTTATATATATAATGGAAATAATACTTCAATTAATAAAGTAAATATAAGGCATCAATCATAAATACCCTAAATATTGGGGGATAGAGAGTGTATTTTCAGCTGCAGTCCTTTGCTCATTAAAAGTATGACTTTCGAAAATTTCATCATTCTAGCTGTAGCCTTTTAGTTGGTACCATTTTTATCCCTCTGCTCCCATTGAATCCCTTGAAAGTACGAATTTGGAAGAAAGTTTTTTTCGTGTCACTCAGTCAGAGGAATGTATACCGTGAATTTCATGGTTCTATCTGCATCCGTTTGTTTAGTACAATTTTTATACCTTTTTGCCATTTTACACCCTAAAAGTACGAATTTCGAAAATTCCCTTTATTTTATGTGTGTACGCAATCAGAGGAATATATACACCGAATTTCATTGTTCTAGGTGCAGCCGTTTGGTTGGTACTATTTTTATCCCTCTATCCCCATTTAACCCCTTGAAAGTACAAATTTAGAAAAAATACTTGTATATTATGTATCTACTCTACTAGAGGTATGTACACGGTTTCTATCGTGTTTCTATCTGTTGTCGTTTGATAGGTATTATTTTTATCCCTTTACGTCCCATTTCGCCCCCTACAAATAAAAATCACTCTATGGGAGTGCGAATTGCAAATATCAAGTAAATACAAGCTATTATGTTCAAAAAACATGCTGAAATACTAAATATTAGGGGCATTTTCAGTCCTTGTGAGGGAAACATTTTTCCCAACCATAAGACACATTTAGGTAAAATTTCGTTCGGCCGCTATCGTGCTTTCAAAAGACACGACCCAGAATATATATACTTTATGGGGTCTCCGATGAATATTTTAAGGTGTTACAAACGGAATGACAAAGTGAATATACCCCCATCCTGGAGGTGGAGGGTATATAAAAAAACATAAAATTTTAATTTTCTTTAAAATCGAAAAATACGAAAAGTAGTCAACATTGGGCCAATTTCAAGAATATATCCGATTTCCCGATTTTTAATGTTGATGTAAAATACCCAAGGATAATTTCCATGTAATTACAGGATAATTTTACAGAACTCAAAAATGTCTACTAGAAGAAAAGTTATTGAATTTTGGCCGATGGATTTTGATTCTGAACCACTGTGCGTCGCTAAAATATATGGTTTCTAGAGCGGAAAATGTCAAATCGGGAGCTACACTTTTATGCGCCCTATATCGACCCTCTTTCACCATAATGTCCTCAGTTGAAGAATGACAAATTTGAAGAAAATCGCTCAAAATATGAAATCTTCTTCGATTTTATTATGGGGACATCATTAACAATCACATATTAGCTGATCCCAAAATCACAAAAAAACTCGCCCTAATGTCTGTTGGTCTCTCCATCTGTTCTTGTAAAGAAAATGTTGACAGGTATGGGCAACCTTGTATATAGAGAAAAACAGTCCAGAGTTAATTACAAATGTTACTTGCAATTTGATTTTCTGCCGGCTACTCATCGAGCTTAGCTACAAAAAATTAAATATTATTTTTTATAACAGCTAGTTATAATATAGTCTACATAGTCTGCCATGGCCAGCTGTATCCTTTTCTTTCTTAAATTATGAATATTTGCTCCTAAATATGAATATTTATTCATAATTAAATTTATTAGAACATTAACACACTGGGCATGTTCCTGTGATGCCTGCATTTTGTTTTGCACGTTTGCTACTTCAACTACGTCAAGCAGCGCATTTAAATCTTTTTTGTGTTTCTTTTTTTAAACATACGAAAGTCTCATAAAATCACAACCAGCAAAGAGGAGACAGGAAACAAAGCTCTTATTGCACCATAACGTCAATGTGTGACAACCCTTTTGAACAATTAATGTCACATATCCTTTTCTGCCCAACCCTCCCTCTGCACAGCAGTCGACAGAGTGATCGTAAATCCTCTGTTTTAGTTCTGCAAAAAGGTCAAACGCCCAAGGAGTACGAGCAACGGAATGAATGGAAGAACGTGGTCAGTAAATGTCCAAATAAAAAATCCCATGGAAATTTATGGCCCATAACGTCTGCCAACATGTGTTACCGTAAATATTCAAATATTTATTTTTCTGCCTGCCCGGCTACAGTTTCTGTTTTGAGAATTTCTCCGGTTGGTTAGCCAACAGTTGAAAGATGCCACTACAACTTGTGGCACACATCACCCAGGGGCATGGATGGCGGATGGTGAAAATGGATGATGTCTTTTGGGATGCACTTTCCATTTTTGCAATTTGAATGACATCCTTTACGGAGGCAATAAAGTTGTATGAATTATGGCCGCCAGGGAGGTACAAACAACAAATAAGTGGTGATAGCTTATGAAGCATCGTCGCAAACAGCAAGTGCTGGTGAAATATCTTATTATCGCAAATATTTCGATGAAATTGTTGTGGAATTATTTACGTATAACAGTGGCAAGTATATGGATCATTGCAAGCCAACCGAACAAAAAATTTCACATGACATCGATTTTTCTGAAAATTTAATATTCTTCCTTAAAAAATATTTTACATGTGGCTTAGGGGGGGAAATATTAAAATTTTATTTGCTGAGTTATAGGAATTGCAATTTCCACAGAAACTGAAAATTATGCTCCCTTACAAATGGGTCCTCATTTTTAAACCCTACACCACTTTGTGGAATAGGGTATTATAAGTTAGTTTTCCGCCAAATGTTTGTAACACCAAGAAATATTCGAGCTAGACCCACCTTTAAGTATACCGATCGGCTTAGAATCACCAGTTGAAACGATTTGTTAATGTTTGTCTGTCCATCTAAGCTTGTTCACACTCTACAGGTCGCAATTGTCATCCGATTGCCATGAAATTTGACAGAAGTAATTTTATTTAGCCCAAAGACGATCAGTATTGAATTTGGAGGAAATCGGTTCATATTTAGATATACAAATATCCCTCCAATTTACCCTATTACTGCTCTAGAATACACATTTCACATAGGATATTGATAAAATAATCAGAATCATGTTACATTTGAACTAGAAACAGCTAACGTAAAAGTGGACTACATGGGTCGATGTTTTGATATAGCCCCCATAACAATTTACTTCTTATTTACACAATTACTGATCTAAAATGCACATTTTACATCGGATCTAGATCAAATTTTTCACATCATAGTATATTTCAACTAGAAACACCTACTATAAAAGTCAACTACATAGGTCCATGTTTTGGTATAGCCCCCATAGAAATGGGCCCCTTATTTTACACTTTTATTACTCTACAACCCACATCTTACATTGGATCTTGATATTTTGCAGATCATATTATATTTCAGCTAAGAATACCAAATTTTAAAGTGGTCTATATTTTGTCCACATGTAGCACCCTTACAAATGGATCCCAATTTTTATTATTACACCTAGAACCCACATTTGACATCATGTTATATTTCAACTAAGAATACCTAATATGAAAGTCAAATATATGGATCCATAATTTGATATAACCCACATACAAATTTTGGTATATTATAAGTCTTACATCGGATCTAGATTAAATTTTGCAGATCATGATCAACTAGAAATACCTGCCGAGACTGAGAGCTACGGTACAACCCCCAAGTGTTGTTGCAGGCCCCCTACAAATGTCCGTTCGATTTATTCTATTATCGTTGTAAAATCTGCATTTATCATCTCGGAATACATACAAATGTCCCAGCAATACATTGGATCTCTATAAAATTTTCCAGATCATGGATTATTTCACATATAAACAATTACTGATGGAGTGGACAATGGGTCCCTGTTTTCACGTAGACCCATTAGGCATCCGATACGATTTGTATACCCTCAACCTCGTTCCGTTTGTAACACCTTAAAAATCGTACACCCCATAAAGTATATATGAGTAATATGATTTTTTTTCCAAATTCGTACTTTTCAGAGGTAAAATGGGAATATAGGGATAAAAATGATACCAACCAAACGGCAGCACCTAGAGTAATGAAATTCGAAGTACGCATTCCTCTGTTTGCATAGACACGTAAAATAAAGGGATTTTTCGAAATTTGTACTTTTAGAGGGTAAAATGAAAAAAACGTTTACTTGTGAAATAAATAGATATTTCGAAATTCGCACAGTTAAATAATGAAAAATAATGAGATCTTGTAAAATAAATGAATGGTTCGAAATTCGTACCTTTAATTGGTAAATGGAAAATAGTGATCAAAATAGTACCAACCAAAATGATAGAATATACAAACTTGGTGTACACGTTGCTCTAAGTGCATAGACGCGAAAAATAAAGAGATCTTTTGATATTCATTCTTTTTCCGTCAAATTGTCGAAAAAAAGAGAAACATTGGCACCGACCAAAAAATCACAAATTATTTGTAACGATAAACATGGAATCTCCAATTTTAAATTAAATCGATAACATCTAATCTGTCGGTATTTCTGTGAAATATACTCTGTTGTGAGGGGTATATAAGATTCGAACTTAACGCCTTTTTACTTGTTCATTTTGGTATCGATTTTTACAAATAATTAAGTCAAAATCCACTAAAATCATTCTCACATGCTTTATGTGTGCTCTCAAAATTTTATGATGGAGATATATTAAAAAATATATTAAAATATTATTAAAATATATTAAAAAAATATTAGAAATAATGAAAACAACATACACAACAAAATATATATGTGGATATTTCCGACTAAATCTTTAGTTTGTCTTATGCGTTTTCCCAAAATATTTCGACGTTATCACTGTCCATTCATGAGCTAGCCAGCATTATTATACCCTCCACCTCCAGGATACTACTAACTTCTTCTTATACTAACTTTGTCATTCCGTTTGTAGCACCTTGAAATATCGACCTGAGACCCTATAAAGAATATATATTCTTGATCGTCATAAAATTCTAAGACGATCTAGCCATGTCCGTCCGTCCGTCTGTCCGTCTGTTGAAAGCACGCTAGCATCTAAACAAAAGGAGCTAGAACGTTCAAATTTTCCATAAATGCGTCTTATAGTCGTAGATCGGTTGGGATTGAAATGGGGCGAAATCGGCCCAAAGGGAAAAATTTTTCCCTCACAAGGACTAAAAATACCCATAATAATCCCTAATATTTTAGAATATTTAAGCATATATTGCCAATATGTGTGCTTGTACTTGCTTGATAATGGGTATGCGCATTCCCCCGGTAACAAAAACGTGCACCATAAAGTGATTCTTATTTGTAGGGGGTGAAATGGGGCAAAAAGGGATAAAAATGGTACATATTAAACGACAACAGCTAGAAACACGAAATTCAGTGTGTATATTCCTCTAATGGAGTAGATACATAATATAAAAGTATTTTTTCCAAATTAGTACTTTTAAGGGATAAAAATGGTACCAACCAAACGGCTGCCCCTAGAATAATCAAATTCGGTGTATACATTCCTCTGATTGCATAGACACGTAACATACACGGATTTTTCAAAATTCGTACTTTTTGGGGTTAAAATGAAAAAAGGGATAAAAATAGTACCAATCAAATTACCGCAGCTAGAGTTATTCAATTTGGAGTATACATTCCTCTGACTGTGTAGACACGGAAAATAAAGGAATTTTTCGAAATTGGTACTTTTTGGGGTCAAAATGGAAAAAGGGGATAAAAATAGTACCAACCTAATGACCGCAGCTAGAGTCATGAAATTCGGTGTATACATTCCTTTCGTACTTTCAAGGTATACAATGGTACAGAGAGATAAAAATAGTACTAACTAAACGACTACAGCTAGAATGATGAAATTCTAATTGGGCAGAAACGTCAAAAAAAGAGATTTTAGATAGTCGTACTCTTAAGGGGGTAAAAATGGTATTATAAAAATAATAATATTAAAAATATTATATTTATTAATATTTTTTTAATATTTGTATGTGTTTTGATTTGGCTATATAAAAAAATTTAATTTTCCTGTAATATTACTGCAGTTCTACGAAAATGGACATCCTCGGTGGAATGCAATCAATGGTGGAGGGTATATAAAGTTCGGCCCGGCCGAACTTAACGTCGTTTTTACTTGTTATAATATATAGTTTTCATACAATCCTCAATGACTTATACATCTTCGGTCCGATTTGTTTTTTAATAGGTTCACTATGCACTTGATTATTGATTTTAATTTTTGGTAGTTCTAAGTTCCTATCTTTCCTTATTTGTTGTATTTAATTCACTTGAGATAACAAAGTCTGCATCAATCTCTTAGGGCTTATTGGCTGCTCGCTCACTAGGCACTTCACTGTTCGCCATATTCAGCTATTCGCCTGAGAATTTAAGAAAAACAAATGTTTTTTATTTCCTCTTGTATATCCTCCACTTTGTACACCGTGGCAGGAAAACACAGTTTGTTGTTGCGGATGAGTTTAAATAGTCTTCCTGAACGTGCTACGAACATTATCCGCATAGTTTGTGGACATTGTCAGCATGTCGTAAAGTTATACTTCTGCGTTGATGCAATGTAATGAGTTCGCAAATTTTCAATAACATATGGCAAGTCATACACAATAGTCGGGTTTTATTCTGCATGGTAAAATTTTTGGTAGTTTGTTGAGAAATAAAATCCAAATAAGTGAACTCTCATGGTGAAAACGGAAACACTTGGCCTGTTCGTTTGGACTTACTACCTTAATTATATCCTTATATTAATTATACTAAGGATTTTTTCATACCGTTTGTAACACCTTGAAATATTCATCGGAGATCCCAGAAAGTATATATTCTGGGTCGTGGTAAAATTCTAAGACAATCTTGCCATGTCCGTCTGTCTGTTGAAAGCACGCTAGCAGCCGAACGAAATGAGCTATGAGGTTCAAATTTTCCGTATACCTGTCTTATGGTTGCAGATCGTTTGGGATTGAAAGTGGACGGAATCGACCAAGAGGAAAAAAATTTTCCTAACAAGGACTGAAAATACCCCCTAATATTTGGATTATTTAGGCAATTTTTTGAAAATTTCTGCTTTACATTACGGACATTGCTCTTGTTAATTTTCAAGCACAAAGAAGGTAAAAAAATAGTTGCCGAAACGGGACAAATAAGGATAAAAATGATACCTTTGATCAAATCAAATCAAGATAGGGGATTTTTTGAAAATTGTACTTTTAGGGATACAATTGGAAACTAGGGATAAAAATGGTACCAACCAAACCGCTGAAGTCGCACACAATAGTCGGGTTTTATTCGGCATTCGTCTAAATGTGTAGACGCGAAACATAAAGGAATTTTTCGAAATTTATCCTTTTAGGCGGGAAATTGGGCAAAGGGGGGTAAAAATGGTACCAACCAAACCGCTGAAGTTGAAACCATGCAATTTGGAGTATGCATTCATCTGACTGTATAGACGCGAAACACAAAGGAATTTTTCAAAAAATTTACTTTTAGGCAGAAAATGGGGCGAAAGGGGATCAAAATGGTACCAACCAGACAGCTTCATTTCCAGACGGGAATGAATGAATAGTAAATCACAACAATTTATTTAAAGCAACGGACATAATAAGTATGTCTTGTAGTTTGAAATGACAAACAAATACCGTAACGTTCATAAAAATATCATAATTTTTTTTTTTGCTTAAAAAATATTATTAAATGTGTTGTCATTTATTTTGGTTTGAGATCAAAGGTTGTGCTGAAGTCTTCAGCAGAACCCAATATTAGCAAAAAGGCAAAGTGAGACCTTTATTGTTGCAGCTAAAAGTTGACTGCGCACCTACTACCCCATTTCGTCAGAACTTTCGCAACGAATGTATGTCTTTGACTTAAAATAGGGTTCATATTAGTACCAGCTCACCAAAATAAATGACATCACATACAACAGACCAACTATACATACAAACAACAACAATACACACGAGGTACAGTGAAGACGGACCATACCGTACAACAACAACCTTTGCATTGTTGAGCGATGCGAGCACATGCATAATATTGAATTGCCAAAGTGGGACTTTTAGTGTGTCGACTTAGTTCGGTGGAATGTTTTGTTTATCAGCGCTTCTCATTTGTCATATGTGACCGCTGGTACAAATATGAACCCTGATTTAAGTCAAAGACATACATTCGTTTCGAAAGTTTTGACGATATTGCTATAAGGTGTTGTAACTCGTTTGAGGAAAATCGGTAAAATATGTGGTTCCTATATCGAAAAAATATATGTCGGGAGCGTCATTGCACGGTGGCTATATCTAAATCAGAACCGATTTGACAAACTTTCAGCACAGATGTTTCTAGTTGAATTATAAGGTACTGTGAGAAATATGAAACAAATCGATTAAAATATGTGGTTTCTAGAGCGGAAAATTTCAAATTGCGAGCGAAATTTGTATGGGGCTATATCTAAATCTGATCCGATCTCTTTCGTTTTTGCCTTATAATCCAACTAGAAACACCTATCTAATTGGATTATAAGGTGTTGCGCCAAATTTGAAGGTAATCGGGTAAATTGTGTGGTTTCTACAGCGGAAAAAGTAAAATCGGGAGCGACATTTGTATGGGGCTATATCTAAATCTGAACCGATTTTCTCCAAATTTAATAGCGTTCGTCCCTGATCCTCAAATCTTACTTGTGCCAATGTTTGTTAAGATCGGACAACAATTGCGAACTGTAATTTGATTACAACAATAGATGGACAGACGGACATTGCTTAATCGACTCAGAAAGTGATTCTAAGTCGGTTTATATAATAAACTAGCTGAACCCCCGCCCGCTTCGCCAGGCAAAAAAAAAACAAACGGTAAAATTAAAATCTGCTTTCATATTAATTTATGTCCTGATCGGTAATATATGCACCAATTATGATCAAGGTTCTTCCCTGAGATACTAAAGAAATGGATATGTTCCATGGATAACGTTAGTTTACGGCGAATAATTGAAAAAATGTCAAAATCAAATTTATTTTTTGTTAAGTGTGATTCTCCTCCTTTCCATTACCTAAGCAAAAAACATCATTCGTAAGATGAAATTTCATTACATTCAAAACACATAGAAAATCAATCAAATTGTTCACTAATCAAACAACACAAAAACTAAAAAATGAATATAATTTCCGTTTTCTTGGCTTAAGTCGGCTTCCTTTCTTTACTATTGTGCTAAGAAAATCCAGAGAAAAGGTGTAATTTTACAAAATTCAAATCAAAAATGCGCCATCTTTCAAATCCCGCCTATTTGTATATTGTCTAAGCATGTTACAACTAAATTAACTCACACAACAATATAGGAATATACTCAAAAAACTGATTTTAATTTCAGATGGGAAGGGTCACGCCCACTTTCCGCCCATCTTTGCATAACTATTTACACTGGATCAACACACAAAAAATTTCAGCACTCTAGGTCTATGACACTGACCATATTCGATAATATGTTTTAACTTCGTATGTGAGGTACCACGCCCACTTTCGGAATACCGTCAATTTTTGGCAGAACTACGCAGGTTTATGCTAGACGCAAAAGATAAGTATTGTAGCTGTCATTGAACTGAATATATTCGATAATAGATTTTAACTTCGTATGGAAGGTACCACGTCCTTTTTTTGGCAGAACTACGCAGGTTTATGCTAGACGCAAAAGATAAGTATTGTAGCTGTCATTGAACTGAATATATTCGATAATAGATTTTAACTTCGTATGGAAGGTACCACGTCCTTTTTCCAATATCGCCCATTTTTTGGGCACAATTACGCACATTGATGCTAGATGCACTTACACAAAATTTCAGTTTTTTATCTGACATAGAACGGCATATATTCGAAAATGGGTTTAACTTCGTATGGGAAGTGCCACGCCCACATTTCCATTACCGCCCATTTTTGTCACAACTACGCACATAGATGCACTTACAGCAAATTACAGCACTTTAGGTGCCATAGAACTGACAATATTCAATAAAAGGTTTTAACTTCGTATGGGAGGTGCCACGCCCACTTTTCCAATACCGCCCATTTTTTACACAACTATGCACATTGATGCTAAATGCACTTACACAAAATTTCAGCTCTCTAGGTATCATAGAACTAACAATATTCAATAATAGGTTTAACTTCGTATGGGAGGTGCCATTTTTGACACAACTATGCACATTGATGCTAGATGCACTTACACAAAATTTCAGCACTCTAGGTGTCATAGAACTAACAATATTCAATAATAGGTTTAACTTCGTATGGGAGGTGCCACGCCCACTTTTCCAATACCGCCCATTTTTGGCGCAACTACGCATGCTTATGCTAGATTCACTTACACAAAATTACAGCACTCTAGGTGTCATAGAACTAACAATATTCAATAATAGGTTTAACTTCGTATGGGAGGTGCCACGCCTACTTTTCAAATACCGCCCATTTTTGGCACAACTACGCATGTTTATGCTAGATGCACTTACACACAATTAGAGCACTCTAGGTGTCATAGAACTGACAATGTTCAATAATAGGTTTTAACTTCGTATGGGAGGTGCCACGCCCACTTTTCCAATACCACCCATTTTTGGCACAACTATGCACATTAATGCTATATGCTTTTACACAAAATTTCAGCACTCTAGGTGTCATAGAACTGACAATATTCAATAATAGGTTTTAACTTCGTATGGGAGGTGCCATGCCCACTTTTCCAATACCACCCATTTTTGGCACAACTATGCACATTGATGCTAGATGCACTTACACAAAATTACAGCACTTTAGGTGCCATAGAACTGACAATATTCAATAATAGGTTTTAACTTCGTATGGGAGGTGCCACGCCCACTTTTCCAATACCGCCCATTTTTTACACAACTATGCAATTGATGCTAAATGCACTTACACAAAATTTCAGCTCTCTAGGTATCATAGAACTAACAATATTCAATAATAGGTTTAACTTCGTATGGGAGGTGCCACGCCCACTTTTCCAATAGCGCCCATTTTCGACACAACTATGCACATTGATGCTAGATGCACTTACACAAAATTTCAGCACTCTAGGTGTCATAGAACTAACAATATTCAATAATAGGTTTAACTTCGTATGGGAGGTGTCACGCCCACTTTTCCAATACCGCCCAGTTTTGGCACAGCTATGCACATTGATGCTAGATGCACTTACACAAAATTTCAGCACTCTAGGTGTCATAGAACTGACAATATTCAATAATAGGTTTTAACTTCGTATGGGAGGTGCCACGCCACTTTTCCAATACCGCCCATTTTTAACACAACTATGCACATTGATGCTAGATGCACTTACACAAAATTTCAGCACTCTATGTGTCATAGAACTGACAATATTTAATAATAGGTTTTAACTTCGTATGGGAGGTGCCACGCCCAGTTTTCCAATACCGCCCATTTTTGGCACAGCTATGCACATTGATGCTAGATGCACTTACACAAAATTACAGCACTTTAGGTGCCATAGAACTGACAATATTCAATAATAGGTTTAAACTTCGTATGGGAGGTGCCACGCCTACTTTTCAAATACCGCCCATTTTTGGCACAACTACGCATGTTTATGCTAGATGCACTTACACACAATTAGAGCACTCTAGGTGTCATAGAACTGACAATGTTCAATAATAGGTTTTAACTTCGTATGGGAGGTGCCACGCCCACTTTTCCAATACCACCCATTTTTGGCACAACTATGCACATTAATGCTATATGCTTTTACACAAAATTTCAGCACTCTAGGTGTCATAGAACTGACAATATTCAATAATAGGTTTTAACTTCGTATGGGAGGTGCCATGCCCACTTTTCCAATACCACCCATTTTTGGCACAACTATGCACATTGATGCTAGATGCACTTACACAAAATTACAGCACTTTAGGTGCCATAGAACTGACAATATTCAATAATAGGTTTTAACTTCGTATGGGAGGTGCCACGCCCACTTTTCCAATACCGCCCATTTTTGACACAACTGTGCAGACTAATAATTAGTGAACCTTCACAAAAATTCAAGACTCTAGCTGCAACAGTATTCTGAATATGCTAATTTATAAAAAACGAATAAATCCCCAAATTGTGTGGGAGGTGCCACGCCCACTGAAAATATCAAAAAATTATATAGCCTATTTTCACCACCGGTTCAGCATGAACATACTGTGAAAAATTCAAGAAGATCGGTTCAGTAGTTTAGGCTGCTATAAGGAACAAACAAACAAACAAACAATCCAACAAACAAACAAACCAACAAACATACAAACACAGATTCATTTTTATATATATAGATGATGGGTCTAACTGTTGTTACAAACAAAAGTACAAATACATAACCCCCTAGCGGAGGGTATAAAAACTGGTAGCACTATGCATATTCTAAGTTTCCTCTGACTTTGACACTGGAAACTTTTATTTTTCGTATTCAACCTGGGGTATGATATCTATGGTGAACTTGAATCAGATTGGTCAATGTTTTGATACAGCCCCAATACAGATGTCTTCCCAATTTGAACTTTTTCACTCTAGAAATGACGATATAAAAAGTAAGGAAAGGCTAAAGTCGGGCGGGCACGACTATATGATACACTTAAGGTGACCATCCATCCCGCTTTTCGCGGAATTATCCCGCTTTTTGATGTCCAATCCCGCTTAAATTGTACATCCCGTATTATCCCGCTTTTTCGTTGTTTACATCATTTTTGATACGTTATAGTTTCAAAACTGGCACTTAAAAATTTTTTGGTAACCAACAAAGTTTATTTATAGAAAAAAACATTTTTAAAGATAAAATGTAATTCTGAGTTACGGTGTTAATTTAAAAGTAGATTAATGAGCTAGAATGTCAAATTCAGAAAAAAATCATTTTCAATATTCAAGTCATGCAATTTCTTATGTTCGACTTCACACTTGTTGAACGTTTCCTCTACAATGAATAAAATATAGATCTATAAAATTCGCGACTAATTGTAAGCCTTTTATTATTAATTAATTATGATTTTTTAACATTTTGAAAATCACAAGCAATATTTAAGATTGATAGAGAAAGACAAATTGGATGTGGATTACGGACGTAATAAATTTTTGTTATTTTTAGATTACTACATTCGATCTTGCAGCAAATAGGTTACATGTCCTTTTCAGTTGAAATTGGCATGCTATTCTTACAAATGATCAAATTGGACACTACTAATAAATGACATATAAATGACAGGTTAAAAAAACCTAGTCATAAAAATGCTAAATTAATGATCATTTTGGTAGATCCATATATAGGATCATTGAAATTCGTTAACTGACTCCATATTTAATAATTTTTTCCTAAGATGTTGAAAATTTAAAGTGTGGTATTTGTAAAAATATAAAAATAAAATAAAACAAGCAAGGAAGGTTAAAGTCGGGCGTGGCCTATGGATATAAAAAGGTCATTACATTTGAAGCGGGTGATATACGATACAGCTATAAAAGGAGAATATACTACAAATTCCATACTTCTATCTGTATTTGTAAGAAAATTTGAACACAAACTTTGAATGGGAGCTATATACAAATCTGAACCGATGTGACCCATGTTTAGCAAAGGTTTTCTAGTTGAAATATTAGACGCTTTCCCAAATTTTATGGAGTGTTAAATATGTGGTTTCTAGAGCGAAAATAATCAATTCGGGAGCTATATATAATCTTAACCGATGTGACCCATTTTCGATATAGTAATTTCTATTTGAAACTTTAGCTGATGTGCCGAATTAGAGGCAAATCTGTACAAAAATGCTATTTCTAGAGCGGAAATAATCAATTCAGTAACGAAATTTGTAATGGAGCTTTATATATATACCTGAACTCATCTGACCCATTTTCACCAGAGCTGTTTTTAGTTGAAATATAAGTTGTTTTGCCAAATTTGAAGAAAATCTGTCAAAGTTTGTGGTTTCTAGAACGGAAAGAGCCAAATCGGTGTAGACTTTTGTATGGGTGCTATATATAAATCTGAACCGATCTATTCTATTTTTACCAGAGCTGTTTTTAGTTGAAATATAACCTGTTGTGCCAAATTTTAAGAAAATCTGCCAAAGTTTGTGGTTTCTAGAGCGTAAAGAGTCAAATCGGAGGAGAAATTTGTATGGGAACTATATATAAATCTGAACCGATCTATCCTATTTTTAAACAGTTGAAGTATAAGCTGTTTTGCCAAATTTTAAGAAAATCTGCCAATTTTTGTGGTTTCTAGAGCGGAAAGAGTCAAATCGGAAGAGACATTTGTATGGGAGCTAGATATAAATCTGAACCGATCTATCCTATTTTTACCAGAGCTGTTTTTAGTTGAAATATAAGCTGTTTTGCCAAATTTTATGAAAATCTGCCAAAATTTGTGGTTTCTAGAGCGGAAAGAGTCAAATCGGAGGAGACATTTGTATGGGAACTATATATAAATCTGAACCGATCTATCCTATTTCTTATCAGAGCTGTTTTTAGTTGAAATACAACCTGTTTTGCCAAATTTGAAGAAAATCTGCCAAAGTTTGTGGTTTCTAGAGCGGAAAGAGTCAAATCGGAGGAGACATTTGTATGGGAACTATATATAAATCTGAACCGATCTATCCTATTTTTAATAGAGCTGTTTTTAGTTGAAATGTAATCTGTTTTGCCAAATTGGAGGAAAATATGTTGAAATATGTTGTTTCTAGAGCGGGAAAAGTAAAATCGGAAGCAATTTTTATGGGAGCTATATCTAAATCTGAACCGGTTTGCTTCAAATTAAATAGCGTTCGTCCTTATCCCATAAAACTTCGTTGTGCAAAGTTTCTTTTAGTTCTAACAACAATTGCGACATGAACTTTGATTACAAGAATAGATGGACAGACGGACATCGCGAAATCGACACAAAAAGTGATTCTAAGTCGTTCGGTATAATAAACGATGGGTCTATCTCGTTTCCTTTTGGGTGTTACAAACAAATGCACAAAGACATTATACCCTGTGGTGTAGGGTATAAATATTCTAAATCCAACAATTTGCAAATACAATACACTAAAATGGCCGCTTTCCATGATTTTCACGATCCCGCATATTTTCTACAAAATGCGACCAAATCCCGATTTTATACCCTCCACCTCCAGGATGGGGGTATACTAACTTTGTCATTCCGTTTGTAACACCTTGAAATATCGGCCTGAGACCCTATAAAGTATATATATTATATTTTGTAGACAAAATGCTACCAAATCCCGTTTTTATACCCTCCACCTCCAGGATGTGGGTATACTAACTTTGTCATTCCGTTTGTAACACCTTGAAATATCGACCTGAGACCCTATACAGTATATATATTCTTGATCGTCATAAAATTCTAAGACGATCTAGCCATGTCCGTCCGTCTGTCCGTCTGTTGAAAGCACGCTAGCATCTAAACGAAAGGAGCTAGAACGTTCAAATTTTCCATAAATGCGTCTTATAGTTGCAGATCGGTTGGAATTAAAACGGGGCGAAATCGGCCCAAAGGGAAAATTTTTTCCCTCACAAGGACTAATAATATCCATAATAGTCCCTAATATTTTAGCGTAAGCATGTATTTTGAATATATATGTTTATATTTGCTTGATATTTGGTATGCGTATTCCCCTTATAGCAAAAAAGTGTACCATAAAGTGATTCTTATTTGTAGGGGGTGAAATGGGGGCAAAAAAGGGATAAAAATGGTACATATTAAACGACAACAGCTAGAAACACGAAATGCGGTGTGTACATTTCTCTAATTGAGTAGATAAATAGTATAAAAGTATTTTTTCCAAATTCGTACTTTTAAGGGGTAATTTGGAATAGAGGGATAAAAATGGTACCAACCAAACGTCTGCGCGTAGAATAATGAAATTTTTCGAAATTCGTACTTTTTGGGGTTAAAATGGAAAAAGGGGTTATAAAGGGTGATTTTTTAAGAGCTTGATAACTTTTTTAAAAAAAAAAACGCATAAAATTTGCAAAATCTCATCGGTTCTTTATTTGAAACGTTAGATTGGTCCATGACATTTACTTTTTGAAGATAATTTCATTTAAATGTTGACCGCGGCTGCGTCTTAGGTGGTCCATCCGCTTAGTCCAATTTTGGCATTTCCACGTTTTTGAGTAACAGAGACCCAATTGGTGCGAACGGCGACGAATCGAAAATTGGTGGTCATCATTAACACTGGCCGATACAGCTGCGATATTTTCTTCAGTTCGCACTCTACGTAAGCGTGTTGGTGGTTTAATGTCCAACAATGTAAATTTGGTGCGAAATTTAGTCACAATAGCCCGAATAGCCGCTTCAGTGGGTCGATTAAACTGACCATAAAATGGAAGCGCGCAATGAACTTTCTTAACAGAGCACGCATTTTGATAATAAAATTTAATAATTTGCAAGCGTTGTTCGTTTGTAAGACGATTCATGATGAAATGTCAAAGCATACTGAGCATATTTCTCTTTGACACCATGTCTGAAATCCCACGTGATCTGTCAAATACTAATGCATGAAAATCCTAACCTCAAAAAAATCACTCTTTAAATAGTACCAACCATATAACCGCAGCTAGAGTCATGCAATTCCTCTGACTGCGTAGACACGGAAAATAAACTGATTTTTTGAAATTCGTACTTTTAAGGGATACAAATAGTACCAACTAAACGACTACAGCTTGAATGATGAAATTCTAATTGCGTAGAAACGTCAAAGGGGTTAAAATGGTATCAACCAAATGGGTGTATACATTCCCCTGACTACATAGACACGCCAAATAAAAAGTTGTTTTCCAAAATCGTAATTTTTCTTTTACGGCAAAAATTGGTTGAATCATGAAGTTAGGTTATTTTGCACTATATGCGTCTGATAATGGATTTTCAAAATTTGTTCTTTTGGAATTAAAATAGAATGGAAATACATGTAGCATCCACTATCTACCAATATGTATGGTATTTAATCTTTTTGAAAATATAAATATAAGAATATTTATTTTTTGATTTAAAATAAATAATGGTTTGAAATAATCAAAATATTGTATTTATTTATAAAATTATTTTTCAATATTTGTATTTGTTTTTGTTTGGCTATATTAAAAAATTTATATAATCCTGTAATATTACTGCACTTCTACGAAAACCGACAACCTCTGTGGAATACAATCAATGGTGGAGGGTATATAAAGTTCGGCCCGGCCGAACTTAACGACGTTTTTACTTGTTTTAATTTGTAACACCCAAAAGGAATCGAGATAGACCCTTTGTTAATTATACCGATCGACTTAGAATCACTTTTTGAATCGATTTAGCAATGTCCGTCTGTCTATCTGTCCGTCCGTCTGTCTGTCTGCCCATCTATTCTTGTAATCAGAGTACAGGTCGTAATTGTAGCCAGACCCAAACGAAACTTTGCACAACGAAGTTATTCGGGATAAGGACGATCGTTATTTAATTTGAAGAAAATCGGTTCAGATTTAGATATAGCCCCCAAACGAATTTCACTTCCGATTTGACTCTTTTCACTCTAGATACCACATGTTTTAACAGATATTCTTCAAAATTGGTAAAACATCTTGTATTTCAACTAGAAACGCCTGTGGTAAAAATGTGATAGATCGGTTCAGATTTAGATATAGCTCCCATATGAATTTCACTCCCGATTTTACTCTTTTCCATCTTGATACTACATATTTTAACAGAATGGGCCAAGTCGGTTCACATTTATATATAACTACCATACAAATTTTGCTCTCGGTTTGACTTTTATACCCTACACCACTTCGTGGAATAGGGTATTATAAGTTAGTTTCGCGCCAAATGTTTGTAACACCAAGAAATAATCGAGCTATACCCACCTTTAAGTATACGGATCGGCTTAGAATCACCAGCTGAATCGATTTACCGATGTCTGTCTGTCCGTCCGTCCGTCTGTCCGTCTGCTGTCCATCTAAGCTTGTTCGCACTCTACAGGTCGCAATTGCTGTCCGATTATCATGAAATTTGGCAGAAGTTACTTTTTTGGCTAAGGACGATTGGTATTGATTTTGGAGGAAATCGGTTCAGATTTAGATATAGTCCCCATACAAATGTCGCTCCATATTTCACTTTTTCCGCTCTAGAAACCACATATTGTACCAGATTTTCTTTAAAATTGACACAACATTTTATAATCGAACTAGAAACACCTGTGCTAAAAGTGGGTAAGATCGGTTCAGATTTAGATATAGCCCCCATACAAACGTCGCTCCCGATTTGACTTTTTCCGTTCTAGAAACCACATATTGTACCCGATTTTCTTTAAAATTGCCACAACATTTTAAAATCGAACTAGAAACACCTATCCTAAAAGTGGGTAAGATCGGTTCAGATTTAGATATAGCCCCCATACAAATGTCTCTCCCGATTTGACTTTTTCCGCTCTAGAAACCACATATTGTAACAGATTTTCTTTAAAATTGGCACAACATTTTAAAATCGAAACAGAAACACCTATGCTAAAAGTCGGTAAGATCGGTTCAGATTTAGATATAGCCCCCATACAAACGTCGCTCCCGATTTGTCTTTTTCCGTTATAGAAACCACATATTGTACCCGATTTTCTTTAAAATTGGCACAACATCTTATAATCGAACTAGAAACATCTATGCTGAAAGTGAGTAAGATCGGTTCAGATTTAGATATAGCCCTCATACAAATATTGCTCCCGAATGTTTAACCGATTTTGGCCATACTTTACATATTATATTTCACCAATAAACATTCATGGTGAAAGAGGGTCACATCGTTCCAGGTTTCAATATATCCCCATACAAATGTCCTTTCCGATTTAACATTTTTTATCAAACACATATATTTACAGGATGAAAAAAACCTTCCCGATTTCACTTTTTTACCGAATTGAATTGTAATGAGATAGCAAGTCCGTCTTTAGCCCTTCCTTACTTGTTTGGGAGATGCCCATATGTCCATACTTTGGTATAACATAAATGGGGCCCATTCTGCTCTATTACAGCTCTAGAAACTACATCTTACATCGGATGTTCATCAAATTTTGCAGATCATTCTATGTTTCAACTAGGAATAGCTACCGTGAATGAGAAATATATTGGCGCGTGTTTTGGCACAGGCCTCAAGTGTTGTTATAGCCCCCTTCAAATGTCCGTCCGATTCATCCTATTACCGCTGTATAATCTGTATTTATCATTGGATCTTGATCAATTTTTCCAGATCATGTTATATTTACTTTACTCGGAATATCTGCTGGGAAATTGGATCAATTACTTTATTATTTACCATATTCATTAAATTTGACTAAAGACGAATTTATATGAACTACATAAAATTGCTCCCATGAAATACCTGGGTTTAGTAATCAAAGGTATATACGCAGGGAGTGGTGTAGGGTATTACATAGTCGGTCCCGCCCGACTTTAGCCTTTCCTTACTTGTTTCTTTTCGATTTGACAAAGTGGGTCATACAAAAAACGGGACGCATACACAAAAACCTCCCTGATTTAACTATTTTTACCGAATTGAATTGTATTCGGGTAGAAAGTTGAGTGTATCATATAGTCGGGTTTTTTACTCAAAGATATGTTGTACAACTTGGGATCTAATTCTACGAATGTGTATTTAGAGAAAACGTCGCTTTATTACATATAAACATATTTGCTATTTAAATGTCCAACATAAATCCACAAGGTCAGCCGCTGCGGTCAATATTGATCTCATACTTATTTTAACAAGGTAAATATTGCCCTTCAATCTTTTTCAGAAAAATATTATGAAGTATATGAAAGGCCAGAATTCATTGCTGTAGTGGAAAAACGTTTTGTTTCGTATGTCGAAATTTAATAGTAAATTTAAAGTATCGATTAGAAAATGAAATGTCTGTGATGTTAGTATTTGATAGATGGGAAAAACAAATTTCTGTTTTAGTCAATCTCATAACTCAAAAAGTGGGCGAGGCTCGGTGCCTTAAAGAAAATCAATTGGTATTTAGTACAGATATGCAATCAATTTTGAAATAGAAGAACAATTCTTAAGTTTCGTAGATTGCTCTGTAAGTAGAGATGTCGATTCTTTGCATAAATTATTTTTTTGGAAAAATAAGATAGAAAACATTCCAATAGTTGGAAATTCTATGATGGTGCAAATTTAATATCGAGATTGGACTTAAAAGGGGAAATAAAAGAAAGAACATAAGCCATTTTTCTTCTCTGCCTTGTACACAAATTAAATTTGGTAATTGTCGACTCAAGGAATCGCAGACAGCGGCAGCTAATACTTTGCAAAGATTATCTATGGATTTTTAAATTTGTCTTTCTTAAATATCAAAAACGAATAATGTTGATGATAATTTTATGCTGGTGATCTGATGTCAAATTCCACACGAACTGACATCTATCACATTTCGATACTAATTAGGGCTGTTTGATTGGGCTTACTAGCTTACAATTAAGAAACTTGATAAGGATGGATACAAATTTCCATTGGTTTTGTTTAAATAAATCAAAGATACACATCTGGCACCGTCTCACTCGGTAACTAAGAGAGTAGTAAGCTACTTTATTGTTAAGCGAGTATATTCCATACAAATATTAAGCTAGTAAGCCCAATCGAACTGTCCTCCTATGTTTATTTAAGAGTAAGATACTTAATAGGACTGTTTTTCTTTAATTTGTGATAATAAAACGTTATTAAAAATTTAATTTTTTGCCCTAGATATTTTTTTCACATTGTCGCCAAATACATAATAAATATTTGTATCAAAAAATTTTTCAAAAAAAAAAATTGTGTTGACTTTTTTGGAGTTAGCCTCAATAACCAACCATAAATTTGACTTACACTGGATAATTATCCAGGCTAATTCAAATATTTTAAATATAAAATTATTTTTTCAAAATTTGATTTCTTAAACACATTTATATTGCTGTTGGCGAAAATTTTAAGAACGATTTTTCATTTTGAGTGAAATATTAACTTTTTTCTTATCGCAGCTTAGTTATCCAGTCTTAAATAAAAACAGTCCTAATTTATTCTTATTTATTCCATTTTGACACTTTTTATATTTCTTATTACACCTGAAGTGGGATATTGTCATTGCTTAGGATAACTTTGCATCTATATTTATACAATGTACACTGTCAATATCATGATTTCAATATGAATTATTTTTTTACTTTTCATGTCATTTTCTACCTTGAATAAATACAAAGCATAAAAACAAATTCTGAGTTTGCCTGCGAAAAATCTCATAAAATAAACAAATATTTTTTAATACAAACTATAGCCTCCCTAGCTATAGCCCTTCTCAGCAGAAATCTATTGCTACGCCTATGGACATAATACTCTCGTGGAATGTATAAAAGTAAATTATGAAGTACTTATAATATAGTTAATATTATAGTTAAAATACCAATTCCTTTGAAAAACTAGAAGAAACTTTTGGCTACATTAATAATGTACATTTCAAAAAAAAAATGCAAAGAAAATTTGAATACAACAATGCTATCAATCAACTTGAGTCATAAAATTGCTGGGATTTGTACACAGCAAAAATATTGTGTTCGACTCAGAAGCGACTGAATTTTTCTTCAAAAATATTTCATCGGATATGCTTATATAGACCCAGGAAAATGCTACACAGCGGTCTTCTTCTGACGATACATCGAAAAGGTGAGCTCAGAAATCTCTTCATCTAATTATACTCTACACCTCTTCTTGGAATAGGGTATTATAAGTTAGAATCACGCCAAATGTTTGTAACACGAAGAAATTACCGAGACAGACCCACCTTTAAGAATGCCTGCTGTCTGTCTGTCGTGCGTCTATTCATGCGTCTCCTGTCCATCCGTCGCAATTGTTGTCCGATTGCCATGAAATTTGGCAGAACTATGGGTCAAAGTCGATCTTGAAGAAATCGGTTCATATTTATATACAGTCTCCACACAAATATCACTTCAATTTACATTATTACTGCTCTAGAATAGATAGTAGCACATTCTATGAAACTCAACTATATGGGCCCATATTCTGGTATAGCCCTCCACAGTTTACATTGTTACCGTAGATCGGATCTTGATCAAATTTCGCAAATCATTTGATAAAGAATCGCCATTCGTCATCGGATCGCGATTAAATTATTTCACATAGGACTACCTATTGATAAAGTGGACCATTTTCCCAATGGGTCCTTGGTATGATGTAGACCCCACTGAAATAGGCCTCCGACACGATTTTAGATTATTATATTGTACATCACATTATATTTAAGTTAGAAACACTTGCAGTTAAAGTGGAGCGCAAGGCAAAGTTATAGGCCTTGCTCAAGATTTAACTTATTACAGTCGATCTACAATGAGAGAGGATTTTTATTAATTTGTTCCACATTCATTAAATTTAAATAATATACATTTATAGAATACTGTATTATTTATATGGAATATATAAAGTCGAGCATCGCACAGTGGGGACTTTTGACTTTTTTCGTTGCAAAGATCACAACTTCTGAAATAGGGAACATCATTACAAAAGCAAAATTTTGTTGTAAAGAAGACATCATAGGCTTTAAAATGGGTCCATCCTATACTTACTTGGAGCTTTAAAATCAGACGTTGAATATTGATTTTCTTTCTTACATTTACTTTTTTGTTACCAAACCAATCATTTTTCATTTATTTTTGATCTAACATATATTCACATATTAAGTAATATAGTTATAGTTAACTAACTGAACTCCGCACGCTTCTCCAGACAAAAACACGTACCGAAAAATCAAAATTCGGGTTTATATTGTTTTTTTTTTTTTTGTGCTCAGTAATATATATGTACTAATTTTTATAAAGTTATTATCAAAACATTTTTGCCACGCCAAAAATTTTCATGACCCTGACTGTCATAGTACTCCAAATATGTTGCTTTTTAAAATACGAAAAAAAAATTGTGTTGGAGGTGCCACACTTAGTAATAACATGCAAATAGCCAAATATCGGCAGCCAACTTTAATTGAATACTGCAGAGCACACTGGTCCCAAATCCATTTTTTATGGCATAAAGTCGAAAAATAAAGATACAATATTGTAACTTTGCAAATTTGCTAGTCAAAACACACTTAAAAAATTAAAAATAAAATTGCGCAGATCGGACAACACCCACTACAACCTCCCATATAAACTCAATATATAACCAACATAATTATCATTCTGTATTAATACAGGGTGACCAAAAACAAAATTGTAAGAAAGCTTAAAATAATGAAACTCATTTCGCTTTGACGAACAATGTTTTTCTGAACAGTATTACAAAAGCAAAATATATCAAACAAATATTCTACTTGACACTGCAATTTAAATAATTATTTCAGGAAATAATATAAAACGTCTACGTGTGTACAGAAATGTGAACGTTATATACCATTTTAAAGGTACTTACAATACCTTTAAAATGAGATGTTGATGGGTCTCATACACAAATCTGATTCAGAGATATGATCAAATATATGTACTATGGCTAATTGAAATTGTGCTAAAATAAAGTGGCAATTGTAGGAGTTTGCCGAAAAATGCTGGCGAGATATTAATTCTACCATAAACTACACACTCAGACGAACACTTTCACATTTACACTTTGATTTAAGTTGAGTAATACATATATCTTTTGGTCCACGACATTTATAGGTTATGCTCACTACGAATCACAAAAGTACAACACTTAAGAAAACTAACAAGACTACAGTAATCACAAAATGTTAAATATACATTTCAACTACTTACGGCGGCCATCATTTTCAATAATATAGTCACTTCATTATTTTCTTTTTACGCCTTAATTTTAAGTATTTTGTATATCTGCCTTAGACTTGAATTAATCCCACTTGCTTCAACGGCAAACTTTAAATGCCTCTCAGATTTGCAGTGTTGCCACCTAGTTTTCTCCAATTCATATTCTTGATAGCTTGGAGTGTTGCCCTTAAGAAAATATATACACATTTAACAATATCCGATTTAAATTTTTCGAATTTCTGCCAAAAAATATGGATTTGGGACCATAGTGCAGAGTAATGTGTACAAAGTCAACTAAATGTAATGTCTTCCAAAACTTTTTTAGTTCTATTCCACCAAAAATATAGTGTTTTTTACTATCACGATTTTTGGGTAACTATGCCTCAGAAATCACCAATTTTTCTTTTATTTATGTGGTAGAAAGTTTGTCTGTAACTCAATTATGAATCTTACAATTTTTTCACTTTTTGTTTTTTTCTTGAGTTCTGAAGAGATGAATCAAATTTGAACGGCTATATAAACCAATTTTTGTCCGATTTTGAATCGGTTTTCGGATTTTTGATCGGTAATAAGTTCTCTATCAATCAGTGGTATTATCAGTTTTACCAAAAGCTTTTATCAAATTTTCGACTTTTGCCACTGATTCCTGGCAGAGGCCCCACAGTGCATCGTTACTAAAGCACCTAGGCTTAGTAACCAGAACCAGGTGTATACGCAGGGAGTGGCTTGGGGTAGTATATAATCGGCCCGCCCGACTTCAGTCTTTTCCTACTTGCATACATATGGGTATTTGTAACATGCCCAAGAAATTACAGTATTTTATCACAAAATTAGCCATTTCTCATACAATATGAAATATTACTTACCGCACCTCCGTATTTAAAAATCAACATGATGAGTATTGAGTCATAGGATGAAATAAAACAAAGCTTAACATTTCCTTTATTCCATATCGTTTATTTGCAGCTTCTTGTTCTTGAATAAATTACAAATATTTACCTTTAATACGTGTGTTTTGTTTTTGATTTTTCTTTTGTTAATTAAAAATAAACTGAAATATTTAAGAAAAAATGCGAGACAACATTAATACATTTAACAACTTTACAGTTTTAATCACAGTTTACTTTATTTTCAATTTCATATTGGTTGTTTTATTATATTTTTATTTATTTTTTCAATTTCAGCATACATAGCATATGTCTGATATTATTACAAATTGTTTTGTTTATTTATTCTCTTCATTTAACCTTCACACTTATTAAATTATTAGCGGCGGTAGTTCGCACAGGTTAATATAGTTAATATTTATTACATTATTTACTGAAATTGTTGTTATTTCTTTTATATCAATACGCTTTTGTTAATTAAAAAATAAACACTATAATACAGATTAATAAATTGTTGTTGTTAAACTATAGATGTTACAAATTACTTTTTTGAAAATATTTACAAGGATATACTTGTGGAGGGGAGACAAAGGCCCAAAAACATATTTGTGGGGCTCACACAAATATGCTTTGTCGTTGGGGGCACAATGGCAACCAACTGCCTTAGTAGTTGTATGTATTTCCATTTGGTCTTTAAATACATTAATTACATTGTACATAAACACTCGTATGTATGTAGTATATCTAATTTCGGTTAGTTCAGTTTATTATCTAATAAATTAGTGGAAAAAAATGTGTCGTTAATTTGTTTATACAAGACAAAGGCGTTTAATCTAATGAATGAATAAATTTCTTCGTTGCGACCAAAATTCGTTACATGTAAATACATCATTTATTACCATTATACACTGGGTATGCTAATTATAATTTGATATTTTGGTTTGTTTTTTGGTGTGTTACTCATGTATGAATATATTTAGCTTTTATATATATATATATATTAGAGTAATATAAATTAGCATATAATTACCAAGTGAAATGGGAGAAAAGGTAATGTGTGTCATTAGGGGTCGTTAAACCATTTATTGTTTATAGGAAAATATACATTAAAAGTGATTATAAGATACCTCCTCCACTACTTTTACCACTTTTCAAGACCTTGAATAACAATCCCGAATGCTTTTAAATGTATCCATCCGTCCAAATAAAGCTTGCCAGGCACGATACAGGTCCCTCCCTGATGATGTCTGATCCCAGTAAAATATTTCATTAATTACTTTCTTCCATCACTATTCGAATACTATTGAACGTGTGTGTGGTAGCTATGGAAATTTCGTTGCTTTAAAATATTACACTATGCCTAAAAGATACAATTCATAAAAACAAGACAACAAATTAAAAAAAAATCGTAAAGTTCCAAATTTTATTCTAGGTACTTTTAATATTTGTAGAGTTAATTTAGCAGTTTATAAGTCCCATGTCATAGTCAATTTGAACAAAAAAAAAATAATTTGAAAACGTAAAAAGTATGAAATACTAGCAGTACCCGCTGCTTAGCACGCGAATAAGCCAGGTATTTGTTATTAGTTTTATCAGTCTCTGTTTTAGGATATTATTTATTTGATTTTCTCTTCTAAAGTAGTAAATTGGAAACATAGTCATATACAGTTGAAGGAATGTGCTTGTCTATGTGCACTGTTTTAGCTGAACTCCCTTCCCAGTTTTTAACAAAAAATTAAAACCGCAGTGCCTTTTATTCGAAAAAGAATCCATTTTGGTGGCGCTTCATGATTCCAGCTGTAATCCTAAAGTTGGTACCAATTTTATCCCTTTTGGTCCCGCTCTCCCCTTAAAAGTACAAATTTCGAAAAATCCATTTATTTCCCCAAATTACAAATTCCAAATTTCGCGACTATAAGAGCAATATTTTAGTTGGTACTTTTTTTATCCCTTTTTGTCCCGCTCACACCTTATAGGTATACATTTGGAAAAAAATCCATTAGGATTTGCGCTTCTACCTTGTCAGAGGAATTTACACACCAAATTTCACGACTATAGCTGCAATACTTAAATTGTTGTCCCTCGTAACCCTTAAAAGCACAAATTTTGAAAAATCCAATTTTAATGCGCCTATGGTCAGAGGAATTTACATACCAAATTTCAGGATTTTTGCTATACTATATATATATATATATAGTATAGCAAAAATCCTGAAATTTGGTATGTAAATTCCTCTGACCATATATATATATATATATATTTTTACTATTTTTATCCCTTTTTGTCAAATCAAATTTCAAGATTCTAGCAGCAATACTTTTGTTGGTACCATTTTTATTTTTTATCCCTTTTTGTCCCGTGCAACCCTTAAATTTACAAAATGCATTTATATTGCGCTTCTATGTTGTGAGAGGAATTTACATACCAAATTTCACGATTCTAGCCACAATACTTTAGTTGGTACCATTTGTATCCCCCTTTGTCCCGCTCACCCCTTATAAGTACAAATTTCGAAAAATCAATTTATATTGCAAGTCTACATTGTCAGAGGAATGTAAATACCGATTTTCACGATTCTAGCTGCAATTCTTAAATTGGTACCATTTTTATCCCATTTTGTCTCTTTCCTCCCTTAAAAGTACAAATTTCGAAAAATCCCTATTTGTAGCTCTTCTGCATGGCCAGTGAAAGGAACACACCGAATTTCATATTTCTAGCTACTGCCGTTTAGTCAGGACGAAGGTTCGATGTTTATCACTTTTTTCCCATTTGACCCCCTAAAAGTACGAATTTCGTAAAACCCTTTCTTAGTCGACGTCTACGTCATATTTGGGAGCTACCCTGAATATTTCATGAGCCTGGCTTCAGCCGTTTGGTCTGTGGGCTGGTCAATGATAAGTCAGTCTGTTGACGATCCATCATATGATCAGTCAGCGCCGCCTACATCTCGAAATAAGAACACATGACTGGTTTTGATGGTAACGCCATCACTGCCATTCTTGGGTTTCTTTGGTACCAACAAGGTCAATGAGTTCTTTGATCAAATTCTCTGCGATAGTCAAGATTGTAAAAATTGTCACAACATTTGGTACGCCTCGTAGGAAAATACTTTCTAGCTAAATCCATGACTACACTTTCTCCTTGATAAACTTCACGGTTACCTTCAATATGGTTCATGTTTTCTTATAGCCCCCATTATAATAATGTTCCTCAGTCAGCATATAAATAAATATCCCTTACGATTTCCACAATTACACCTCTGATACCCTCCGATTTGCCATATTGCCGCTCTAGAACTCACATATTTCATGGGATTTTTGATTGATGATAATAAATAACAATTTCGTATTTAATATTTCACCGAAAAGTTTTTTAATTAAATTTCGGGCATATTTGCAGTAATTTTATGTTATGTTTGGTACCATATGTATACCTTTTTGTCTCGCTAGCTGAGATACTTCAGTTGGTACCATGTTTATCACTTTTTGTCTCTATCACCCCTTATAAGAACTAATTTCAAAAAAATCCGCTTAGATTGCGCTTCTACGTTGTCAGAGGATTTTACATACCAAATTTCACGACTGCTCACCCCTTAAAGGTACCAATTTCGAAAAATCCAATTTTTCAGAAAAATGTACATATCTAATTTCACGATTTGCATTGCAATAATTTAGTTGGTAACATTTTTATCCCTTTTTGTGTCGCCACCCTTAAATGTACAAAAATGCATATATTGTCATTCTTATCCCTTTTTGTCGCGCTCGCACCTTAAAAGTACAGATTTCGAAAAAAAATCTATTTATGTTGCAAGTCTACGTTGTCAGAGAAATTTAGCTATCGATTTTCACGAATACTTAAATTGATACCATTTTTATCTCTTTCCTCCCTTAAAGGTACAAAATTCGAAAAATACCTTTTTGTAGCTCGTCTGCATGGTAAGTACAAGGCACACACTGAATTTCATGACGAAGGTTCGATGTTTATGCCTTTAAGTCCCATTTTACCTCCTAAAAGTACGAATTTCGTAAAACCCTTTCTTAATAGGCGTCTGCGTCATATTTGGGAACTACTCTGAAAATTTCATGACCTGGAGGTTTGTAACGCCTTGAAATATTCATAGGAGACTCCGTAAAGAATATATATTCAGGGTCGTGGTAAAATTCTAAGATGAGCTAGCCATGTCCGACTGCCTGTTGAAAGCACACTAGCCCCCGAACGGAACGAGCTAGGAGGTTTAAAATTTCCCTAAATGTGTCTCATGGTTGCATATCGGTTGTGATTGAAAGTGGGCGAAATCGACCCAGAGGGAAAAATTGTTCCCTCACAAGAACTGAAAATACCCCTAATATTTATTTAAGCATGTTTTTTCACTATGTCTGCTTATATTTGCCAGATATTGGGAATGCGCTTTCCCCTTATAACAAAAACGTGCACCATAAAGTGATTCTTATTCGTAGGGGGTGAAATTGGTCAAAAAACTGATAAAAATGGTACCTATCAAACGACAGCAACTAGAAGCACGAAATTCGGTGTGTGCATTCATCTAATTGAGTAGATAAATAATATAAAAGTATTTTTTCCTAATTCGTATTTTTAAGGGATAAAATGAAAATAGAGGGATAAAAATGGTACCAACCAAACGGCTGCAACTAAAGGGTGATTTTTTTAGCTATTATCTTTTTGGCAACACTGGTTTAAACAGCTGACACGCGTTTCGTGTTTTGTTTCACTGTCAAACATCTTCAGTTTGGTCTATAATTTAACGATGAATCGTCTTACAAACGAAATACGCTTGCAAATTATTGAATTTTATTATCAAAATGCGTGTTCTGTAAAGAAAGTTCAAGAAAGCCGAAGATCCATTTTTTTACCGAAAAATTGTGTTCAGCGACGAAGCTCATTTTGGCTCAATGGGTACGTAAATAGGCAGAATTGTCGATTTTGGAGTTAATATCAGCAAGAAGCATTGCAAGAGCTACCAATGCATCCAGAAAAAGGCACAGTTTGGTGCGGTTTATGGGCTGGTGGCATCATTGGACCGTACTTCTTCAAAGATGATGCAAATCGTAACGTAACTGTGAATGGTGAGCGATACCGTGAAATGATATCCAACTTTTTTTGCCCAAAATGCAAGAGCTTGCATTGCATGACATGTGGTTTCAACAAGAATATTTTCTGAATTTTTTTTGAAAAACTTTCCTATAGCTTTTAAAAATCACCCTTTATAATAATGAAATTCGGTGTGGATGTACGTTGACACGTAAAATAAAGATATTTTTGAAATTCATATTTTAAGGGGTAAAATGAAAAAAGAGGATACAAATGGTACCATCCAAATGACCGCTGCTAGAATCACGGAATTCCGTGTATACATTCATATGCACAGACACGCAAAATAAAAAGATATATCCAAATTTGTACCTTTTACTTTTACGGCAAAAATTGGTTGAATCATGAAGTTAGGTGATCGTACTATTTACGTGAGATAATGGAATTTGTACTTTTGGAATTAAAATAGATTGGAAATATAACCAACTGTAGCACCCACTATCTACCAATATTTATGGTATTTATTCGATATATGTATTATTTCATTATATATATATATAGCGTAAACGTATTGGTAGCCGTGGCTTATAAGCGGTTTGAAATAATAAAAATATTATATTTATTTATAAAATTATTTTTTCAATATTTTTATTTGGTTTGGCTATATAAAAAAATTATATTTTCCTGTAATATTACTGCACTTCCACGAAAATCGACAGACTCTGTGGATTGCAATCCATGGTGGAGGGTATAAAAAGTTCAGCCCGGATGAACTTAACATCGTTTTTACTTGCTCACTTTAAATCAAAATTTATTGCATTTTGATCGATTGAATTTGATCTTGGACCACTGTACAGCATACTTGCACCAAAGGGCAGAGGGTCCGAGAAATCTCTAGGAAATGTAGCAACAACTCTTTGCAGTGAATGCCATATCCATTCATGTTTTGTAAACAATTAATACATTCAAAGGCTATATTTCAATGGCCTTCCTGGAAATTCGCTCCGAGTTCGGCTCGTGTACATTCAAATTATACGAACTTTCATAATCCTTAAATGTATTCCTCAGAAATTAAATGTATTTACTTGCGCTGCGTGATTCCGAGCAAATACACACGCTTCGCAATTACATTCTTTGATGGTTGTTGTTTCCTTCCCCAAAAAAAAGATTATTTGTTATATGTGGCTTTTTGCACTTTTCCCATCATTTGCATGAGTAATCTCTAGGATTTTGTTGGCTGTTCTGGTCCTTTCTTGCGAACCTTTTTAACAGTTACTTTTTCCGTGGGCCGTTAATGGATAAACATTAAGAAAATTAAAGCATAAAATTAATGCGGCTCTTTGGTCTCGGTGCCGTCGAGTGGACATTCGGCAATTGTTGGCTGGTAGTTAATCTCACTGGTAAGCAGGCACAAATTATTTCATTTGTATATTTTTTTACGGTTTGGGGTCATTTTCGAGGCGAGGCTCTTGTTTCACATCAATATCTGTTTGAGGCACGGAGCGGAGCGACCATAATGACGGACGGAAGATATAATTTAGCATAAAATTTGTGTGCTAATTGAAATGTATGGTCCCAAATTAGGCATCCTGAAAGTCTGCTCGTTTTGGTTTTAGCTACGCACAAAAACGACAACAACAACAAAACACGCTCAAATATGGCCTAATTAATATGATGTTTCCTAAAATAGCAAAACATTGAGATTTCGTTGCCACTTCATAAAGTTAAATAATTTCATTAGGCAACCGTCCATTTCACAAAATAATAAAATTACGAAAATCTATTTCTGTTTTTGTTGGTGGCGAAAAAAGCTGTACTTAGTTGGCAATTCTATTTGAAGGATTTGCTTTTTGCATCGCATATAATATATAATCACATTTTATGGTTGTCTGTTAAAAATGACGGGCGTTTTCGACATTTTTTGTTGTTGCTGCACTGACCTTTTATATGAAATACGGTCATGTTTAAAAGCCTGCACACTAGAGCAGATCGCACAATGCAGCAGGTTGAATGAGAGATCATGTTCAGAGTGTGAATTTCTTTTGCAAAGCTGATGACAACAGCATCACAGACAGAATTTTGTCATTGCCTTTGCAGACATCGATCTGGTGTCAGGTTTTATGGATACATATAGTGAATATGAGTCTTTCCATGCCAAGCGGTACGATTACACTGTGTGTATTTTTTATGTCATGGAAATATAACCATATAGGGACACCACTACGTGATAAAAGACCAAAAAAGACCCGTGTCTCCCAGTATTGTCCAAAGTCATGCACTTTTTATGGGCCCCAAATATTTGGGTCATTTTTGCAAAAAAGTTATAATTTTCTCAGGCTCATATCTTGCAAACCATTTGTAATTTTGATTTACTATCTGAGGAAAAGTTGTAGCTCTTGTCATAAAGCACAAAAATTGTGAACATATAATATCAAAAAAAACTTCATCTTCAAGGTTAAAATCGCACATGTCGTCGAACAAATCTTTTAGGCTGTAGTGTGTGTAGGTAGCGTATACGTAACGTGACCATTTTTATTTGTCCAAAAAGCGGGTTATATGAAATCCAAAATTTGGCGGAATTTTAGAGAAAAACCGGGATTGTGAAAATAAAAAAACTGTTATTTTAACGTATTATATTATCAATTAACTGGGTTTAGTATAGTTCTTATTTTATTTTGATTTTCCTTTATTTTTTTATATCGGCCGAAGTATACAAAATACTCAATTTAACTTTTCAACATCGTGGAAAAAATTAATATTTTTTCAAATGAATACTTAAGTAAAGGTCATATAATACATATTAGGCTGGGTCGCGAGCCATACAAATGGAAAAACAATTTTTAGTCAATCCACGAAAATAAAGTTTGGATTGTTTAATGATGATCTGCAAAATATTTCGTCACTGGGCCAAGCCATCTGTGAGCTAAACGCTGCTGAAAACACCTCCAAAAATCATGTTTTTCCCGTGTAATTTTTTTAATTTGTATTTTTGTCCAAAATTTTTTTCTGAATTTATAGACCCTCAGAAGCACTTTAAATATGAATTTTGATTCCTGTCTTAGAGTAACTTATTGCTCGAATTATTGGACGCTTATTGTAATTTTTTGTGGATTTTCACAATGACTACTAATAACTTTTTCGTATATGGTATCAGTATTTTATAAAAATATATAGCCGCAGTCAATAGCTTTCGAATGATGCATAAATTATGAAAATCGAAAGGAAATTTGCGCTGCAGCGCTCATTTTTGTAAAAAAAGTTTGATTTGTATTATCTTATTTCACAAATATGGTGTCAGTGCCCTCATTTATCGTCCGATATTCATCATTTAGGCATCATTCGACAGGTATTGATTTCTTCTATTTATTTTTCAAACTTTACAAAATGTTACCAAGAAATAAGAGTTTGTAGCTGACACTTTGAAAATCCACAAAAAATCAATCTAAACGTCCAATAATACGACCAACTAGCTATTCTAAGACAAGAATAAACATTTTTATTTAAAGTGCTTCCAAGGGTCTATTAATTCAGAAAAAAGTTTCAACAAAATGCAACGTTTTAGTTTTTTCGTTTGCATTTTTTTGGTCTGTAATCAATATTTGATTTGAACTGGGATATTGTCCTGGCTCAAGACCATTTTGCTTCTATATTTAATAGAATGCAAATTTATTTACAAATGGCATGGTGACATTTATTACTTGGCTGCAGACTACCACGATCATGATTTCGACCATGTCAAAAGTCTTTTCAAGTGGCTTCGCAGCGACTTTTCAACATCAAACCCGGCCACTATAAGGAGATGATTCTCACAAACGAACGAGAATCACAACTCACTTGCCGAATTTGCGTTTAAAAAATCGTACCAAGTAATAAAGCACACATGCCATCTTACAAGCATCTCATTGAGTTGCATAAATTAAATTACACGGAGAAAACATGATAAGAAGACAGTTAACGAGTTTCAATGTTAAGTTTTTGCTAGGTTCCGAATTTTATTTATCAATAGAATACCGCGTCTTTTTGCAATGAAAATTAATTTTCAATAATTGCAGTCTTATAGTACTTTGGAAACGCTAATTTCATTTATGAGAGAGGGTTTAAAAAAACTTTTATTTTCCAAGATAATATAAAACAACAAAAAATCGTAACGCCCGTAATCCATGTCCAATTTGTCTTTCCTTATCAATCCTCAATATTGGTGATTGTGATATTTAAAATAACATAATTTGTCTTTAATAATGTTGTTCTAAAACTTTACAATTAGGCGAGAATTTTGTGGATCTATATTTTATTCATTGTAGAGAATACGTTCAATAGTTGGTGATATAATTGTCGAACATGACTTGAAAATTAAATGTGAATTTTTATACCATCATTACGGTATAATTTTCTTAAATTAATCATTAATCTTCATTTAAATTAACCACCTTAACTTAAAAATACCTTTTAACAATGCACAGTTTAAACGACTATTAAAAATGTTTATTTTTCCATTAAAAAAACCGAAGTCTAGAAAAGGGAAACTTTTGAAATGGTTTGTCGGTTAGCAAAATATATTTAAGTGGCAATTTTGAAATTACAACGTACAGAAAACGATTTTTTAAATGTGTTCATTCAATAGCCTGCAACTCATGAAATATTTTACCGATCTTAATGAACTACACCTAGCTTCGAATGCAATTTCGATTACTTTTAAGATGTTGAAGTTTAGAGTTTTTTACAATTTTATTTTGATTTTCGAAATGTTTTTTTTTAAGTATTAAAGTAGTATTCTTAGATGTATTTAGCGACTGTATGAGTTTGGAGCGACTGAGTTTGGATGTTAGCGACTGTATGAGTTTGGAAGTTGTGAAATGATGGGTTCTAATTTTTACGATTTTTATTTAAATATTTTTTGCAAAATCACCCAAAATTTCAGTTAAAAATCGTCCGAATGATAATATCTTCATTATTCAATTAACACAATGTATAAAAAATCCAATACAAAGTATTTAGTGAGAATATTATATTTTTTATTTTTCTGAAGATGCAAAAATTTTAAAATTTTCCATTAACTACTTTTCTGTGATTTGTATGATAATAATAATAATTGTGATTGATTTTGCAAAAAAATATTTTAAAACAAATTGGTAAAAATATAAAACCCATCATTTCACCACTTCGAAACACAGTCGCTAAAAAATACATCTAAGAACACTACTTCAAAATTTCAAAAAATCATAATTTTGCAAATCAAAATAAAAGACATAAATTTGTAAAAACTCTAAAAAATCTTACGGTAAACTTCAGTGAAAGTAATTGAACTTACCTTCAAAACACAGTATAATATAATTAAATCCGTGAAGTATTTTAGGAGTTACAGGTGATTGAATACACCTTCAAAAAAAAACGTAATTTAACCACTCTTAAATTGGTCGTAAATCGTGAAACAATGATTGGACAAAAAATGGGCCTTGGTGCCACGATTTTAATTTGTGAAAATCTCGAAAGCAAGAGTATGTTACCACTGGATGCAATTTACACAAATCACGATTATCCTTAGGATGATTTGCTGAGTTCGTTCTTTGAAGTCTGTCAATCATGAAGAGTTTAATTTTTCATCGCTCGCTGAACTCGTATCTGGGAGTGTTGACTGTGAGTTGTTTGACAAGTCACAATTGTACTATTACACCGTGCAACAATTTTACATATTTTTCAATGGAGCTAAACGAGACCATATACACATGAAACTAGATATCGTGTTTAGAAAAGCTGTGTACTCAGTTTTCCATTTGGTGATATTTTCTGTTTTTTTAATATTGAAGGATATTGAAGTTTTCATAATTTATTTTCGCACTTTTGTGAGTCATAAAAATGCGATATAGATATCAAACGAAAGAGAATAATGTTAATATATTAAAAAGGTTAAATTTTAATTATTATATCCTCCACCTCCAGGATGGGGCATACTAACTTTGTCATTCCGTTTGTAACACCATGAAATATCGACCTGAGACCCTATAAAGTATATATATTCTTGATCGTCATAAAATTCTAAGACGATCTAGCCATGTCCGTCCGTCCGTCTGTTGAAAGCACGCTAGCATCTAAACGAAAGGACCTAGAACGTTCAAATTTTCCATAAATGCGTCTTATAGTCGTTGATCGGTTGGAATTGAAACGGGGCGAAATCGGCCCAAAGGGAAAAAATTTTCCCTTACAAGGACTAAAAATACCCATAATAATCGCTAATATTTTAGCGCATTTAAGCATGTTTTTTGAATATGTCTGTTTATAGCAAAAACGTGCACCATAAAGTAATTCTTATTTGTAGGGGGTGAAATGGGGCAAAAAGGGATAAAATAGTACATATTAAACGACAACAGCTAGAAACACGAAATTCGGTGTGTACATTCCTCTAATTGAGTAGATACATAATATAAAAGTATTTTTTCCAAATTCGTACTTTTAAGGGGTACAATGCGAATAGAGGGATAAAAATGGTAGCAACCAAACGGCTGTATCTAGAATAATTAAATTCGTGGTGCACATTCCTCTGATTGCATAGACAAGAAAAATACACGGATTTTTCAAAATTCGTACTTTTTGGGGTTAAAATGAAAAAACGGGGATAAAAATAGTACCAATCATGAGAGTCATGAAATTCGGAGTATACATTCCTCTGACTGCGTAGACACGGAAAATAAACGGATTTTGGAATCATGGAATTCGGTGTATACATTCCTCTGATTGTATAGACACGCAAAATAACAAGTTTTTTCCAAATTCGTAATTTTTCTTTCAAAATTTGTACTTTTGGAATTAAAATAGAATGGAAATACAAGAAACTGTAGCACACACTATCTACCATTATTTATGGCATTTAAGCTTATTGAAAATATAAATATAAGATTTTTGATTTGAAATAACTAATGGTTTGAAATAATTAAAATATTATATTTATTTATAAAATTATGTTTTCAATATTTGTATTTGTTTTGGTTTGGCTATATTAACAAATTTATATTTTCCTGTAATATTAATGCACTTCTATGAAAACCGACAACCTCTGTGGAATGCAATCAATGGTAGAGGGTATATAAAGTTCGGCCCGGCCGAACTTAACGCCGTTTTTACTTGTTTTGATTTTTAAGGGGTAAACTTTGAAATGGTTGTTATTGCTGAACTTATTCTGGCAGAAGCATGAAATTTGATGTATTTTTAACATCGCATTTGTGTGGTTTGGAAAGATACGAAAACAAATTATTAAAATATCTATATCCTGTGAAATAAAAAGTCCAAATGAAAAACTGAGTAAACATTTCTCCTAAATACGACGTCTAATTCCAGGTCTATGTGGTCTTGTTCAGCTCCAAAAAAGTACTGTCTCATGGTGTTAAATGTTAAAAAAATCCGAAACTTTTGATATAACACAAAAATTACAATTTTGGTATTTCCCCACAATCAATAAAGAAAAAGGTTAACATTGTTAAATTCTAAAATTTTGTATCTACTTAGTACTGTCAACAATGTACTAAATGTGCAACATCTGATGCCGATTTGTCTCTTCATACAAGGTATGATAACGCATGAAATTTTGAGCAAAATTTAATATAATATTCAAATTGCTAAACTGATAAATATTCATAACTATATTACATATGTTACATATTTTTTACGTTCGCACAGACAAATACCAATTTTGTAAAGTATAAATTTCTGCATACCATGTTTTCAAATCATTTGTGTTTGAAAAAGATTTGACATCTTTTAACGGATTTGATTCCAGTGCCCATCATATTTTCTTCTGTTTTTAAATACGAAAAAGTTTTATACTTTTGTTTTTTCTAACATTATTTTTTCTAAATGGAATTAAATACAAGGGTTTAAAAAAAAAAGAAAAAACAATTGTGTTGTTTCTTTTTATAATATTTATGAATTTGAACTTGTGTTTCATTTATTTATAAATTTGATTAATATATTTTTTGATAACTGTTGTTGGGAAAATACATTTCCTGGTAACCGGCGAAAGAAACCTTTTCGATTTTAACCAATTTGTTAGACTATAAGCTAGCACCTGCTGAAACAATTTTAATATATTTTTTTATCTTAAAATAAACAATTTCACTTATTTCACTTAGCTGACATTAATGACGCCAATAATTTCAAAGATTTGTAATAATTATTTATAATAAAATCTTACATTATATCTAGGGAAAATATGACTGTACCAGATTTTCTCTTTTTCGCGTTCCATATAAATGTATAAAAGAGCTTAACATAATGACTTAATAAAAAAATCGTAATCCGTTTAAACACACATACACGCGTACTTATTGTGAGCGAGGGTGGGGCAACAATGTACAATCCTTGCAACACCATAAAGCAACTACAAATTTGTTGCGCAATACATCATCAGCCGCAGCCGTGCCGCATATCCATCCGGAAGTGTGCCGTTAAATCCAACACCACCAGCAAAACATCAACAGCTATATGTGCACACACCGCGCATAATTCGAATAGGTTTAGGAATATACACGTTTTATATTAAAATTATATTTTGAAAAGTTGAACTAAATTTTTTGGTTGCCACAAATAGCGAATAGTAGAAAAATTAAAGTGTTAATAAAAAATCAATATTAATTATGACAGTGACATATAAAAAATAGTTTATGTATTCAAATAGTGAATATATGGCTTAAAACTTCTATATTCATAAATATTCGAAATAACAGTCCTTGTTCGGAAAAAAATTTCTCTAGGGCGATATCACCCCTTGTAATCAGAACCTATCTTCAACTATATGGTGGGCCATTTAAACCAAACCGGCTAACCAAATTGGAAACGTTGAACTTTGTGATTTAATAATGGAACACAATATAAATCATATGACTACCACGACTGGCTCGGCAATACCTCATCCGATCAACCCAATTTTACAGTACTTGGTCCAAAATCCACACCAAACAGTGACTCGTTGTGGATACATTGGCTTGTTCACTGAACCCCATATGCGGCAATTTGAAAATTCGAATAATTTCCAGGAAGACAGGTATTTCTTAAGAATTTATAAAAATGAATTTAATTCAAAATTGTTATTTTTTCTTGACAAAAAATAATATATTTAAAGTTTAATAAAAAATTACTCCTAATTCTATTGGACATTTTTTAATATTTCCTTACGCCTGAAGGGCGCTCAAGTTGTCAGTAAGTCGAAATGAAGATGGTACGCCAGGTTTTTCTGAGAAGACACCCGAACCATACCACAATCCATTTTAAAGCCGTCCATATCTCATATTTCGAGACTTTCCATTCTTCATGGGAATTTTATCTCTAATTTCTCTGCGAATATCATCTTACGGGTCCTGTAGTCGCATGGTGATCGAAGTGTGTGAGAAAATTTTTCGAGAATGTTGTTCGGAATGAAATTGACACCGCAGGGCTCATTTTTCAAAAATTTTTGCACATTTTGGCTCTGACAACCATCGACCATTAAAGTATTTTACAACCAGTAAGGAAGGGATAAAGTCGGGTGGTGCCGACTATATGATACCCTACATCACTCCCTGCGTATATACCTCGCTTTTGTTACTAAACCCAGGTGTTTCATGGGAGCAACTTTAAGAAGTTCATATAAATTATGCAGAATACTATAAATTCATCTTTATTCATTATTAAATAATATGATAATTGATCAAATTTTCCGGCAGACAAATACAAATTTTACAGTAGTAATAGGATGAATCGGATAGACATTTGAAAGGGGGCCCCATTTGGGTTATTCCAAAGTATTGACACATAGTTAGTTGAAATATAATATAATCTGCAAAATTCGATGTAAAATTTGGTTCCTTAAGGGGTAAAAATTAAAATGGGGTCATTTGTAAGGTCGTTACATTAAAAAGTGTTTCCATATCGATCAAAGTAGGTATTCTTAGTTGAAATATGACGATATGCACGATAGGGGATCTAGAGCTGTATTAGAGTAGAATGAGGGCCCAATTTGTATGGGGGTTATACCTAAATATAGACCCATATATTTGACTTTCATAGTATGTATTCTTTGTTGAAATACAATATAATCTGCAAAATTTGAAAAACTTCCGATGAAAAATGTGGGTCCTAGAGAGGTAATAATTAAAATGGGGGCCATTTGCAAGGGCGCTACATTGAAAAGTCGGCCTTTATAAATCAATTTTAAAGTAGATATACGATCCTGAAAATTTGGTCATGATCCCATATAAAATGTGTATTCTAAAGCAGTAATAATATAAATTATAGGGATATTTGTATGGAGGCTATATCTAAATCTCAACCAAATTCAATACCAATCGTCCTTGGCCCAAAAAAAGAAACTTCTGCGAAATTTCATGACAATCGGACCACATTTGCGACCTGTAGAGTGCGAACAAGCTTAGATGGACAGCAGACGGACGGACAGACATAAATTAAATCGATTTAGCTGGTGATTCTAAGCCGATCCGTATACTTAAAGGTGGGTCTAGCTCAATTATTTCTTAGTGTTACAAACATTTGGCGGAAAAGTAACTTATAATACCCTAGTCAACGAAGTGGTGTAGGGTATAAAAATGGAGTCTGATATTCATCGTTTAGGCATCATTCGACAGGCATTGATTTCTTCTATTTATTTTTCATTACACCTCTTACAAAATAGTTTAAAAATATGGGTTTTAGCTGTCACTTTCCGCAAAATTTCTACCAATGAGTTATTCTAAGACAATAATAAAAAATGTTATTTAAAGTGCTTCCTAGGGTCTATTAATTCAGAAACAAATTTTGGGCAAAAATGCAACATGAAAGAAATACACGGGAAAAACATGATTTTTAGAGGTGTTTTCAGGAGCGTTTAGCTCACAGATGGCTTGACCCAGTTACGGAATATTTTGTAGATCACCATTAAACAATCCAATCTTCATTTCTGGGATTTTTAAAACGCATATTCGGCAAATGAGTTGTGCTTCTCATTCGTTTGTGAGAATTATTTGCTTAGAGGGGCCGGGAATGATGCTGAAAAGTTGCTGCGAAACCACCTGAGGTAACCTTTCACAGGTTCGAAATCATGACAGTGGTAGTCTGCAGGCAAGTAATTAATGACACCATGCCATTTGTAAATACATTTGCATTCTATAAAATATAGAAGCAAAATGGTCTTGAGCCAGGAGAATATCCCAGTTCAAATAAAACAAAATATTTTTTGGTGACTGAAAAAAAAATCCACAAAAAAATAGAAAAAAAATATTTTATTTTATTTTATTTTTTAATAGCTAAAATTCCAGTAAAGAAAACATTAAATGTAGAAGTTATGATCGTCTTTGACTGTGAAAGGTAGATTTTCAGGATTATGTTTGGGAAGCTATAAGCTCGAACAAAATTGGAAAATATTAAAAACTTACTTCCAAAGTAGTGAGTCTTTAACGCAAACTGTAAGAAATTTACGTGGAAATTTTTTGTGTTCATTTCATCTCATTTTCATCTAGGTGGCTATGTCAATTATTGTCGCATAAGGGGTTCAGACTAGAGATGTGCGCGTGAGTGATTATTGGCTCACGTTCTCTCACGCTCACGAAGGAAATAAATTGAATCACGCATGTTCACGCACGAAGATTTTTTCGTTACTCACGTTCACGCACGCTCACGCACGCTCACGTGAGTAAAATAAATATTGCTCACGATCACACGTGAATCACGTGATTCACGTAAATCACGAAAACAATTTACACAAAGAAGATAATATATACATTATAAATCGAAATGAGTAACGCCACGCAAATCCGAAAATTATATTATTTAAATCACTCTACGTTTGCTATGTCTGTCTTAAATTCATATTTTTAAAATAAGTTAAAAATCTGGCACAGACATAAAATTCAAATATAAAACAAAGTATATGCCCATATATATAACTGCCATTTTTTTGTTTTTTTTTTATTGAGCTAACATTAAGGGGGTTCCCATATAAATTCAGAGCCTAGTGTTGGCGCAGGAAATGCTTGCTTAAATAATAGAAAAAATTTAATTATACCTGCATTTGCACTTTGTTTTAGAAATAAATATTACTTTTATTTTGAATGGAAATTTTCACATTTTTAAACGAAATAAAATATGTGCTACTCACGAAAAAATCACGTGATTCACGTAGAAATTAGACTCACGCACGAACATTTTTTCGTTCCTCACGTTCACGCACGCTCACGTGAGTAAAATAAATTTTGCTCACGATCACGCGTGATTCACGCAACTCACGTGAGTCGCGCCCATCTCTAATTCAGACAACCCATACGTAACTATTGAGAAGCCAATACATCCACAACCAGTCAATGTTTAAGTGGGAGTGTTAGTCATATGAACGATATTGTGTTCCATTATTAAAGGACAAAGTTCAACCTTTCAAATAAAACCAGAAATTTTACAAAGTAATCAGTAATATAAAGTTTTAAATGGCCTACCCGTTAGACGTAAAATTTTCTAAAAAAAAGATTTTGTAGATTTTTGATTAAATAGTCCAGAAACGCCCGTTACAAATTAGAAACGCTGTGTTTCGTTATTGTTTTGCTATATTCGACATCATAACGAAGAAAACAAGCCACATTTGAAGAAAATCTATTGATACAAGTGGAAGTAATGGCCCTTATTGTATAAGTATTGCATTTTTACAAAGATTTTTGCATACATTAATTTAGTCATATGAACACAGAACAAAAAACCTTATTGTCAAATTGGTAAAGGGTTTTTCGACAATGAGGGTATGACCTTCTACATTTATCCACAGATGTATAGACTTTGTTGAAAGCGGTTTCCCACTTTTTACAATTTACTTCAATGAATTCTTATAGTTTAAGAATTGAATTGTTTCAGTATGTAAGTCACATATGAGTCATTCCATGACAAGCGGTACGGTTTTTGACCTCGATAGCTGCGATTGTTTTGAAAGTTTGTGTATGTATTCTTCTCTTAAAAATATTGTATACGTATTTTTGGAAAAAAATTGATTTTTTTTTTGAAAATCCAAGAAGGTTATGGAAAAACATTTTTTTTATTTTTTGTAGTGTGAGATTGCACCATCACAAAACTGATTAAAAAAAATTGAAATTACTCTCAAAACAAGGTATAACACATTAAAATCGGTAAAGTCATTCAGGAGTTACAGGCGATTGAATGAACACACCTTTTGGAAAAAGTAATAGGTTTTTCACTGTTGAATTGGTCATAACTCGTGAAAAAGAAATTCATTTTTTTCCAAAAATACGTATACGTAAAATTAGTGCAATCACCCCAATATTGCCCTTCCCTGTATAATTTCATTACGCTCTTTCCACAGGTGGAATTAACGATGCACGTAAATATCACTAATAAGTTGCATTATATATTCTAGACCTTATTCAAGTGTTTCACAGTGTATCACAGCATGCAATGCAGGCATGTGTTCTCTCATCGTTGTCAGCAAAATGCACTTCCTGGCAGAGCTCATGATAGCATTTGCAGCAGCATCCACTGTAAATGGCATTAAATGCATTCCATCTCCGCTCGTGTAATTCTATTGCATGTGTCTTGTTGCGATTCATGCTACATTTTGTGACGTCCTACAATTATCCAAGGTGTATGACTCTATTCTTGTAGTCATAGTAAAGGTCACATTTATTGTCCGATCTCATAGAAATCCGGCACAAGTAATTTTTAAAAATTGTTTACATACACACGACACTGCCGCCTCATATTAAACACAATTTTGGTTAGGTTTGAGCGACAAGTTTTTCGATTGTTGACGTTGGAGGCGCACAACAGAAGTATTATGCATCACAGAAAAGCCTTTGCGTTTCCCTAAAATTGATTAAAAAGTCATTATCCCATAAAATGTTTAATGGTCATATTGCAATAATCTGTTAGACTTGCATTGGGTTTGCAACACAAAATCACATAAATAAACATCTATAAAACTCTGAAATTCAAAGGAGTGTAACTATTTCGCATGAAAGTTAATTCTCTGATGTTTTTTGCGGACTTTAATAATATTTTCAATTTTTTTTTTCAATAATTTTTTAATGGACGTTTTTTCATTTTTTATTACATTTAATATTTTAGTCGAAGTCTTTAATTTTGGACGTTAAATTTAGGAACAGCCTTTGATACGTTTTATACCCTACACCACAGGGCATAATGTCTTTATGCATTTGTTTGTAACACCCAAAAAGAGGCGAGATAGACCTATCGTTTATTATACCGATTGATATAGAATCACTTTTTGAATCGATTTTGCCATGTGCGTCTGTCTGTCTGTCAATCTATTCTTCTAATCACGATACAGGTCGCAATTATTGTCCGATTTTAGCGAAACTTGACACAAACGATTTTTGCATGCTGAGGACTGTCACTATTTAATTTGAAGGAAACCGGTTCAGATTTAGATATAGCTCCCATACATATGTTACTCCCGATTTTACTTTTTCTGCTCTAGAAGCCACATAATTTAAGCGATTTTGATCAAATTTTGCACAACACCTTGTATCTAAGTTGGAAACATCTGTGGTAAAATCGGTTCAGATTTATATACAGCCACCAAACAAATTTTGCTCCCTATTTGACATTTTCTGGCCTAGAAACCGTAAATTTTAACAGATTTTCTTCAAATTTTGCTTAACACTTCATATTTCAACTAGTGGTAAAAATGTGTCAAATCGGTTCAGATTTAGATATAGCTCTCATACAAATGTCGCTCCAATTTGACATTTTTTTTGCTCTAGAAACCACATAATTTAACCGATTTTGATCAAATTTGGCACAACACCTCATATTTCAAATAGAAACATCTGTGGTAAAATCGTGTCAAGTCGGTTCAGATTTAGATATATCTCCCATACAAATTTTGAGATTAACCGCTGTAGAAACCACTACCTGAACCGATTTTTTTCAAATTCGGCAGGACATCTTATAAATATTTAGATTAGAAACATCTATGATAAAAGTGGATGAGATCGGTTCAGATTTATATATAGTTTTTTTTCGTTTGAATGCTACCTGATGAAAAAATAATAAAATATTTTTTCCCCGATTATTTATATTTTTGTGGGTTGTTTGTCCCAGGAAAATATTTTTTCCAAAAAATAAAAATATAATTGTTTCTAAAAACTATAATATTTTTTCCAACAGATACATAAATTTGTATCCATCATAAATATTCCTAAAATGGTAGTACAAATATTAAAGGTACCTATGACGAAAATTGAAATTTTATTAAAAAATTAAAAACAAAAAATATACATAAAAAGATTTTGGTTTTGATTTTATGTTTCAATGCTCACAAAATACAAATTGTTTTGTTCCTCAGTGTAATCCATGAAAAATTTTCGCATTGTTCGCATGCGTATGTCTCGGAGGAGATAGGTGAAAATCTATATCTATGTGTGGAACAATTAGTCATATTGGGGTATAAATACTAATTTGGCGGATGTTCAATTTTTTCTAAGAAATTTGGCTTCGGTTAGGCCTTCTGGACACATCCTCCAGCATTAAGCTGCAAAACATCTGCTAGTGAATTTGATTATAATCAAACCAATCAGATAGAATTACCAGAATTATTTCCAAATCTGACTTCCCCCATTGTTTTGGTATGTCCCTCACACAAATATCATCTATATTCGATTTCTTACTTTCAGACAGTCGCAACGTCGGAACAAAATGCTTTTTAATTAGCACGCGATAGAACTCTATCTGTGTCCAACGCGTGACTAGGCGAACAAAACGTGACACACTCATCCTACAACAACATTTTGTTATATGCCAATTTACATATACACTTACCGTCAGACGGATATAAATTAATGAGCGTAGTCTATGGGTCCCTTTTTACTTATGTTAATTTTTAATTATCAACATTTTTTATGCGTCGCTTAAGGACTTCGAGGCAATTGTCGAATTACAAAATAATTTGCATAAGCAGGGGGGGTGGACTCTCTCCCACGAAGTGTCAAGTGCTGCAGTTTTGAAGGATTCACTCAAATCGTAATGAAGCTAGATGGGCTTAAATATTAAATGAAAATTTTCCTTTTTTGAATAATCCAAAAATGAATAAATAAATGAATTTAGAAACGAACAATAAATTTATTTAGCCTCATGGGGGTACACTTAGTCTGTCATTCAGTATTGTCATAAGTCTTAAGCCTTTTTGAAAAATAAATAAATATAGGACTAGTTTGAAGAATAATTCACCAGAGGGCGAATGAATCATCTAAAATGAAGAGAGTTTATTCAAAAATAAACATGTGTCAGAGACCTAGAAATTGAGGCATACTGATTCAAAAAGCAATAATATACGGTCAACGTTTGTAGCCATCATATTTACCTTTAATTTAACATATAAGAGGGCTAATATATTTCGCAATGAAAGTACAAATAATAAAGGTTCCTTCGACAAGAATTGAAATTTTAGTAAACATTTTTTTGTATTTGAATAATCAAACATATTTTTTAATTAACCACAGATATTTTTTAATATCGTTATCTAGTTTCGGAAATATAGCTATTTATACAAAACGTTTTATACAAAATCTGAGATGAATGCCATTTTAAAGCACAAAATTTTTGCACTTTGGGTTGGTGCAATTAGCTATTGCTCAAATGTTAAATATAAATACCCTATTTTTGCACAACATATGCAAAACTTTTTTTTGCTCAAATATTTCCTTCTACCAACGCAATGCACTGCATTTATAGGGGACATCCCCTGAGTGTTGGTTCAGTGAAAAAAAATATTTGTGCGTTTAAAAAGGCCTTAATCAAACGGCAAAAAGTCCAAAAAATATGGAAATATTTATTTTAAAAATTGTTTTCTAATACTAGTCGAAATATAATTTTTATGACTTATGTTATGTTGACTTAAGTAACTATTCCGTAATAAAATTTGAATAATTTACATTAATGAAAGTGCATCAAAAATTATTTTTTTTTGGTACTTTCGACTATATTCTTGATCGTCATAACATTAAAAGATGAAATAGATATGCCCGGCATTCAAAACTATATCCAAACGAAATGGAAATATGGGCGAAATCGTTGCAGAGGGATATATTTTCCCATAACAAGTATTGACAACTATGGGCGATGAACGATTTGACAGTTATAGGTTGTATTGGAGGTCGTTTAGTTTGACAATAGACTCAGGCGGAAGCAAGACTGAAATGGGACAAACAGGGATAAAAATGGAATTCAGTGTACATCCCTATAATTGCTTAGACACGTATAATAGAGGAATTATTCGAAATTTGTACTTTTCAGGGATACAATTGGAAAAGAGGCATTAAAATGATTCCATCATCTGACTGTGTAGACGTCAAACATAAAGGATTTTATTCAAAATTTGTACTTTTGGGCGGAAAATGGGACAATTTCTCTCGTTCTCTTATATAAACACCCATCATTTAGAGTATTTCAAAATATTTTTGGAAATTGTCTCTTGTATATTTACTATTTCATACATTTTAAGTGTACATGAGATTTCATCCAAGAGACACCAATTGACAAACTGAACACAATCGTTTATAAAATATAGCACTGAAATGTGGGCGCATTTGTCAAGTCCCTTTACTAAGTTGGTAGATAAGTATAGGCCAATTGTGCCAGTTAGTATGATAGCGGTCTTAGTCAAAAACCAAAAAAAAAGATATGCTAATTTTCCTCTTTACTTTGATTAGATCTCAAATTTAAGAACTTTTCTTTTGACATTTATGAAAAATGTATCGTTACAATGACATCGTTATGCTCACCAAAATTGTCTTTAGTGTTAGTTTGAAAGTCACAGTATATTCACTGATATTGCTGTGTAGTGATGTAAGCAAACTTTGTTCTATTTATAATGTCCATTCAAGATAATTTAAATAACATATAAAATGCAATTATTTGAAAAGTAAATAATAATTTCAATATAAAGTTTCTAGGCGAACAAATATTTACAAATATATTTTTTAATTATTATTTTTTTTTTGAAATGAAATATTATATGATTTCTTTCATTACTTTTTCGAATTAAAATAAAATATTTTGTTGTTTAAGTTTTGCAATTTTGAGAAAAATGACTTACAGTGGACCCACTGAAAGTAGTGGTACCCTTAGAGGTACCAACGTTGTCGATTTTTTTATAAAATTCGATAGTAGTAGTAGTAGGATATTTTAAGAAAAAATGTTGTGCTTCAATGGACCGATTAGACCACTATCATATATGATATAACAGGAACATTTAACATTTTACCGATTACTTTGACTTTGAAAGGTATAACAATCATTACACCCTAGACCTCTTCATGGACTAGGGTATTATAAGTTAGATTCGCGCCAAATGTTTGTAACACCAAGAAATAATCGAGCTAGGCCCACCTTTAAGTATACGGATCGGCTTAGAATCACCAGCTGAATCGATTTAACGATGTCTGTCTGTCCGTCCGTCTGCTATCCATCTAAGCTTGTTCGCACTCTACAAGTCGCAATTGTTAACCGATTATGATGCAATTTGGCAGAAGATGCTATTTTTTACAAAGGAAGGATCGGTATTGAATTTGGAGGATATCGGTTCAGATTTAGATATAGTCTCCTTACAAATATCCCCATAATTTACACTATTACACATTTTCCATGGGATCATGAGAAAATTTTCAGGATCGTTTTCATTTTGAACTGGAAGCAGATAGAGGGAAAGTGGATCACATGGGTCCATGTTTTGATATAGCCCCCTTACAAATCTACCTCCGATTTACACTATTTCTGCTCTAAAATACACATTTTGCATCGGATCTTGATCAAATTTCCCACACAATGTTACATTTAGACTAGAAATACCTATTTTGAATGCCAGCTATATGTGTCAATGTTTTGGTATAGCCCCCATACAAATGGGCCCCCAGTTTACACTATTATCGCTCTAGAACCGACATCTTACATTGGATCTTCATACAAATTTGCAGATCGCGTTATAATTCAATAAAGAATACCTAATTTGAAAGTGATCTACAAGAGTCCACTTCTAATGCAGCGTCCTTTCAAATGGGCCCCCATTTTTATTATTACCTTTCTAGGACCCACATTTTACATCGGAAGCTTAACAATTTTTGCAGATTATATTATATTTCAACTAAGAATACATAATATGAAAGTCAAATATATGGGTCCATATTTTGGTATAACCCCCATAGAAATTGGGCCCCAATTTGCATTTGATCTCAATACAATTTTAAAGATCATGTTATGTTTCAACTAAGAATATCTACTTTGAAAGTGATCTACATGGGTCCACTTTTGAATGTAGCGCCCTCACAAATGGGCCCGTTTTTATTATTTCCCCTCTATGACCCACATTTTACATCGGAAGTTTTTTAAATTTTGCAAATTATATTATATTTCACTGAGAATACATCCTATGAAATGCAAATATATGTGTCCATACTTTGGTATAACCTAAATGGGGTCCCCATTCTACTCTATTACAGCTCTAGAAACTACATCTTACATCGGATCATTATATATTTCAACTAGGAATATCTATCGTGAATAAGAAATATATAGGCCCATGTTTTGGCACAAGCCCCATGTGTTGTTATAGGCCACCATCAAATGTCCGTCAGATTCATCCTATTACCGTAGTATAAACTGTATTTGTCATTTGATATTGATCAATTTTTCCAGATCATGTTATATTTACTTTACTTGGAATATCTGCCGGGAAATTGGATCAATTACCATATTATTTATCATATATATTATTATAGGATTATAGGATTATAGGACATTATTTTCGATTATAGGACAAATAAAAAGGCACCTTAAACGAATATTGACATTTTAATAAATCATCCATACAACAAATTTTTAATTAAAATAAAAATTGCTTTTGTCGGAATATCTGAATTTAGTACTTTAGCCAACTGTATTAATAATGTAGAATGTAAGTAGTAGTAGACTTTGAAATATTTTTTCTTTTGTCGAATATTTATTTGTTATTTGAATTATTGAATCAACAATTTTCTAGTTTAGGACTCCAAAATACATCAGCAAATGCTATACATATATACACAGCCATTCGACAAAATTAAGAGAAACCGGATGATATACGCGTGGAACTATAGGCAAAATTGAGTTTATTAACGTTTTTAGTTTTTCATTTCCTCATCATAGAGAAAGTTGAAATAAATGCAATTGGAATCGCGATTTGTAGTTTTTTGCAATAATTGCGACTGACTTAAGATCTTCCACAAGATAATCCTCAAAAATTCCACAATAAGAATTTTCTCAGACATTAACTAACAATACTTTTCTCACTTAGTATAATGCTGTCTTCGACAAAAAATGAAATCTTTGATCCACCTTAAAAAGAGACTCGGAACAGCTGGACTATAAGTTTATTCTACAGTGACAAATTGTTAATAGGCCTCTTGTTATGGCTTAATAGCCTTATATTACCGAGTAAGGTGGTGCCAGATTTTCTTCTCGCATTTATTTAAATAAAACCAATGGATAAAAATGTTGCCACCTTATCAAGTCTTTTCATTTTAAGCAAGTAAGCCTAATTGAACAGACTATTATATTAAAGTCAGTATCTCATACTCCGGTTTTAATTTTTCGGAGTATACACTTAGAATAAAAAGACTGCTATTAACAGCAGATATTGTTTGCTGGCCATCAGCAGGCACTTTTTCTGCTATTACACCAATTTGTCTGCTATAACAGCAAATTATCTGTAAATTTGCTTCAGCATACACACTGCTTAAAAGTTTGTTGGCTGCTGAAAATTGTTGCTGTTAATTAAAATTAAAAAAGATTAATGTCGCCGGGTCTTATATTTTTATTAGTCCAAGACAAATGCTAATGAAAAGCATTAGAAGCATGACTCACATTGGGTTGATGAAGCCGTTTAATATTTATTCTCTAAATTATTTCCGACAATACGCATATTAAGCCAAAAGGTTAGAAAACATGGACTATAGTATGATATACTATATCTTCGAAATTTCTGATAGTCCTCAAAATATTTTACTCCGAGTCCTTTACAATGACAAAATAATTTGAATTTAGCGGTAACGATCGGTTTTAGCTGTCAGTTAGTGTCATTAATTTAGCTATACAAATAATTTTGGAGGGAAATCTCTAGCAGAAATGTAGAGAAGTAAGCTGTCTTCTTGAAAGTTATCCAAAGCCGACGAAGACCCATGTTCAAATGCTTATAAAATATAAATCACTCAATAGTGAGATTAAAAAGGCTATTTACGGAATTAGAAAGAACACGTTTAGGACATAAATCAACTCCATTCCCACAAAAGTTGATAGCAAACTCAAAAAATGCTAAGCCTATAAATTATTGTTTTTACAATTTATGAAATTCTAAAAGTTCTAAAGGTCATTTTTAACACACAGAATATTTGCGCAAAACGTCGCGTTGCACATAATTTTGCATTTGTGGTTCTACACCACATTATGTAAAACATACTATCTCGCTTTTTGCGCAATACGTTTTTCACAAATGTATAGACCCCCTATAAACAATATATCTAGTAGTCGATTACAGAATTAGAAAGTTAATTTTTAACCATAAATCAAAAATTCCGAACACCTTTAAAATGATATAACATAGCTATCGACGCTTCCCATGAAATTACAAGGTAAATATTTGTGTGTATTAGACAATGTTGTTCATTGAATTTGTTGTAAACATTTATTTTACTACTGCCAAAATTGGACTAAGCGGATGGACCATTTGAGGCGCAGTCAAGGTCAACATTTGCATGAAATAATCTTCAAACATTAAATTATATGGACCGTACTATCGATTCAAATAAATAAAATTAAGATTTCATGCATTTTTCTGAATTTTAGTGTTTTTTTAAAAAACTTTCCTATAGCTTTTAAAAAATCACCCATTACAACTAGAAAATTTAGCAAAGCGGTTAAAAATTGAAAACAGTTCCCTCATAAATGTCATTTAGAACACTGTAAGATTTAACACAAAAAAAACTTAGATGGTCCATTTAAATTTCATTCGAAATGGCTCACATTGAATGTAGTCTATAAGATCTGGATGAACAGACCTGCGGAACAAAATTCTGACAAAGGATTCCGATAGAGGGCGTAAAAGATAGGCGCTTTGAAATTTTACGTATAGAGGTCTTTTTAGTAAAATAATAATAAATAATTTCTTGTTTAAATACTCAAATTGTTGCTGATATTTTATTTATATATATTATATCTACAGCTTTCTTTTGCTCGGTGACTTATAGTGAAATCTGATGTAGAATATTTCTTCCATTCACACCACCCCCTAAAATTTAGTTTTGTGGAACAGTTTAGCAGCAATTCCGAAAAAGTACAAAATCAACACTAAAATGAATTTTAATTTTTGACTTATTTCAGGCATTTAAGTTGAGTTTTGGTATATTCAGAGACTTATAGTAGAATATTATGGCAAATACACTTTGACCCATTAAACCGCTGTTGTAGGGGGGTTTTTTACTCTTCTTTCACAAATGGGACCAAATAGTCTCCTAGAGGGTTAAAATGTTCCTCGTAGTGTCTCAAGTATATTGCTGAACACATGCTATACTTAAAATGTAAGAATCACAAGGTTTCTAAAATTACCTCCATACGTAAACTTTCAAAACGCCGATACAAGTACTTTTATTTTCGAAAAAGTTTAATTTAGTTCCACAGTATAATTCAGGTACAAGTCCAACTCGGGGGCCTAATTATGGTATACGATCGTATCGAAATATGAAATAATCATTTTCCAAGTTTGATGGGATATAAATAAAATTTGTAAACCTAGCGGAATGAGTCATCCCATAGGAACGAAAATAAAATCTCCATCAAAATTGTACATATTACAGACTTTGAACATATAAGATTCGTATTCGAACACATGCCATAATCAGGCTCCAGATTTATTTCTTTATGATATTTATTTATGGATGGATTTAGAGAAGACAAAATTCCATATTTAAAGCCAATAAACTTCATGATGGACTTAGTCAGTATATGCCCTCCTCCGACGACATGTCGCCAACATACATTCTTAAACAGTTTACTCTTCATCCTCAAACAGAGAAAGTGTTGCTGCTGTACAGGGATAGTATTTATATTGTCACGATAAAATATGCACTGCAATAAACATGGAACTGTTGACGATGTCGTTGCCGTTGTCGGGTTGCCCGTCTTGCTGCCACTGCAGTTGTTACTGGTGGTGATGCTGGTAGTTGTTGTTGCCTGGCCTGATGATGTTGCTGCTGCTAATGATACTCTTGTCGTTGGATTTAAACACTGTTGTTGTTCTCTTGTCCCTCCTGAAGATGGTAGTGCCCCCATTGTGTGTGAGTTCCAGCATCACTGGATGGTGCCATTAAATGAGTCACATAAAGCTGATGATCCGTAGACGAGTCCGTTTTGACAACAACAACGACTGCTGGATTGTGTGTCAAAGGATTGTTATTACGACTTGTCGTTGCTGTTGCCGTGGACATTGTTGCTGGATTTAGGATGTGTTGCCGTTGCTTTAAACTATGATGACGCTTAAGATTACATATTATACAATTTAGTAGTGCCGACGACGACGATGATTTCTTTAGCCACACGCCATCGCCCTTTTTCGTTTTTCGTTTAGATGTGCGTTGCGTAGAACGGTCGCTTTCATTATCCTCCGCGGAGCCATTTTTCTCAGCGTTATGTGTTTGACACTTACTATTATTACTATCTATTTGCTTAACGTTAGACTTATCTTGTAGCTGACATATACCTACTTCCTCTACATCTAATCTATGTTCGACCACCGTGGCGGCGTCTGCTTCTACGTTCACGTCCTTGGCCTTGGTCATCCTTGTTGTAGGCGTCTGCAGCAGTTGTTTAACTTTATGCTACACATTCGTTATCTGGGTGGTTGTCATTTGATTCGGATCGATCATACAACTTTTGCTGATGGCGTCGCGCTTCACGCCATTCGTTCCAGCTCCGTTGCCGCGGCCACTCTGTCGCCCGGCTCGTGTCGGTCCAGCCGCCGATTCATCATCCTGCGCCACTGGCAGCCACCTGTCCAGGAATCTCGGACGAAAGAGCATGGTGAATGTGGTGCGGAACTGGCGACTCATTGAGCAGTACAGAATGAAGTTTATGCTGGAGTTGATGAGTGCCAAAATGTCCATTAGGTCGCCTGTGGAAGAGTTGAGAGAAAGAAGTGTAAAATTAGACAAAAATCTATAGGTGTATATATGCATATATATATATATGTATATAGTAGTATTTAATCATGTAATTCTGGATAACAATAAAAAGCTAAGCCGATTTTCTTGGATATTATTTGTTTGGTTCTCAATCTATATACAAACAAAATGAGTCGGCACACAGTGATCGATCCCCATACTGTCATTGGGCAAAAATAGAAGGAGCTGTCAGAATATAATGAAGTTTCTGAATTTCTAAATGGATTATGATGTACTGAATTCAAAATTATTATCGGTTTTTATGTAGCACTAGTAAATACCCGCTACTTCGTACGCGGTGAGGTGGAATTGAGAGTATTTTGTTTCGTTATTCAAAATGTTTTATTTTATATTTCGAAATTGCCTTAGTCGAAGGATATCCCTTTCAGGGTAAATCGTTTGTAAACGCTCACTAATTTTGAATAATCGCATTACGTTGCGCTACTACGTATTCAGAGGTATATTCCACTAACTTTTCGATTCGATTTTTCACCGAATTTACACACCTTGTACAAATTAAAAAATCGATTTACACTCACTAGAAAAAGTCGGCGTACTTTAATATTTTTATTTTGTAAAATTTCAGCTTTATGAGCTTGGAATTATTTTTATACTAGCTGACCCGGCAAACGTTGCTTTGCTTTCAAATTTTATTTGTATTTAAATAGCCGACTAGGCGGACTTCGTTCTGCATAGAAAAGTATTGATTTAGACATTTAATGTTTTATTGCTACATGATAATATTTAAAGAAGATCGGAGCAGGTAATATTTATTAGAAACCAGCTGACCCGACAAAAATTTTCCTTTTCATATTTCAATAAGTTTGTTTGTGATTGTAGTGTGAATTTTTAATAGTAATTTCAATTGAGAAAAATGTTGTTCTCAGTGATTTTTGTATCGATTAACGTTTGCTGACATAGCTATTCGATTTAATGATACGATCATGGATATCTAATTCAAATTACACCAATGGAAGTGTCTGCACTTTCGCTTAAGTGGATTTTGAACAATGTTTCAAGAGTTTGGTTTTTCATACGGTGAACTGGAAAAATCGGCGGGGAATATAATGCAGAAGGTCGTCAATTCTAAGGCGATCTTGCGATTCACACTTTCAAGTAAGTGTTTTGAATATAATTGTGCAGATTCGTCTTTCTGCAACTCGAAACTCTTGATGTTACTTAATTTAAATATCGTGATGTTTCCACAAAAATGACTTATTCGAGCATTCATTTAGTTTATTAGGTGGAGTAGGTCGTGGAATCACTGGTAGTGTTTAGTAAAAATCAGCAAAAAATCATTAATCGGCAGCGGATTTTTATGCAATTTGCATTTTTAATCTATGCAAACATAAAATTGGTTATATCGATTTTTTTAATATTGAGATCATGAGAATCATTTGTGTAGTCGTTATTCAATTATAATCATCCTCACAAAATATACTTTGAATAAAAATTGCCTGCATAGTCATTATTCAGTCAATTACTCAACAGACTTTATGTGATACATCGTATATACATTCTGAGCGATCAATTTACGTTACTGCACAACCATGATCACCGGATCACAGTTCTTCGACAATTTGCTCGTTGAAAGTTCGTTAATATTCAGCGGCAATTTGATTGCTAAATGAGCAATGAGTTCGACCTTTTTTCAATAAAATAGTTCAATTTCAGATGAAGGAGGTAAAATTAAATTCTGCGACACAATCGTAGCCAAAATCTACACTATCAAAATGGTCTTATGGTTCCAACGTGATCGTCCAGAGGAAAACAGTTCCATCTTTCAAAACATTCATGAGTGTCGTACGTTAATTGCCGATTTAACAGCGGAGCGTGCTCTGAAAATGTCTTCATCTTCGTGACTTCCTTTAAGAAGCGTTTCTTCAATATGCTATTCGTTAATTTCCCCACTTCCAAGTGTCATTGCAAAAAATAATCTAGTTTTAACTGGAGATTCTGAGGCGATAGTCTGCGGTTGCCAACATAATTTTCTCTAGAAACAGAATCATCCAGTTCAATGTTTTTCGGAGCCATTGCAGCATGTTCGCTCAACTACGCATGACTTGGAACAACGAACTGGGAACACGAACTGAAAAAATCTAAATATCAACATTCGCAATATCAACAGACATCTTCTAGTGCAAATGTCCATCAATTGTTTTGAAAATATTCCAGATTGGCTGTTCCACGACATCATGGTCGTCAGCTGAAGATTGCCGTGGAATATTTGTCTTCTGAAAACTTTCGCAGAATCAATACGAACATAATATAAAATACTTTATTTTTTTTTTAAATATTTCTACTTTGCGGTCAACTATCCAAAAGCTTTTTCACCTTAAAACCCACTTCAGACTACAACGAACAGTTTGTAACAAAGATCAGCCAAATCTGTTCAGCCGTTCTCAAGTGATGCGATTACCAACGAACATCATTTCATTTTTATTACATAAATAGACAGACGGACATCGCTAGATCGACTCAGAAAGTGATTCTAAGTCGATCTGTATAATAAACGATGGGTCTAACTCGTTTCCTTTTGGGTGTTACTAAAAAATGCAAAAAGGCATAATTCTCTCGTGGATGTATAAATAGGACAGATCGGTTCAGATTTAGATATATCTCCCATACAAATTTTGCTGCCGATTTTACTCTCTCCGCCCGAGAACCACATATTTCAACAAGTTTTTGTATTCAAATTTGGCAAAACAACTTATATTTCAACTAGAAACAGCTCTGGTAAAAATGGGCCGGATCGGCTCAGATATATATATAGTTCCAATACAAATTTCGCCAACGAATTGATTATTTCCGCTTTAGAAATAGCATATTTGAACAGATTTTCTTCAAATTTGGCAAACCAGCTCATAATTCAACTAAAACCAGTAAGGAAAGGCTAAAGTCGGGCGGGGCCGACTATACGATACACTCCACTTTCTATCCGAATACAATTCAACTCGGTAAAAAGTGAAAACGGGAAGAATTTTTGTATGTTTCCTTATCATAGGCTAATATGACCTGGTCCAATTTGTCAAATCGAAAAGAATATTTGTATCGGGGCTATATCCCAACATGGAATAAAGTGACTAACTTTCAAAATAAGTTCTTCCAGTTCAAATATAACGTTTGGTGGTCACTTCAAAGAAATTCGGAGAAAATTTGTGGTTTCTGGGGCGGAAAAAGTCTATCCGGGAGCGAAATTTGTAGTGGATCTATATGTAAATCTGAACCGATCTGACCCATTTTCACCATGGGTGTTTCTAGTTGTAATATAAGATATTTTGAAAGATTTGAAAGAAATCTGTTAAAATATGTATTTTATAGAGTGGAAAAAGTGAAATCGGGAGAGAAATTTGTGTGGCAGCTATATATATATCTGAACCGATCTGGCCCATTTTTACCACAGGTGTTTCTAGTTGAACTAAATATAAGATGTTTTGCCAATTTTGAAGAAAATCTGTTAAAATATGTGGTATCTAGAGAGGAAAAAGTCAAATTGGCAGCAAAATTTGTATGGGAGCTATATATAAATCTGAACCGATCTAACACATTTTTACCACTGGTGTTGCTAGTTCAAAAATAAGATGTTTTGCCAAATCTGAAAACAATCTGATACAATTTGTGGTTTCTAGAGCGGAAAAAATCAAATCGGGAGCGAAATTTGTATGGGAGCTATATATAAATCTGAACCGATCTAACACATTTTTACCACAGGTGTTGCTAGTTGAAAAATAAGATGTTTTCTCAAATATGAAGACAATCTGATACAATTTGTGGTTTCTAGAGCGGAAAAAGTCAAATTGGGAGCGAAATTTGTATGGGAGCTATATATAAATCTGAACCGATTTGACTCATTTTCATCATGGGCGTTTCTAGTTGAAATATAAGATAGTTTGCCAAATCTGAAGACAATCTAATACAATTTTTGGTTTCTAGAGCGGAAAAAATCAAATCGGGAGCGAAATTTGTATGGGAGCTATATCTAAATCTGAACCGATTTTCTTCAAATTAAATAGCGTTCGTTCTTATCCCGAAAAACTTAGTTGTGCAAAGTTTCATTTGGTTCTGTGTACAATTGCGACCTGTACCGTGATTACAAGAATAGATGGACAGACAGACAGACAGACAGACAGACGGACGGACATCGCTAAATCGATTCAAAAAGTGATTCTAAGTCTACCGATCGACTTACTTAATTAACAATGGGTATATCTCTCTTCCTTTTGGGTGTTACAAACAAATGCACAAAGACATAATACTCTCGTGGAGTGTATAAACATCTATGGCGAAAATGGGCCACATCTGTTCAAATTTTATATATAACTCCCATACAAATGTCTCTTCCGATTTGACTCTTTCCGCTCTAGAAACCACATATTTTATAAGATGTTCTTCAAATTTGGCAAAACAACTTATATATCAACTAAAAACAGCTCTTGTAAAAATGGGACAGATCGGTTCAGATATATATAGCAACAATACAAATTGCGCCACCGAACTGATTATTTCCGCTCTAGAAATAGCATATTTGAACAGATTTTCTTCCAGTTCGGACATCTGCTAATATTTCAAATAGAAACATCCATGACGAAAGTGGTTCACATCGGTTCAGATTTATAAATGGTGATTTTTTAGCTATTTTCTTTTTGGCAACACTGGTTTAAACAGCTGACGCACGTTTCGTGTTTTGTTTCACTGTCAAACATCTTCAGTTTGGTCTATAGTTTAACCATGAATCGTCTTATAAACGAACAACGCTTGCAAATTATTGAATTTTATTATCAAAATGCGTGCTCTGTTAAGAAAGTTCATCGCGCGCTTCCATTTTATGGTCAGTTTAATCGACCCACTGAAGCGTCTATTCGGGCTATTGTGACTAAATTTCGCACCAAATTTACATTGTTGGACATTAAACCACCAACACGCTTACGTAGAGTGCGAACTGAAGAAAATATCGCAGCTGTATCGGCCAGTGTTAATGATGACCATCAAATATCGATTCGTCGCCGTTCGCAGCAATGGGGCCTCTGTTACTCAAAAACGTGGAAATGCCAAAAATGGACTAAGCGGATGGACCATTTGAGGCGCAGGCAAGGTCAACATTTGCATGAAATAATCTTCAAACATTAAATTATATGGACCGTGCTATCAATTCAAATAAAGGCTTCAAGCATTTTTCTGAATTTTATGTGTTTTATTTTGAAAAACTTTCCTATAGCTTGTAAAAAATCAACTTTTATATAGCTCCCATATAAATTATTCCCCCAATTCAATTCTTTACGCTCTAGACACAACATATTTAACAGATTTACATCAAATTTGGGAAAGCGTCTTATATATCAACTAGAACACATATGCGAAAAATGGGTCAGATCGGTTCAGATTTATATATAGCTGACATTCAAAGTTTTCGTTCAAATTTTCTTACATTCTTCTCTTATAGCTGTATCGTATATCACCCGGTTCAAATGTAACGACGTTTTGATAGGTGTAGGGTATCATATTGTCGGTCACGCCCGACTTTAACCTTCCTTACTTGTTGTTGTCTTAATCTTGCAGATCAGAATTAAAAAAACGGTTAATATTTTAGACTTGCAAAGTTTCAAATCTGTTTCTATACGAATGGAATAAATTATGAGTGGATCATTCATAATTTATTTTAGCTTTCGAGGTTCTGAAAGAGGAAGAGAGTTTCAGGTCTTATGTTCCCTAACCGAACATTCTTCAATAACACAAAATTACAGATTACAAATTCAAGCTGACGGAAAATTATTCAAAGCCATTGTGCTACAAAGCCAGGTGCAGCAGACCTATTTGTGAAAAATAAATAAATTTCGACACTGTCGAAATAAACACCGCTCTCTCTACTTGTTTGCCTTTAACAATACTCTGCTTATTCCAATCGCTGAGTAGATTGCAATACAAGCGATTGAGGCTTTTGATAAGTAAACAAATGCCTTTGAAGGAATATTATTTTTCGTCCTTTCATTTCCATTTTCAATTCATCAAAACTTTTCCCCCTGGCATTACTCGTGCCAAGAAAAAATTCACTTTTTTATCGCAAACCCTTGGCGTGGGAATTGTAACAAGTACCACCACAGTCCACGCTGACGCTGACTTTGTGAATTGCTAAAGCGACCGGGCGTTAAAGTGGACAACAAGGTTAGCGGGTAAACAACGAACGGCACCATGAACATTTTGTTGGCTTTGACAGAGAAGGGTACATCGTTCGGTACACAAATGGTGACAAACCGGCTAAACTAAATACTTTTGTTCGCTGCCATTTGGGGTCGGGGCACGGTGCCCCAAATTAATGATGTATGCAAAAATTTTGAAATGTCAACATATCCTTGGAGTTTCATTTCTTTTCGATTTAAAGACAAAAATTTAATTCATCGCCTTCAAGGTCACAAGGTCGCAAATAACAATGTGAAAATGGATTTTGCAAACAATTGCTGTCGTTAGAATATTTTTGACGTGAGTAAGTACTCGAGTGTGTGTGTGAGTGTCATGCCGTGTCATGGGTTAAGCAGCGTAATCAGATTGAATTTGTAGACTCATCAGTAGACTAGGGTTTCATTATCTGTTGTGTCAGCGACTACGATGTCTTCATTTTTCCACAACCGTTTTAGCAAAATGTTGTGACTTTTTGTGCGTTTCTTCAACTCGGTGTGCAGCTGTGACAAAGTGTGCAAAATGTAGTCACTTTCACAGCAATCTGGTGACATGGGAACGTTTTTAATCGTTGTCATCATTCTGACTGGAAAGAAACATCAGACAAGAGTTCGCCATTAGGTCATTCAGCATTTCTCAAGGCAGCCATCATAGCTTTTGAACTCCCCGGGTGACCATTATGAATGACTTTGGCCAAAAATTATGATTTAGGATTGGATTGGACAAGCAGACAATAAAATGATATATATTGCAGCTTGTTTGCGGCATCGGGGAAAGGTGGAAAAAGGATGGCATGTTATCTTAAAAAGTTTGGTTGTACACAATTAGAGAGAAGCAGCATTTCGTGTCGCAAAAATATAATATTTAGATATATGTTTTTGTTTTTACTTTCTAATTGACATCTGTGTTTAAATTGAATTATACCTAATCGAAATATCGGATGAATATCTTAAAATAAATGAAATATTTAGCAAATAAAATTAATTTTATCATGGATTGCATTCCACAAAGTATATTTTCGTAGAAGTGCAGTGACATTACAAGGTAATGTTATTTTTTTAACAAATAAAAATATTTTACAAAAATATTTTATAAATAAATATAAAATATTAATTATTTTAAAACACGTTTATAAGGCAAGCCTACCAATATATATATATAAAAGAGGTGCGTTACTGACTGACTGACTTATCATTGACCAGCCCCCGGACCAAATGGCTAAAGCCAGGGTTATGAAATTCTCAGGGTAGTTCCAAACATGAAATTCGTACTTTTAGGGGGTAAAATGGGACAAAAAGGGATAAACAGCGAACCTTCGTCAGAAAGGTAGAAACATAAAATTCGGTGACTTCCTTGCAAAAGCCTTGCAGACGAACTACTAATAGGGATTTTTCGAAATTTGTACTTTTAAGGGAGGAAAGAGACAAAAAGGGATAAAAATGGTACCGATTAAGAAATTCAGCTAGAATCGTGAAAATCGGTATTTACTTTTCTCTGACAACGCATTAAAATTGAATTTTTCAAAATTTTCATTTTTAAGGGTTGCGAGGGACAAAAAGGGATAAAAATGGTACTAACTAAGGTATTGCAGCTATAGTCGCGAAATTTGGTTTGTAAATTCCTTTGACAACGTAGACTTGCAACATAAATGGATTTTTCGAAATTTGTACTTATAAGGGGTGAGCGGGGCAAAAAGGGATAAAAATGGTACCAATTAAGAAATTCAGCTAGAATCGTGAAAATCGGTATTTACTTTTCTCTGACAACGCATTAAAATTGGATTTTTCAAAATTTGTACTTTTAAGGGTTGCGAGGGACAAAAAGGGATAAAAATAGTACCAACTAAAATATTGCAGCTATAGTCATGAAATTTGGTGTGCAAATTCCTCAACATAATTTTTTTTCGAAATTTGAACTTTTGTACTTTTAATGGTATCAGCTTTAGTATTAAAGCTAGAATCGTGAAATTTAGTATATAAATTCCTCTGATCATGTAGAAGCGACATCAAAATGGATTTTTTTTTTCGAAATTTTTTCTTATAAGGTTTGAGCGGGACAAAAAGGGATAGAAATGGTACCATTTGTTATGAAATTTGTTATGTTTCCTCTTTCCTCTCACCATATTGAAGCGCAATACACATACATTTATGTACTTTTAAGGACTGAATGACACAAAAAGGGATACGAAATGGTGCCATCAAAAGTATTGGAACTAGAATCGTGATATGTAAATTCCTCTGACCATGTCGAAGCGGAATTTTTCGAAATTTGCCCTTTAAAGAGTTGTGCGGGACAAAAAGGCATAAAAATGGTGTACAGCCCTTTATTTACGTAAATGCGGTACATAAACGAATATTTCAAAATTTGTACTTACAGGGAGGAGGCGGGACGCAAAGGCATATACTTGGTACTAAATGATGTACATGCTTTTGGGGGAAAAGCGGGATCATATGTTACCTATATTAATTTTATTTTTATTTTTAATTTTTCAAAGTGTGTACTTTTTGGGAAAGAAGAGCAAAATGTTATAAAGAGTTATAAAGTATAAATAATTTATAGATATTTTTCGGTTCCGATTTAGATATAGCCCCCGAACAAATGTTGCGCCCGATTTGACTTTTTCTGCTCTATAAGCCACACAATTTTAGCGATTTCGATGAAATTTAGCACAACACCTCATATCTAAGTTAGAAACATTTGTGGTGAAAATGAAATTTATGTATATATAGCCATCATGCAAATTTCGCTCCTTATTTGACATTTTCCGGTCTAGAAACCGTAAATTTTAACAGATTTTCTTCAATTTTGGCGTAACACCTTATATTTCTGGTGAAAATGGTTCAAATCGGTTCAGATTTATATATAGCTCCCTTGGAAACGTCAATAGTCACGTGTGGATTCTTTGAACCCCATATGCAGCAATTTTGCTTATTGGCATAGCCTCCGAGATGAAAATGAGATTCATGAAGGCTGAACTGAGGGCCGATCTCTTATCGAAAATTTGCAACGTAAATTTCTTAAGGCTCACTTCTTTGGAAGTAAGTTTTTAATATTTCCCAATTTTGTACGTTTCATTGTGCGTCCCATTTTGCAAATGTCAAATATAAATCTGAAAATAAAAATTAATTTTATTCTACCTTTCAAAGTCAATTTTCAATTTGAACTACCGATTAGTTCAAATTGAACATTTTAAATGGCCTACCGTATATTGACGATATGTAACGTGCAACTCAAATTATTTTGTCAACTTAAATTGAAAATCAATATCATTGAAAGTGGTATCGTTTCCCAATAAATCGTTGTCGTTCCTTCTGAACATTGTGTAATGAATTTGTTATGGCCTCTTCTTACTCTTCCTTAAACATTTTGCTTCTATCTGAGGCCACCCCACTGTGTTATACAACTATGAAATGACTATTAACTATTTACAAATTGTCGTAGAATATTTACCGTGGGTGGACAAGGCACACAGTAATTGTTTTTTATTTTTTATCGCTTTAAATTTTGCATGCATTTGAATCGCGTTTACGTTCACGTTCACCATGGGAACATTCAAAGTAGGCGATGATTAAGCTAAACGCTTCCCTTTACAAACACATGTAATGTTATACACTAGTTGTAGACCTGGTAAAAACAACGTATGTCTAAGCATACAATGCCCTACATCATGTCGGATGGACATGGGTATTCATTGATTTATTCGTACAGAGTTCAGATAGTAGATATAGGAGCAGCAACTTATAGCCGGAACAGTATGGACAGACAAACGGACATGGCCATATCGATTCAAAAAGTGTTTCTATCTCGCTTCCTTTGACAAACAAACACACAAACATATAATTACTAGCAGTACCCGCTACCTCGAACGCGGATAAAACAAATTTTCAGTTATATCCATCTCTGTTTTTGGACAATATTTGTTGAATAGTAGTAATTTGGAAAGCTCCTATTAAATAGCCGTCATACACAGTCAAATAAATTCGCTTGTCTAATTGCACCATTTTAGCTTAACTCCTTTCATATGTATAATTTTTAGCATCCAACAAAAATTGCAACCATAGAGCCTTTTATATCCTCAATCTAAAAGTTTGTACACAATTTGTAATCCTTTTTGTCCCGCTACTTTTAAGGAAAAGTAAAACAAGTAAAAAGGCGTTAAGTTCGGTCCGGGCGAATCTTATATAACCTCCACCACGGAGTGCAATCTATAGTAATACCGACAGGTTAGAAACTGACGACATTAAATATAAGTCATATTAGGAAAATTTTGATATTTGTTATACACGTTACGATATTTTTTATCATTTCAAAATTTTATTTCATGCTTCTAACTACAATCGTTTACCTTTTCTCATTTTGACCCTAAAAGTACGAATTTGAAAAATTCTTCTTCAGACGAGTGTAAACACTTAACTAGCTGCTTGGTTGGTACCAATTCTAACCCATTTTGATCCTATAAGTACGAATGTCAAAAGATTTTGTCTATGCAGTCAGACCAATGTACATATTGAATTTTACTATTCTTACAGTAGGCGTTTGGTTTGTACCACTTTTATCACCATTCGCCCCATTGCACGCCTATAAGTACAAATTTCGAAAAAATCAATTGTGTTTCGCGTCCATACAGTCAGATGAATATATACACCAAATTTTATGATTTCACCTTCTGCGGTTTAGTTGGTACCATTTTTATCCAACTTTCCAATTGTATTCCTTAAAAGTAAGAAATTCGAAAAATCTCAAATTTCAGAAAATCCTTCTATTTTACGAGTCTACGCAATTAGACGTACATACCGAATTTCCTGATTCTAGCTGTTGTCGTATCATTGGTACTATTTTCATCCCTTTTTGTCCCAAAGGTACGAATTTCAAAAAATCCCTCTATTTTACATGTCTACACAATTAGAGCGATGTACATTAGAGCGTACCAGGTTACAAGTAAAAAAAAAAAAGTTCGCCGTACACCTTCGAATATGAAGTATTATTGAAAGGTAGTTTCAAAAAAAATTTTTTTATTTTTTTATGCCGAACGTAGGGGTCGCGCTTTTACATTTTTCTATATAACTTCTGCATTTATAAACGGATTTTAAAGTGTGATACATCGATGTTTTTGTCTCGACGAGGCCGATTTTTTTGTCTTTGAAGTCATTGAGCTCAAGCACCCCGTTCTGGTACTTACCCATCATATCTCAGTTGCTACTACCCTAATGTACCACTCTAATATCAGAAAATTAAAGCTCGCATAAAATCATGAAACTCTTCCTAACGAAGTATGTCGATTTTCCCAGCAGAAAAAGTGTTAAACTATTTTTTTTCTTATTTTACCGAGAGCATTGCATGTATTTATAAGTTGTTCTTTGTATCTTCGATGTTTACAGTCGGTTGTCAAAGTGTAATACATATATTGGTGTTTTTGTCCCGCACATAACAGGTTTTCAGTTTTTAAAGTCGTTGACCTCAACAACCCCCTTCTACTATTTACGCATCATATTTCAATTCTTAGAACAATAAATATAAAAATTAAGGTACAATTAAAATTTTAATCAACCATATTTCGACGCGATTCAAGTTGGCGGCTCTCAAGTTTAGAAAAGATGTGGCCCATGCGTTGCTCATCGGTGACCGCCATAGCTGATTCATGCACAACATGAACAAAACGCTCGGTGTTTTGAGAATGGCATGGATAATCTGTGAAAATAAATGAGTTCAGCAAAGAAAGCAATCAAATTAAGTTTTTCTTGTGCTAACCTGGTAAATCGATAATTTCTTCTGAAAATTGGAATGCTTCTAACTGTTCTTCCGAAAAAAACTGCAAGCATGGCGGCTCAGTCAATTCAAATTGTTTCCAATCGATCATATTGAAATATGAGTCACTATCAAAATTGATAAAATTATGAACTGGTGGACCGAACATTTGTCGAATGCTTCCCGTGGCTTCATTGCGGGCTGATAAAATCTTATCATAGGCATCTGAACGCACTAGTTGATCTGGGTCTGTTATCATCGATAACAAAATATTTTCAGGATGAAAAAAATATCCGTTATTTTCAATGAACGGACGGATGACCTCTTGAATATCTTTTGGCAACTGACGAATCCAACATATATAAAGGAAAACATTCCGACTTCCGTGAATTGCCAGTGGTTGGCTTTTTACAAGAAACCAGAATGGTGCATACACTTTCACAACGAACTGAGCCAGTTTTCTCAATACCATCGAGGGTTGCGTACACGTCATATAAAAGCGCAGAATTCGAGAGGCTGTTGTTAGCCAGCGCGCTTTGCAAATAGCGCCGGGCTTCTCGCTGGCTAATTTTTCATCGCATTCTCCGGTATGAACGGCTCGAACCATACGATACAAGTAAAGCTGGTCGCCTCGAATATTCCACCCATCTATGTTCGCTGGCATTTCTCCCATTGTAATGCGTTCGAAATTTTGTTTGACCTGACCAAACGGAATAAGCAACAAAATATGCGAATTATTAATTAATAAAATGCTCACAAGTAAAGTATACGGAACACACGGACACGAAACACTATTAATATATTAAACTTACAGGGTAGTGTATGCAATTTTGAATGCCTTCTCCGATACTTCCGGGCCAGATTCCAGGTCCTTTCTGTTTTCCAAGCAATGATCTTAACAGCGCATTAAATGGTAACTCGTTGAAGTGGAAAAGGCACACGAACCACTGCAGCGGTCTCTGTAAATGGCGTTCCATTCTCACAATGACTCCACTTTTGTACCCAGTGTTGGTAGCAGTTCCATCGCAACTTATGGCAACTAAGTCATCCAAATTGAAGTTTTCACGACTCAAGTAATCCACGATGCTCCTCTGGATCCCCAAAGCAGAGCTATCAGTGGGCGTAGCATAACCAATGAATTTGGAATCAGGCTCTTTTACAATGGTGATGTGTTCTTCATTTAAAACAATATTTCGCGTCACATTTGCCTCGGTTACTTTTTTCAAAGTTGGCTCTTTCTTGCCATCGAAAGAGATACACTTTAATAATTGATGGCATTTGGCCGCCGCTTTTGCTTCCTTACGGAACTTCACACGTTCTCGAAATATTTTATTTTTATTGATGATAAGCCCTTCAAAGAACTGACATATATTTTCGGCTGTTTCTGCAGATAACTCTTCTTTGGCTTTTGCGGCAATAGACAATTTTAAATCTTTTATTAACATGGTCGCAAGCAAGGCACCGTAGCGAACTGAAGTATCGCTGCGATCCAAAGCCGAACTAAAATTACGCAAAGAAATGTCCGCCACCGTAAATGTTGTTTTAATCTTCTTTGAGGAATCGCCAACATTTTCTTCAAATTCTAGCTCTTCATCGCTGCCTGGTTGATACCCAATACTGTTGAACTCGGTATATACCGCTTTTGATGGTGCAACAATTGAGCACGTTTGAACACCGCAATTTTTCATCGACATCATATGATAAACATTATCCAAAGTCATCAGCCGTGGACCCCATTGATCGATGAAAAAGTCTTTCGCATCGTCTGGGATTTTATCAGAGGCGGTGCAACTGCATGGAACATTTCTTTCTATGCCACACTTACAACGCGAAATTGAGAACAATTTATTCCACTCATTTACATTGCATTTCAATGGACTTTTAACCAATTTATAGTAATCGTCTAGAAGTTTATCCAACCGTTTACGAACACCTGATACCGATATAATTGGAATGCCTGCCCGCTCCCATAAAAGGGTAATGCTTCTGAAAGCTTCTTGTTTAAAAGCACTCAATTTTCTATTGGGATTAGTGTTATGCCGCAGATACAAGAAATAATTAATAACATCGTACTTAGTCGGTAACATAGTGTTGTTTAATGCACTGATCGTAAAAGACATTTTTTTAGTTTTTTTATCGTTGTATAATGGAAATTTAAATATTTAATAATGCTTTGTTGAGCCACCAACGCCTTATTACTGAACTAATTTCTTCTATTGTTACAATAAAATATAGACCGTTACTTCACAGGTAAAACGATTTGCAATAGGGAAACAATGTGACAAAGTAGTTTTGCTCATGTTGTGCATGAATCAGCTATGGCGGTCACCGATGAGCAACGCATGGGCCAAAAACACCAATATATGTATTACACTTTGACAACCGACTGTAAACATCGAAGATTCAAAGAACAACTTATAAATACATGCAATGCTCTCGGTAAAATAAGAAAAAAACTAGTTTAACACTTTTTCTGCTGGGAAAATCGACATACTTCCTTAGTAAGAGTTTCATGATTTTATGCGAGCTTTAATTTTCTGATATTAGAGTGGTACATTAGGGTAGTAGCAACTGAGATATGATGGGTAAGTACCAGAAGGGGGTGCTTGAGCTCAATGACTTCAAAGACAAAAAAATCGGCCTCGTCGAGATAAAAACATCGATGCATCACACTTTAAAATCTGTTTATAAATGCAGAAGTTATATAGAAAAATGTAAAAGCGCGACCCCTACGTTCGGCATAAAAAAATAAAAAATTTTTTTTTGAAACTACCTTTCAATAATACTTCATATTTGAAGGTGTACGGCGAACTTTTTTTTTGAGGTACGCCCTAATGTACATGCCAACTTTCATGATTCTAGCTGTTGTCGTAGCATTGGTACAATTTCCATCCCTTTTTGTCCCAAAGGTACGAAATTCAAAAAAATCCTCTTTTTACATGTCTACGCAATTAGAGGGATGTACATATCGAATTTCATGTTTATAGCTGTTGCCGTACCATTGGTATCATTTTTATCCTTTTTGTTCCGTTTCGCTCGCTCAAGTACAAGTCTTACTTTTTATTGGTTTCAAGCTACAAGAGGAATGCACGCAACAAATTTCAAATGCATATAAAGCAGAAATAACAAGTAAAAATGGCGTTAAATTCGGCCGGATCGAACGTTATATACCCTCCAGAGGATGTTTATTTTCATAGAAGTGCAGTAATATTACTGGAAAAAATATATATATTTAATATAGCCAAACCAAAACATATACAAATATTGAATAAATAACTTTATAAATATATATAATATTTTTATTATTTCAAACCACTCTTATAAGGCAAGGCTACCAATACGTTTACATATAGAAATACTACTTGAAGTCAATTAAAAAATAAATATTCTTATATTTATATTTTCAAAAAGCTTAAATGCCATAAATATTGGTAGATAGTGGGTGCTACAGTTGTTTGTATTTCCATTCTATTTTAATTCCAAAAGTACACAGTAAGAAAATCCATTATCTGACGTACATAGTGCAAAATAATCATGCTTCAATCAATTTCAGCAGTAAAAGAAAAGTACGAATTTGGAAAAAAATATTTTGCGTGTCTATGCAGTTAGAGGAATGGAATATACACCGAATTCCATTTTGGTACCATTTTTATCCCCTTTTTCCTATTTTACCCCCTTACGAGTACGACTTTCTAGAATATCTTTATTGTACGTTTCTACGAAATTAGAGGGATGCACACACCGAATTTCATCATTCTACCTGTAGTCGTTTAGTTAGTACTATTTTTATCCCTCTGTACCCATTATATCCCTTGAAAGTACGAATTTGGAAAAAACCCTTTATTTTCCGTGTCTACGCAGTCAGAGGAATGTATACTCCGAATTTCATGACTCTAGCTGCGGTCATTTGGTTGGTACTATTTTTATCCCCTTTTTCCATTTTAACCCCAAAAAGTACGAATTTCGAAAAATCCGTTTATTTTATGTGTGTACGCAATCAGAGGACTGTCTACACAGAATTTCATTATTCTAGGTGCGGCCGTTTGGTTGGTACCATTTTTATCCCTCTATTCCCCTTTTACCCTTTAAAATTACGAATTTCGAAAAAAAATACTTTTATATTATGTATCTACTCAATTAGTGGAATGTACACACCGAATTTCGTGTTTCTAGCTGTTGCCGTTTGTACCATTTTTATACCTTTTTGGCCCATTTCACACCCTACTAATAAAAATCATGTTTTTGGGATAGGGTGAATGCGCATACCCAACATCAAATAAGTACAAGCAGACATATTGCAAAAATATACTTAAATATTCTAAAATATTAGGGGTTATTATGGGTATATATAATCCTTGTGAAGGAAAAATTTTCCCCTTTGTGCCTATTTTGGCCAACTTCAATCCCAACCGATCTACGACTATAAGATGCATTTATGGAAAATTTCGACGTCCTAGCTCCTTTCGTTTAGATGCTAGCGTGCTTTCAACAGACGGACGGACGGAAGGACATGGCTAGGTCGTCTTAGAATTTTATGACGATCAAGAATATATTTACTTTATAGGGTCTTAGGTCGATATTTCAAGGTGTTACAAACGGAATGACAAAGTTAGTATACCCCACATCCTGGTGGTGGAGGGTATAAAGACAAAAAAGCTTAAATAGTCTAAATATAAGGGGATATTTCCAGTCCTTGTTAGGGAAAATATTTTCCCTTTGGGCCGACTTCGCCCACTTTCAATCCCAACCGATCTGCAACCATAAGACACATTGAGAGAAAATTTGAATATCCTAGCTCATTACGTTTGGCGGTTAACATGCTGTCAACAGACAGACGGACATGGCTAGATCGTCTTAGAATTTTACCATGACAAAATGAATATATCCCCATCCTTAGGCGGAGGGTACAAAATCGAAAATTCAAATTGTGCTGCACTCCTACGTGGTCAGAGGAATTTACATACCAAATATCACGATTCTAACTGCAAGACTTTAGTTGGTACAATTTTTATCACTTTTTATCATTTCGATTCCAGCTGCAATACTTTAGTTAGTACCATTTTTATCCCTTTTTGTCCCTCTCTTTCCTTGAGTCGTGCTTCTCGTTCGTTTGTGAGAATCATTTCCTTATAGAGGCCGGGTTTGGTGTTGAAAAGTCGCTGCGAAGCCACTTGAAAAGACTTTTGACATGGTCGAAATCATGATCGTGGTAGTCTGCAGCCAAGTAATAAATGTCACCATGCCATTTGTAAATAAATTTGCATTCTATTAAATATAGATGCAAAATGATCTTGAGCCAGGACAATATGCCAGCTCAAATCAAATAATGATTACAGGCCAAAAAATACAAATGAGGAATGTACAAACTACAATAACGTAGTTGGTACCATTTTTATCCCTTTTTACTGCGTGTCTACATGTCAGAGGAACTTACATATTAAAATTAACGATTCTAGATTTAATACTTTAATTGGTACCATTTGTATCCCTTTTTGCCACGATTCTAGCTGCAATACTTTAGTTGGTACCATTTTCATCCCTATTTGTCCCGCTCGCCCCTTAAAAGTACAAATGTTGAAAATTCCATTTAGATTGCGCTTCTACAAGGCCAGAGGAATTTACATATCAAATTTCACAATTCCAGCTGCAATACTTTAGTTATTATTTATTGTTATCCCTTTTTGTCCCTCTCACCCCTTAAAGTACAAATTCCAAAAAATTAATGTATGATGCCCGGCTACGTGGTCGGAGGAATGTACACGCTACAATACCTTAGTTGGTACCATTTTTATCCCTTTTTTATTGCGCGTCTACATGGTCAGAGGAATTTGCATATTAAAATTCACGATTCTAGCTTTAATATTTTAGTTGGTTCCATTTGTATCCTTTTTTGCCACGATTCTAGCTGAACCATTTTTGTCCCGAAAAATCCAATTTTACTGCGCTTCTATGTGGTGAGAGGAATTTTCATAGCTAATATCACTATTCTACCTGTAATATTTTAGTTGGTACCATTTGTATCCCTTTTTGTCCCACTCGCCTTAAAAGTCCAAATTTCACTAAAAACCATTTACGTTACAAAACTACGTTGTCAGAGAAATGTAAAAACCGATTTTCATGAATATAGCTGCATTACTTAAATTGGTACCATTTTCATCCCTTTTTTCGCTTTCCTCCTTAAAAGTGAAAGTTTCGAAAAATCCTTTTATAGCTCGTCAAAAACTTGGTAATGGCACCTCATTATTTTTAGCATTACCTAGTAATGACAGCTCGATACGCCCTGTATTATTTTGAAGTATGAAATAATTACTTCCTTATAATGGCTTAAAGAAGTAGTTATTGGTAAGTTAAATTTCATAGAACTTCAGATTTTAAAAAATAATTTTCTACATTTTTGTGGTGAGTCAGAGAATAGCAGTGTTGTTGTTATGGCAGCTTAGTTATCCAGGCTGAAAGAAAAACAGCCCTAAATGGTGTATTCCGATTGTTAAGAAGTCGATACAAACATATAATTTAATAAAAATGTTGTTTTCATCACTTATTAAGCCCATTATTGATAATACATTATTTGGATAGTTATCAATAGTGACTTATATTGTATCTTCCTAAGGCTACTTATTTTACAACTCGTTTAGAAGTACTTATTTATTAACTTTTAGTAAGAGTGCGTGGAAGTACTTATTTTTTACAATGCCTTTATAAAAATAATTAGAAACGGATCCGCAAAATAAGTATTGAAGGCTATTGGCTTTGCCTATTCCCCACATTACTTGATAATGAGAGTTTTTGCTGCGACCTTTAGATATATAGATATATAATTATAGTGCAGATATTAAAAATACCTTCGACACAAATTTTCAAAAAGTCACAGCCTGATTGCCCAACCCAACATACCGCCTCCATTGAGGCAGAGTGTGCATCCATGTACAAATAAGTTGTAAGTACATATTTGTTTTAAAGTCGACAATGTCCTTTTCGAACAAACCCAAAGTCCATGTGAACAAATGGAAGACCATGACTTGACATGTATCGTGTGTAGACCTCAAACTTGACATTACGAAGGTTTTCGAGAGCCATTTGTCTGGCGTTCTGCCAACCTTGAATATGGAATGTAATTAACTGCGATGAACTATGGTCTAAACGGTTCTGCCTGAATTGGCGTCATTTGTTCTAGGTCAGGTTAATACATATGTAGTGCAAATGGTAACAAACTCACTTGATTGATGGCCCTTACGTACATACGTATGTGGGTAGGCGGTTTGTGGATAAATGATAGACTGTGTTGCCTTTTCGTTTTATGGGAACACAATTAAAATTCTGCCGCAGTGGGCGTCTCCGAAATAATTGTGAAGAAAAATTGCAGCAAATTAAAAATTCTTAATTGCAAATTATCTTTGAGGCACTTGTAAGGTTGACTATTATCTGGCAACAAATATGTATTCGTATCGGACATTGTATTTTTATGATATGCTCAAATTTAAATTCCCTGGCTTCATTTTTGTTGTTACTAACAAATGTACAAAGACATAACACCCATGTGGAGGCAATAAAAACACATTTTTGAGCCATCACTCTCCGATCACAAGTGTCCCTTGAAATGGTGTCGGTTTATTTGTTTAGGTCTACGTATTTTTTTTTTGTGTGGCACTTATGACCATTAAATGTGTGCTTCTAAGAACACATTTGCAACATTACAGGCGGGAGTAATAAATTGAAATTGTTTCAAATTCATTTATCTTTCAGATGGTATTTTTCGGAAAATTATAAGGAGCGCATTTAACATCTACTCTAATATTTATCAATGTCATTAGCTAATGATTGTCAGACCATGGACTTCATTGCTCATTCTATGGAAGAACAATAGAGTGGTCTGTTCATTCTCCTCGAACGATTAGATAGGCGCTAATTTATTTGATAATATCTATACCCTTGTGCGTTTTTTATGCTCACCTACCAACAATGAAAAATGCGTTAAGTTCGGCCGCTCGTTTGCACTTTCGAATCGTTTGTACCCTACAGCACGGAGAGTATTATAAACTAAATTTGATTACTTTGACTTTAAATGGTAGAATAATATTTATTTTTATTTTCAGGTTTGTTTGTCTGACATTTGCCAAATTGGACGCTGTCCACTCGAACAAAATTGGGAAATATTAAAAACTCACTTCCAAAGTAGTGATTCTTTAACGCAAACTGTAGGAAATTTACGTGGAAAATTTTCGATAGGAGATCGGCCTTCATGACGCTCATTTTAAACTCGGTGGCTACGTCAATAAGCAAAATTGTCACGTAATCACACGTGACTATTGAGAAGCCAATGCATCTACAACGAGTCACTGTTTTGTGTGGATTTTATACACTCGACGGGAGTATTATGTCTTTGTGCATTTGTTTGTAAAACCCAATAGGAAGCGAGATAGACCCATTGTTAATTATACCGATCGACTTAGAGTCACTTTTTGAATCGATTTAGCAATGTCCGTCTGTCTGTCCGTCCATCTATTCTTGTAATCAAAGTACAGGTCGCAATTGTAGTCAGCACCAAATGAAACTTTGCACAACGAAGTTTTTCGGGAAAAGGATGACCACTATTTAATTTGAAGAAAATCGGTTTAGATTCAGATATAGCCCCCATACGAATTTCACTCCCGATTTGACCCTTTTCACTCTAGATTAGAGATGGGCGCGACTTACGTGAATTGCGTGAATCACGCGTGATCGTGAGCAAAATTTATTTTACTCACGTGAGCGTGCGTGAACGTGAGGAACGAAAAAATGTTCGTGCGTGAATGTGCGTGAGTGTAATTTCTGCGTGAATCACGTGATTATTTCGTGAGTCGCACATATTTATTAAATGTTTTATTTTAATTTAGTTCGTTTAAAAATGTGAAGTTTTCATTCAAAATAAAAGTCATATATCATTTTTTTTTTCTAAAACAAAGTGCTTCAATGCAGGTATAATTTCTTTTTTTCTATTATTTAAGCAAGCATTCCCAGCACCAACAATAGACATTAAATTTATATGGGAAACCCCCTTAGTGTTAGTTCAATGAAAAAAAAAAAAAACAAATAAGGGATATCGGGGTATATGCTTCGATTTTATGTCAGTGTTCGACTTTAAACTTATTTTGGGTTAAATATACGACAAATCAAACTGTAATTTTGTATACTACTTTAAAAATATGAAATTAAGACAGTCATCGCAAACGTAGAGTGATTTAAATAATATAATTTTCGGATTTGTATATATTATTTTCTTTCTGGAAATTGTTTGCGTGATTTACGTGAATCACTTGATTCACGTGTGATCGTGAGCAAAATTAATTTTACTCACGTGAGCGTGCGTGAACGTGAGTAACGAAAAAATCTTCGTGCATGATTGATTTTTTTTCCTTGGTGAGCGTGCGTGAGCGTGAGCCAATAATCACTCACGCGCACATCTCTACTCTAGATACCACATATTACAACAGATTTCTTCAAAATAGGCAAAACATCTTATATTTCATCTAGAAACACCTGTGGTAAAAATGTGTTAGATCGGTTCAGATTTATATATATCTCCCATACAAATTTTGCTCCCGATTTGACTTTTTCCGCTCTAGAAACCACATCTTGTATCAGATTGTCTACAGATTTGGCAAAACATCTTATATTTAAACTAGGAATACCTATGGTGAAAATAGGTCAGATCGGTTCAGATTTATATATAGCTCCTATTAACATTTCGCTCCCGATTTGACTTTTTCTGCGTTAGAAACCACATATTTTAACAGATCCTCTTCAAATTGGGAGAATTATCTTATATTTGTACTATAAACAGCCATGGTGCAAATGGGTCAAATCGGTTCAGATTTATATATAGCTCCCACACAAATTTCACTCCCGATTTCAATTTTTCCACTCTATAAACCACATAATTTAACAGATCTTCTTCAAATCTTTCAAAATATCTTATATTTCAACTAGAAACACACATGGTGAAAATGGGTCAGATCGGTTCAGATTTATATATAGCTCCCATACAAATTTCTCTCCCGGATTGACTTTTTCCGCCCCAGAAACCACAAATTTTCACCGAATTTCTTCAAATTGAGCAGAACACGTTATACTTGAACTGTAGGAACTTATTGTGAAAGTTAGTCACGTTATTCCATGTTTGGATATAGCCCCGATACAAATATTCTTTTCGATTTGACAAATTGGACCAGGTAATATTAGCCTATGATTAGGAAATATACAAAAATTCTTCCCGTTTTTCACTTTTTTACCGAGTTGAATTGTATTCGGATAGAAAGTGGAGTGTATTATATAGTGGGCCTGCCAATGACATTGGCCGTTATGACATTCGTTATCATCTCACGATAGCGAAGACCATTCACAGTGACTGCCTGACCGTCTTCATTATGAAAAAAATACGGCCCGATGATGACGCCAGCCCAACCGCACCAAACAGTCACTCTTTGTAGGTGCATTGGTTTTTCGACAATCACTCTTGGATTATCATTCGCCCAAATGCGGCAATTCTGCTTATTGACGAATCCACTGAGGTGAAAATGAGCCTCATCACTGAAGATGATTTTCTTCGAAAATTGATCATCCGCTGTTACCATTTCTTTCCACCATTCTGACCATTGACGACATTTGGAATGTATGTATGTCAATTGCACCATGTAAGCGTGTAAATGCAAGTCTTTATGCATAATGTTCATCAACGACGAGCGTGAGAGGTGCAATTGGTGGGCACGAAGACGAGTTGAGATGGATGGCTCTTCAGCCAAACTATCCCGAACAGCAGCAATATGAGTACGAGCTGTACGAGCATGTACTGGTGTTTTCACATCTCCTACAGACCCGGTTTGCTCAATTTTTTTTACGATTTTTCCGATTGTACGCACATTTGGACGATTAAAATGACCGAAAAAATCACGAAGTGCACGATATGCATTTTGATTTGAACCCCGATTTTCATAATAAGCCTGAATAATTTTAACGCTTTGCTCGATTGTGTATCTTTCCATGGTTCAAATTGAGTTAGAAATTGAGAAATGTCAAATGAAATGCAGAAAAAACTTGACGTTTAGGTGTGGTTCACATTCAACACCGGCCCTTACAATTTAACCACCCTTTACATATGTATAGAGCTTTCTACCACCAAAACCTGAACATCTTCCTTTTCGAAGATGTACTTAAAGGTGGCATAGTTTTACAGCACCAAAATAAGGGACTGAAAAACGAATAAAAAGAAAATAATTTAAGTTTGTTATTTTATATTATATGTTAAACTATCTTCTTGCTGAAATTTGCAGCCACGGGTTTGGAGGCCCCCAAAAGGAAGTGATGTTGGCATGAGAACATCTCCCTGGTGCCATATATCCATGACGAGTGCAAATATGAGTGCGATTTTCCACATCTCGGTTGTAAGGGCCTGCAAATTTCCCACAACTGGCACTGGTACATATGTACCACTATACTTATATTTATGTGAATGTCTGAATGTATTCCCAACAACCACATGCTACGATGTATTTGAGTGTGTTGAACATTAAAAGGTTTCATTACAAATGGATATGGATTCCCATTTGGCAGTTGATGTTCATCGAACCGTTGCCACAGAGCAATCAATGGCATGACATGCTGACTGAATGTAGGTTTGCCTAGATGAATGACTTTGTTTGAACCATGGTATATGCGTAGGATTCACTATGAACTTGTATTTTATAAACGATAACTGGCATCTCTACTGACACTCTAATCTTTGGTTCGTTAGATTGTTTCAATTTCAATTGCTCGCTTCGTAGACTTTACAATTACGATGTCCAAGTATTGTTCGATAGCTAATCAGAAATATACATACATACGCACCTACATACATTGATTGAAATCGATTTACGCTTCAATGGACTTTATTAAAATCTGAACTATATATATGAATGCAAAATATTTTCCATTCTAAATACGAAACAGCTAAAAGGGCTTTCAATTTGGCCGAGCCCAAAGGTAATTCATCCGAAAGGTTTGAGAAATGATTGAAGCTAAACGGGTGGGGGCACCATCATTTAGGGAAGGATAGATTGTGTATTGTACTAGGGAAATTGACAAATTCTAAAAAGTGGTTTCAGGTTTTCAAATTTTTACAAAACCGGTTTTTAATATGGGCAAAAATGTAAGAGAGAAATAAGATTTTCAAGGGAAATTGAATTCAATTTAAACTGTTAGCCTCATATGTCAATATTTCTGTTCGAGGATTTGCGACTGGAAAATGGGAATGACAGGAAGGGCTATTGCCAAGTTAGTTTGGATGAAGTTTTTCTCCACCAAAGATCTGAAGCGCCTTAAACGTTCCTTTTAAAAAGGGAGTGCTAAATAACACATTCATACGGGTCTCAAAAGGACATATTATTTAAAAATATATCTCCATATTACCAACGTTGTATATAGATAGAAAACAAATTGATTATAGATGTGAGGATTTTCAAATAAAGGGGTTTCCAATAAGGATTCAATAAAGCGCAAACAATTTGAGATATTTCCAAAACTTTATGATCGACTTGAAATACAATCAAAACACTTATGAATGGAAAAAGATCTTCATCTTGTGATTTGGATGTAGTGAAATTTGGGATATTCACCAATGAATTTAACATGGAGTTGTCATAGGAGGGATGTCCTTTATTTTGAAAGACTTAAAAGTTATTTTAAAGTATTGCAAAGGAACTACATTTTAACTTGTTTTCATTTCTGTTTTAAGAAATCCGCCGCTACCGGGGGTAGAACCACGAACCTTCTGGTTGCTACTACGGCACTCTAACCATCTCAACTATGCTCTGTTGTGAGTGGTGAATAACTAAAACAAATCATTTAGTTCGTTAGAACTGACAATAGGAAACTTAATAAAATATTTATTTAATATGAACTAATACATAGAGTGATTTTTTTGAGGTTAGGATTTTCATGCATTAGTATTTGACAGATCACGTGGGATTTCAGACATGGTGTCAAAGAGAAAGATGCTCAGTATGCTTTGACATTTCATCATGAATAGACTTATTAACGAGCAACGCTTGCAAATCATTGAATTTTATTACCAAAATCAGTGTTCGGTTCGAAATGTGTTTCGCGCTTTACGTCCGATTTATGGTCTACATAATCGACCAAGTGAGCAAACAATTAATGCGATTGTGACCAAGTTTCGCACTCAGTTTACTTTATTGGACATTAAACCAACCACACGAATGCGTACAGTGCGTACAGAAGAGAATATTGCGTCTGTTTCTGAGAGTGTTGCTGAAGACCGTGAAATGTCGATTCGTCGCCGTTCGCAGCAATTGGGTTTGTGTTATTCGACCACATGGAAGATTTTACGCAAAGATCTTGGTGTAAAACCGTATAAAATACAGCTCGTGCAAGAACTGAAGCCAAACGATCTGCCACAACGTCGAATTTTCAGTGAATGGGCCCTAGAAAAGTTGGCAGAAAATCCGCTTTTTTATCGACAAATTTTGTTCAGCGATGAGGCTCATTTCTGGTTGAATGGCTACGTAAATAAACAAAATTGCCGCATTTGGAGTGAAGAGCAACCAGAAGCCGTTCAAGAACTGCCCATGCATCCCGAAAAATGCACTGTTTGGTGTGGTTTGTACGCTGGTGGAATCATTGGACCGTATTTTTTCAAAGATGCTGTTGGACGCAACGTTACGGTGAATGGCGATCGCTATCGTTCGATGCTAACAAACTTTTTGTTGCCAAAAATGGAAGAACTGAACTTGGTTGACATGTGGTTTCAACAAGATGGCGCTACATGCCACACAGCTCGCGATTCTATGGCCATTTTGAGGGAAAACTTCGGAGAACAATTCATCTCAAGAAATGGACCGGTAAGTTGGCCACCAAGATCATGCGATTTGACGCCTTTAGACTATTTTTTGTGGGGCTACGTCAAGTCTAAAGTCTACAGAAATAAGCCAGCAACTATTCCAGCTTTGGAAGACAACATTTCCGAAGAAATTCGGGCTATTCCGGCCGAAATGCTCGAAAAAGTTGCCCAAAATTGGACTTTTCGAATGGACCACCTAAGACGCAGCCGCGGTCAACATTTAAATGAAATTATCTTCAAAAAGTAAATGTCATGGACCAATCTAACGTTTCAAATAAAGAACCGATGAGATTTTGCAAATTTTATGCGTTTTTTTTTTAAAAAAAGTTATCAAGCTCTTAAAAAATCACATATAACGCAAATAAATATAATAAATACTAATTAAATTTAGTATTAAATAAATTGACACTAATTAATTTTACTGATATTATGTAGTAGTAATAATTAATAAAAATATTAAATATTTGAAGTACATTAAAAAGACAATAAATTTGTATCTTTTTAAGCAAACATTTTTAAATTGTTAAAGTTATCCAAAATTAAACATTATTTATTTATAAAAGTAATAAAAAAAGTATTTTCCCGAGCCACGATTCGAACCCGAGACCTTGTGGGTCTCGGTATGGGTAACCCCATACTAAAAAGTCGTTCCATTCCTATTCATAAAATGTTACAGAATATCAACATATTATTGACTTTTTTTTGGAAGTTGTCTAAAAGAACTTTCTCAAAAGCGGGAAAATGCACATTTGGCTTTTGAGATGCGATTAAAATGTGCTTCCTACGGAAGTACTTCCATTATTTTTTGCTGGGTAGAGGTACCAACGTTCTCGTTTTTTATAAAAGTACGATAAAGTAGTAGAATATTCTACGAAAAAAATTTTGTACTTCGGTGGAAAAATATTTTTCAATTTACTCAAACATAAACCGTTGCATATCTCAGAACGGATAAAGTGTGACTTAGACCACTATCATTCTAACTGGCACATATGTAGTAAGTCGCGAAAAAAGTTGCAATTGTTGCAAAACCACAAAATTCGCCGTTGCAATTGCAGTTATTTTAACTTTCTCTAGCTGTTTTTTTTAAACAATTCTGTAACAAATATTCCCTATTTAGTCAGCAATTATATGCCACAAAAATATTTTGATGTTCTCTATATGATACAAAGTTACACGGGTTTTTCTGAAGGCACTTTTCGCAATTTTTCACTTTCCAGCCTTTATTTATCCTATTTCACACTTATCAAATGTCAAGTCATGCACCAGTATAGAAGTTGTGAGTTATTTAATTTTACCTAGGATTGTATGAATGTAATAAAGTATTTATTTCAAACAAAGTTTATGCCACTTTGTGTGGGAGGTGCCAGAAGGGGCGTGTCAATTTCGGCCATCTTCGAACTTAAACTAAGTTTGGTGAAAATGACTGGAATCTAATGAAAAAAAAACAAGTAAGTAAATGCTAAAGTCGGACGGGGCCGACTATATAATACCCTACACATCTACCTGTGTATATACCTCGATTACACTATGTGTAATGTTTTAAGTCATGGAAATATTACCATATACGGCCACCAAAACGTGATAAAAGATCGCAAAAAAGATCCGTGTCTCCCAGTTTTGCCCAAAGTCATGCACTTTTTATGGCCCCCAAAGATTTGGGGTGTCGGTGTCATTTTTGCAAAAAAGTGATCAGTTTTTCAGGCTCATATATTGCAAACCGTACGGAACTTTTATTTACACTCTGAGTCAAAGTTGTAGCTCTTGTCATAAATAACAAAAATTGTGAACATAAAAAACTTCATATACATGGTTAACATCGAAAATGTCTTCGAACAAATCTTACAGGCTGTAGTGTGTGTAGGTAGCGTATACGTGCTGCTGATTAAGGCTAATATCACGCATACGCACTGGAGTCGTACTGACCAGAACAGAAACAGTCCTACAAGATATATTTTTCCTACCTAAACGGTGTTAAGAATCATTCCTAGGAAGTTCTAGAAAGTTGTTTATTGACATCTTAGTTACTTTTTTGTAGTTGTTTGTTTCCTTGAAGTTTGAACAGGGGAAAGGTAAAAGGATTTTTCCGATTTTGACATTGAAGATGAAGCTTTTTTAATTTTATATGCTCAGTTTGTTTGTTCTTTATGACATGAGCTATAACTTTGCCTGAGAGAGTAAATCAAAATTCCAAACGGTTTGACAGATATGAGCCTGTGAAACAATCACTTTTTGCAAAAAAGACTCCGAGGCCAAAAATCTTTGAGGGGCCATAAAAACAAACTGGACAAAACTGGGAGACACGTGACTTTTTTGGTCTTTTATCACGTAATGGTGTCCGTATATGGCTATATTTTTTCTGGTTGCACTGTGTTACTAGACCCAGGTGTTTCATAGGAGTAGTTTTATGTAGTTAATATAAATTATACAGAATACTATAAATTCATATTTAGTCATATTTAACGAATATGGTAAATAATATGGTAATTGATTCAATATGCCAGCAGATATTCCGAATAACTTGAGACTTGTGCCAAAACATGGGCCTATATATTTCTCATTCACGGTAGGTATTCCTAGTTGAAATATATCATGAGCCAGTGTAAGATATCTAGAGCTGTAATAGACTAGAATGTGGGTCCCATTTGGGCTATACCAAAGTATTGTAAAGTAATAATGTAAAATGGGTGCCCATTTGTATGGGGGCTATATCAAAACATTGACCTATATAGCTGGCTTTCAAAATACGTACTTCTAGACTAAATGTAACATTGTGTGGGAAATTTGATCAAGATCCGATGTAAAATGTGAATTTTAAAGCCGTGATATTGTAAATCGTAGGTACAATTGTATGGGTGCTATATCAAAACATGGTCCCACGTGTTCCACTTTACCGCTATCTGTTTCTAGTTCAAATATAACACGAGCCTTAAAATGTTGTCATGATCCCATGTAAAATGTGTATTCTAGAGCAGTAATAGTGTAAATTATAGGGATATTTAATGGAGGATATATCTAAATCTAAACGGACATCCTCCAAATTCAATACCGATCATCCTTGGCAAAAAATGTAACTTCTGCCAAATTTCATGACAATCGGACCACAATTGCGACCTGTAGAGTGCGAAGGATGGACAACAGATGGAGGGACATCGTTAAATCAATTCAGTTGGTGATTCTAAGCCGATCGGTATACTTAAAGGTCTAGCTCGAATATTACTTGGTGTTACAAACATTTGGCAGAAAACTAACTTATAATACCCTAGTCCTACACAATGATACAAATCAAGCGAATCATGGAATTCTATTTATACACTTCTCTGCCTTCGTAGATACGAAAAGTAAAAACCTTTTCCTAAATTCATATTTTTAGGGACAAGACGGGGTATAGGAAATAAAACTGGCTGTAGCTAGTATCGTAAAATGTGTACACACCTAATTCCTTTGCGAACACGAAAGATAATGGATTTTCGAAATTAAAACTGTTAGGGTCAAAATGGAACGAAATTCGATATAAAAGGTGATTTTTTAGCTATTATCTTTTTGGCAACATTGGATTAAACAGCTGACGCACGTTTCGTGTTTTGTTTCACTGTCAAACATCTTCAGTTTGGTCTATAATTTAACCATGAATCGTCTTACAAACGAACAACGCTTGCAAATTATTGAATTTTATTATCAAGTGCTCTGTTAAGAAAGTTCATCGCGCGCTTCTTCCATTTTATGGTCAGTTTAATTGACCCACAGAAGCGGCTATTCGGGCTATTGTGACTAAATTTCGCACCAAATTTACATTGTTGGACATTAAACCACCAACACCCTTACGTAGAGTGCGAACTGAAGAAAATATCGCAACTGTATCGGCCAGTGTTAATGATGACCATCAATTATCGCATTTCGCAGCAATTGGGCTTCTGTTACTCAAAAACGTGGAAATGCCAAAATTGGACTAAGCGGATGGACCATTTGAGGCGCAGTCAATGTCAACATTTGCATGAAATAGTCTTCTAACATTAAATTATATGGACCGTACTATCGATTCAAATAAAGATTTCATACATTTTTATACCCTACACCACTTCGTGGTCTAGGGTATTATAAGTTAGTTTTGCGCCAAATGTTTGTAACACCAAGAAATAATCGAGCTAGACCCACCTTTAAGTATACCGATCAGCTTAGAATCACCAGCTGAGTCGATTTAACGATGTCTGTCTGTCCGTCTGTCCGTCCGTCCGTCCGTCCGTCCGTCCGTCCGTCCGTCTGCTGTCCATCTAAGCTTGTTCGCACTCTACAGGTCGCAACTGTTGTCCGATTGTCATGAAGCTTGGCAGAATTTATTTTTTCTGGCCAAGGACCATTGGTATTGAATTTGGAGGAAATCGGTTCAGATTTAGATATAGCCCCCATACAAACGTTGCTCCCGATTTGACATTTTCCGCTCTAGAAACCACATATTGTACCCGATTTTCTTTAAATTTTGCAGAACATCTTATAATCGAACTAGAAACACGTATGCAAAAATTGGGTAAGATCGGTTCAGATTTAGATATAGCTCCCATACAAATGTCGCTCCCGATTTCACTTTCACCGCTTTAGAAACCACATATAGTACCCGATTTTCTTTAAAATTGGCACAACATTTTATAATCGAACTAGAAACACCTATGCTGAAAGTGGGTAAGATCGGTTCAGATTTAGATATAGCCCCCATACAAATGTCGCTCCCGATTTGACTATTTCCGCTCTAAAATCCACATATTGTACCCGATTTTCTTTAAAATTGGCACAACATTTTATAATCGAACTAGAAACACCTATGCTGAAAGTGGGCATGATCGGTTCAGATTTAGATATAGCCCCCAGCTTCCGATTTGACTTTTTCCGCTCTAAAATCCACATATTGTACCCGTTTTTCTTTAAAATTGGAACAACATCTTATAATCCAACAAAAAAACCTATGGTGAAAGTGGGTAAGATAGGTTCAGATTTAGATATAGCCCTCATATATTTCAACTAAGAAGACATATATGTCAAATATATGGGTCATATTTTGGTATAACCCCCATACAAATTGGGCCCCCATTCCACTCTATTACATCTCTAGAACCCACATCGTGCATTAGATCTCGATATAATTTTGCATATCATGTCATATTTCAACTAAGAATACCTTCTTTGAAAGTGATCTATATGGAACCTCTTTTTAATGTAGAGCCCTTACAAATGGTCCCATTTTAATTTTTACCCCTCAAGAACGCAAATTTTACATCGGTTTTTTTTAAATTTTGCAGATTATATTATATTTCAGAATACAAAGTCAAATATGTGTGTCCATTCTTTGGAATAACCCAAATGGGGCCCCATTCTACTCTAATACAGCTCTAGAAACTACGTCTTACATCGGATCATGATATATTTCAACTATGAATACCTACAGTGAATGAGAAATATATAGGCCCATGTTTTGTGCCGGTGTTGTTGTAGGCCTCCTTTCAAATGTCGGTCCGATTCATCCTATTATTACTGTATAATATGTATTTGTCTGCCGGAAAATTGGATAAATTATTTACCATATTCGTTAAATATGACTAAAGAAGAATTTATGGTAAACTGTATAATTTATATGAACTACAAAAAATTGCTCCCATGAAACACCTGGGTTTAGTAATAAAAGCGATGTATATACGCAGGGAGTGGTGTAGGGTATTATATAGTCGGCTCCGCCCGACTTTATCCTTTCCTTACTTGTTCTGAATTTTATGTGTTTTTTTTGAAAAACTTTCCTATAGCTTTTAAAAAATCACCCTTTATATGCTCTGGACTGTGTGGAAATGAAAATGGGCGGAACCGATCCGAAAGCAAAACATTCTTCCGTAACAAAAAATGAAAATACCCACAATAATATTAAATATGCATTGCATTTATGTACACATCTTTGAAGATTGCTGCCTTTGCCAAGAATTATTGTGATATATAGTCAAGGACTATCAAGCAATAAAAAACATATTGCCCTATAAATGGATATCTTAATTTATTTAACACACATCGCTATACTGTCCATTATCTTTTTATACCCTTGATCGGTTCAGATTTAGATTTAGTCCCCATACAAATATTGCACCCGATTTGTCTTTTTCCAATCTGGAAACCACATATAGCACCCGATTTATTTAAATTTGGCACAGCATCTTATAATCCAAGTAGAACTACCTATAGTGAAATCGGGTAAGATCGGTTCAGATTTAGATATAGCCCCAATATAAATGTTGTTCCCAAATGTTTAACTGATTTTGGCCAAACTTTATATATTTCACCTATAAACATACATTGTGAAAGCAGTTCAAGGTTTCAATATATCCCCATACAAATGTCCTTTGCGATTTAAAATTTTTTGTCAAACACATACATTTACAGGATATAAAATTCTTTCCGATTTCACTTTTTTACCGAATTGAATTTTAATGGGATAGAAAGTGTTTCAATTAACTCAAATCGGCACCAATTGTATTATTAGAGGTTTGTAGACCAAATGGAAATTTTTAGGCCCGGAAATCGGTACACAAATAATAATCGGTCGAATGAAGGCTATATTAAAATATAAACCGTTCTGCCAAATTTTTGAACTATATAGTTATTGATCAAAAGAAGTGATATGTGCAAAATTTTATCAAGATTGGTTGAAAAACATGACATTTAGAGCGTTAAATCCATTTTAACTCTAATGTATTTCAATAGACACTGCCTTTGATATACTTTCGTTAAGATATTGATAATAAATGTCTATATATATAAAAATCAATGTGTGTTTGTATGTCTGTATGTTGCGTATAGGACGCCAAACCGGTGGACTGATTCGCCTGAAAATTTTACTCTATCTATCTTCTGGACAGAGGATGGTTCCTGGATAGTCTAGGTCATGATAGAACAAAGGGGGTGGAACCTCCCACACAAAAAATATTTTAAAACTATCACAACAGGCCTACCGATGGGTGGATTCGCTCGATAATTTTACTGCAGCTAACTTTTGGACAAGGAATTGTTCCATGTTATACTAGGTCATTATACGAAAAAGAGGCGTGGTACTATATTTTAAAACTATCATTAAACACAATCCGAAGTGCGGATTCTCTTGAAAATTTTATTGTGACTAACTTCTGAACAGAGGATAGTTTCTGAATGGTGACTATACAATGGTCATGATACCAAAGGACGTGAGACTGCCCACACCAACTATATATTAAAATTATCACAAAACACGTAACGAATGGCGGATTCTCTTGAAAATTTTACTGTATCTAGCCTGTGGAAAGGGGATGTTTTCTGGATATAATAGGGGAAGACACGACAAATGGGCATGGCACCGCTCACAAAAACTATATTTTAAAACTATAACAAAATACATTGATTCACTTGAATATTTTATTGTAACGAACAGAGGATGACCCTTGACTATAAAAAGGTCATGCTACAAAAAGGGACGCGGCTCCACCCAAACAACAATATTATAAAGTAACACGTGCCGTTTTTTTTCTGCCGCTACGTTCAGGTAAGGGTTTGGTTCTTGAATATAAGAGAGAACAATTGGCGCGTCTCCTCATACTCGAACCAAGCAGGGTGTTCCAGTAAATGGGTATCAAAATGTTTACGCTTCATATGCATTGGGCCGTGTTTATACCGTACTCCCAAATAACGCAGAATGTTATTATTTGAGAATGTTATTAGTTAACGTGAGAGGACCCACTTCAGTTTCAAATTGAGAGAGGCGTGACAGAAACTGTGTGACCACATTAATGTATGCTGTCTGTCAGCTGTCATCCTCTCCTGATACGAACTTTGTTTGCGATAATATTAAGAACTTGCTCGCCATCTAACCCAAAAGACCTGTGGGAAAAATTCAAAGAGGGTATGCGTGAGGACATTTTGCATCATTATCGCACCGTTACGATTCTATATCATTTACGATTAACATTTTCAACGATACACTGATAAAAATTTAAGACATATGGCTAGCCATCAGCAACAAAACTCTGGCGATATGTACAAAAAATATTTTCGAAACATCTACTGGATGTTGGTAATGGAAAAGTATCAGTTGATGAGGTGAAAAGGAGTATTACATTTTCAAAAAATGTCATTCAGGAATCAATTCAGCAAATAATCGAGAAAGTCTTCCCATAAATTTCCACAAACTATAGAAACAAAGAGTGGTTTTACATCGGTGCTATATTGGCTGCAAAAAAAACAACGATGTTAATGCAATCAATCATTTAATTCTGGAACAAATTTCTAAGTGATTGCACACATTACAAATCGATAGACAGTATCATGAATGCGGGTGAAGTTATCAACTATCGAATTTAATTTCTAAATTCTTTGGACATTCCAGGAATTCCGCCGCACATGTGATCTCTTAAAATTGGTTCACATATAATTCTCGTAAGGAATGTTAGTCCTCCTCGATTGTGCAATTGTACTAGAGTTGCTGTCAAGGGTCTAATGCCCAACGTCATTTAAGCAACGATTTGAAATGGAAAATCAAAAGGAAAAGATGTTCTTATACCAGGCATTCCTATGATTCCCACCGATATACCACTCGATTTCAAACGACTATAGTTTCTGATTCGCCTAGCATTTTCGATTACTATAAACAAAGCACAGGGACAATCACTTGAAGTTTGTGGATTGAATCTGGAAAATCCATGTTTTTCACATGGTCAGTTATATGTTGCTTGCTCACGAGCCCAAAAACTTTAATGTACTTGAACGAGGTGCACTCCAATGAAATACTGACTAACTTAACAAATAGACACAAAATACATTTTAAGAAATAATTTCTTTTAACTGTTTCATTTTCTTTAAAGAAACACTGAAAAAATTACTTAAATTTTCATCAAGTTTTTATATTTTAAAAATGTAAGTTATGAATTTAAATAAATAAGTATTAATTTAAACTAATTTATAGAAGTAAAAATATACAAAACAAATATTGCGAGCATACAAAGTTACATACATAAGGAAGACGAAAACCCGTGCAACGCCGGGTACAAGAAGCTAGTTTATAATAAATATCTTATGCAAAATGGAATTCATGTAGATAAACGCAAAATAATCAGTTAATGAAAAACTACATTAATTAGCGCAGCCAGATCACTGGAATGCCAGTGATCGATCGAGGGTAGGATATTTTTTATCGGCAATGTCCATAAAAAAAATAATTTTCACTTTTGAGTTCGGTGTCTTGGTTTTCCGAATTAGTTGTCAAAAAAAAATTATTTTTTATGGGAATTGGTCCTATTCTAGTGCTACGCCAGAAACAATAATTTCCAAAAAATAAAAAAAATACATTTGGATATGCCAAACAAATGCACCAATCCACTACATGCTACATGGAGGGTATAAATAGAGACAGATTCGGCTACATTATCATGTTCTAGTTAGAGATTCCAAGAATACAAGGCACATCAACACATCCAAGCTCGAATTTAATTAAAGTGATAATAACTCTTTCGCGGATGCACTTAAATATACGGATGTTCATAAATGCTAAATATCCTGCGTTCAAGGTTAACCATATCAGACAGTTACATACCGTGTATGTGTGCATGTGTGAGTGTCAACGTCATACTTACTCAGTCTTAAGTAGCACTGCATGTAGAAGGCATCGCCCAGCACGGTGTTCAGCAAACCCATGATACCCTGTGGAAACTCCGTAATTAGAAAAAGCAATAGCACGGCCAACAGCATGCGCGTCGTACGATCCGTTTGTTTTTCCTTCTCCAGCGTTTTGCTGTTCTTGCGTGGCTTCTGCTGAGGCGTCTGCTGCTGCTGTTCCCCACCGGCCGTCTTGCCATTGACCATGGGCTTCATGCCATTGGCAGCATTGCTGGTGAGCATTTTGCGGCGACGTTTGGCCTCCAGCAAGGCCATAATCAAACGTATCGAGAGTATGGTCAGGGCAATGCACGGTATCAGCTTGATGAGGACGCTGTAGATGAGCAGCGTGGCGTACTGCAGTGTTTTGTTGCGCAACGCCAGGTCGCTGTGATACAGACGATAAACGGTTACGTTGCGGAGACCCTCACCCAGAGCTGTAGATAGAGTGGTGCTGAGCGGTGCGGGTGTGGTAGTGCTAGTGGTGGTCGTGGTCATTGTTGACAGATAGGAAGCATTGTGTAGCATTTCGGCACTGGAGTTATCCCACTGCATTTGCAGCTGACTGCTGCCGCCTGCCGATGCCGTTGCCGCTGCATCGTCCATGCCCAACATTGATTTATTCATTAGACTCTGTTGATAATCAATCACGTACTGTGACAGTGGCAGATATTTCACGGTTTTGCCATTCTCATCTATCGTATCCAGATATTCGGCTATGGAGGTGACCAGATACAGCGAGGGCGACACCACCAGCACACACACCACATACGCCGACGTTATCGTTATGATGGTGGTGCGCATGCCACACCACTGTCGATTCTTCTGGGGATAGCCGACGGCAATGTACCGCCACACGGCCAATGTCACGGTCAGCCATATGGAGATTGTGTGCAGCACTTGGGCAAATATCGAGTGGAACTTAATGAAGCAGGCCCACGAATAGCTGAGCTGTTGCTCGTGCGGCAGTCGCTCCCACAGTATGAAGTCGTGTATGGTGTACGGTATGTACTCGAGCATTACGGCCAAATCGGCCACTGCCAGGCCGGTTAAAATGGCATTTGTGGGTGAGCGCATCTCTCGCCGGGACAGCACAATAATGTTCAGAGTGTTGGCAATGGTGCCCAGTATGCAGACAATCAGGGAAACATAGCCATGAAGATTTTTGTAGCTACAAATGCAAAAAAGAGAGAAAAGGAACAAGCAAATGATGAGAAAAGGTCATAAAAGATAGTAAAGTGCTATGCAGTCATAAATAATGATGGCGCACAGCAAATTTTAGTGGGCAATCAAATATATATGCACATAGATCAGGTTGGTTGCTCCACGCAGATAACGTTAATAAGACAATTTGTTAAGAATTTCCTAGTCGCTTTTTGTCTAGGCCAGGCAATTTCTCACTCCAGCACGGGCATGTACTTTTTGAAATGAAGATTAATAGACTCGATTTGCTCAATGATTTGGTTGGCATCGTAGATAGCTTTATTAGATCCAGTGTGTGTGTCCGCCTGTATATTTCTAACAACGCAAATGAAATCATTTTATCAAGCGTTTGCAAGGACATGTAAAAAGTGAACAAAGGATTAGGTTTAACTTTTCACAAAAGTCTTGGAATGAGACAGGGGAAGGCTGATTAACCTTTTGTCTGTTCTTTTTTAAGATAATTTATGACGGGATTGTGCTATAGATTACACTATGCAATAAAAATTTTGCGGAAGGGCCATGTATAACAGATTCTGATGTATCCTGGCTTTCTAAACTCAAAAACGGCACTGAAAAAAATGTATGGTACATTTTTTAAATTTGTTACTAAAATTCCAACTTTCGGCGAGGCTACCTTAAACATTTGTAACCTCTTACTCTGGAGGAATAAGTCTGATGTTAAATTAAAATAATCATTATGTTTACAAATATTGCGAGTTAAATTGTCACACAAAACAGTGGTTTAGGAACAGCCTTAAAAAAGTTTGAAAAAAAATGTTTTTTGTTTCGAAAAAAAATCTATTTTTGCTGGCGCGAAAAAATCGTAAACATAGAAAAAATCTGAAAAAAAATTCTAACGCAAAAAACAATGTTTACATCGAAGGCTATGAACAAAAACATAACTTTTCAGGAGAGCGAATAAACTGATTTTCTCCTTAATTTTAAGAGTAATTACACTGTCCAACAAATTAAGACTTTTTGAATAGAACAGGATAGTGACCCTATCTAAGAGTGAAATAGGATAAATGTTGGCTGTAAAGTCAAAAATTGTTTTATCATATAGAGAATGCTATGCTATTTGGCATATGATTGCCGACTAAATAGGGAATAATTGTGACGGAATTGTTTCAGAAACCCAGATAGAGAAAGTCTGATGTTAAATTAAAATAATCATTATGTTTACAAATATTGCGAGTTAAATTGTCACACAAAACAGTGGTTTAGGAACAGCCTTAAAAAAAGTTTGAAAAAAAAATGTTTTTTGTTTCGAAAAAAAATCTATTTTTGCTGGCGCGAAAAAATCGTAAACATAGAAAAAATCTGAAAAAAAAATTCTAACGCAAAAAACAATGTTTACATCGAAGGCTATGAACAAAAACATAACTTTTCAGGAGAGCGAATAAACTGATTTTCTCCTTAATTTTAAGAGTAATTACACTGTCCAACAAATTAAGACTTTTTGAATAGAACAGGATAGTGACCCTATCTAAGAGTGAAATAGGATAAATGTTGGCTGTAAAGTCAAAAATTGTTTTATCATATAGAGAATGCTATGCTATTTGGCATATGATTGCGGACTAAATAGGGAATAATTGTGACGGAATTGTTTCAGAAACCCAGATAGAGAAAGTTGAAATGAATGCAATTACAACCGCGAATTTTGGATTTTTGCAACAATTGCAACTTTTTTCGCGACTTACTACATACATATTACAAGCAACATTGGTTCTTAATACACATGCAAAACTTCTGGCGGATCCGTTGGATAGATCGCGAGAAAATTGCAGAACAAAAATGTCATGCAGAACAAAAATGTCATGCATACAAAATCATTCTAGCTGTATCTCCCGCGAAATTGAAAATTTTGCAAAAATATCCAATTCGTATTTTTTGTTTATAGTGCTTCACCGAAATACCCACATTTTTGTCGAAAAAGATCGATTTTCAAAAAAAAAAAAAAACAAGTAAAGAAAGGCTAAAGTCGGGCGGGGCCGACTATATGATACACTCCACTTTCTATCGGAATGCAATTCATACAGTAAAAAAGTGAAAACGGGAAAAATTGTGTATGTTTCCTAATCACAGGCTAATATGACCTGGTCCAATTTGTCAAATCGAGAATAATATTTGTATCGCGGCTATATCCAGTTGAAGTATAACGTGCTATGCTCAATTTTAAGAAATTCTCTGAAAATACACGGTTTCTGGGGGAACGAAATTTGTATGAGAGCTATATGTAAATCTGAACCGATGTGACCCATTTTCACCATAGGCGTTCCTAGTTTAAATATATGATGTTTTGCAAATTTTGATGAAATGTGAAATTCGTATGGGGGCTATTTCTAAATCTGAACAGATTTTCTTCAAATTAAATAGCGTTCGTCCTTAACCCGAAAAACTTCGTTGTTCAAAGTTTCATTTGGTTCTGTCTACAATTGCGACCTGTATCGTGATTACAAGAATAGATGGACGGACAGACAGACGGTCATTGCTAAATCTATTCAAAACCAGTAAGGAAAGGCTAAAGTCGGGCGGGGCCGACTCTATGATACACTCCACTTTCAATCCGAATACAATTCAATTCGGTGAAAAAGTGAAAACGGGAAGGTTTTTTGTATCCTGTAAATGTATGTGTTTGACAAAAAATTGTATATCGGAAAGGACATTTGTATGAGGATATATTGAAACCTGGAACGAAATAGGTGAAATATAAAATGTATAGTTTGGCCAAAATCGGTTAAACTTATGGGAGCAACATTTGAATTTGGGCTATATTTAAATCTGAACCGATCTTACCCACTTTCACCATAGTTTTGTTTAGTTAGATTATAAGATGTTGTGCGAAATTTAAAGAAAATCGAGCACAATATGTAGCTTTTAAAGCGGCAAAAGTCAAATCGCGAGCGACATTTGTGTGGGGGCTATATCTAAATCTGAACCAATCTTACCCAATTTCTGCATAGTGTTTCTAGTTGGATTATAAGATGTTGTCCCAAATTTAAAGAAAATCGGGTACAATATATGGTTTTAGAGCGCAAAATTCAAATCGGGAGCGACATTTGTATGGGGCCTATATCTAAATCTGAACCGATCTTACCCAATTTCTACATAGGTGTTTCTAGTAAGATTATAAGATGTTGTGCCAAATTTAAAGAAAAGCGAGTACAATATGTGGTTTCTACAGAGGAAAATGTCAAATCGGGAACGACATTTGTATGGGGGCTATATCTAAATCTGAACCGATTTGACCTATTTTCACCATAGATGTTCTTAGTTCAATTATAAGATGTTTTGCCTAATCTGAAGACAATCTGATACAATATGTGGTTTCTAGAGCGGAAAAATTCAAATCGGGAGCGAAATTTGTATGGAAGCTATATATAAATCTGGACCGATCTGACAGATATTCACCATGGGTGTTTCTAGTGGAAATATAAGATGTTTTACCAAATCTGTAGACAATCTGATACATAATATGGTCTCAAGAGCGGAAAAAGTCAAATCGGGAGAGATATTTGTATGGGAGCTATATATAAATCTGAACCGATCTAACACATTTTTACCACAGGTGTTTCTAGTTACAATATAAGATGTTTTGCCAATTTTAAAGAAAATCTGTTGTAATATGTGGTATCTAGAGTGAAAAGAGTCAAATCGGGAGTGAAATTCGTATGGGGGCTATATCTAAATCTGAACCGATTTTCTTCAAATTAAATAGCGTTTGTCCTTATCCCGAAAAACATCGTTGTGCAAAGTTTCATTTGGTTCTGTCGACAATTGCGACCTGTATCGTGATTACAAGAATAGATGGACAGACAGACAGACAGACAGACAGACAGACAGACAGACAGACAGACAGACAGACAGACAGACAGACAGACAGACAGACAGACAGACAGACAGACAGACGGACGGACATTGCGAAATCGACTCAGAAAGTGATTCTAAGACGATCGGTATAATTAACAATGGGTCTATCTCGTTTCCTTTTGGGTGTTACAAACAAATGCACAAAGACATAATACTCTCGTGGAGTGTATAAAGAGATTCTAAGTCGATCGGTATAATTAACAATGGTTCTATCTCCCTTCCTTTTGGGTGTACCAACTTTATTTTTTTGGGTGTACCAACTTTATTTTTTTTTTTTATTTTCCTAGAACATTTTAATCCTTAAATGTCCTATTTGAAAGGACTTTTCGTGATCTTCTCGAAAATTGAACCATAAGGAGAATTGTTAGAGGGTTAAGATATTCCACAAAAATGATCCTCGGGAAATTCCACTATTCTGATAATAAGAATACTCTCAGACATTAACTTATAACACTGTTTTCAGTTAACATAATGCTCCCTTCGACCAAAAAAGAAACTCAGACCAGCTGGACTAAAAGTTTATTCTACAAAAAAGATCTACTCAACAAGCCCTTTCAAATTTACTGTACCAAAAATGCTGTTGGACAGTGTTATTAATCATTCTTCTACAGTTTAATCTAACGTGGATTACTAATTTCAACGATTAAAAAATTTACGAAATTTGCTATTATTCGCGGTTTTGTGGATCATAGCCACTTTTGCATGTCTGAAATTGAGCACTATGAATGTTGAAATAAGCACATAGCAATTAATGCCCAAATATGTATTCAAATACGATTTATTGTAAACATGATAACGTTTTTCATAAAATAATGGCATTGCTGTTTAGAAAACCCAATTTCTGGGATGCACACAGCGAATTTAAAGATTCCAGCTTCATCCGTTAGATTGGCACCATTTTATCCCTTTTTCCAAATTTTCGAGAAAATGGTTCATAGCAACTCTTGAATATAAGCCCTAATAATATGTTAAATTTATACTAGAAACACGTCTTTTGAAAGATAGCTACATAGGTCAAAGTTTTGATATAGCCCCCATACAAATGGGCCCCCAGTTTTCACTATTATCGCTCTAGAACCCACATCTTACTTTGGATCTTGATAAAATTTTGCAGAACATGTTACATTTAAATAAAGAATACCTACTTTGAAAATGATCTATAAAGGCCCACTTTTTAATATAGCGCCCTTACGTGGGCCCCCATTTAACTATTACCTCTTTAGGACCTACATTTTACATAGGAAGTTTTTCAAATTTTGCAGATTATATTATATTTCAACTAAGAATACATACTATGAAAGTCAAATATATGGGTCCATATTTTGGTTTAACCCCCATACAAATTGGGACCCCATTCTACTCTATTAAATTTGTAGAACCCACATCGTGCATTGGATCTCGATATAATTTTGCATATCATGTCATATTTCATCTAAGAATACCTTCTTTGAAAGTGATCTATATGGAACCACTTCTTAATGTAACTACCTTACAAATGACCCCATTTTAATTTTTATCCCTTAAGGAACCAAATTTTACATCGGTTTTTTTTTCAAATTTTGCAGATTATATAAGGTCCGCCATCTAACGTTTTTTTTTCAACTATTCAACCGTTGGACTATTATTTGTGGGTTCATGTGGTTCATAGGCACTTTTGAATATAAGCCCTAATAATATATATGAAATGTATAAGTTATGATACTCCTTGTAGACGCAAATTATTCTCTAAAACATAATTTTTTTTTTTTTTTTTATAAATTTTTGATTAAATAAAGCGAAAATTTGTAAAAGATATGAATTTATGATACACTCCACTTTCTATCACTTTTCAATTTTATACCGAATTAATTCAATTCGGGAAGGGTTTTTTATGCTTCCTAATCATAGGCTAATATGACTTGACCCAATTTGTCAAATCGAGAAGAATATTTGTATCGGGCCTATATCCAAAGTATAACGTGTAATGCTCAATTTGAAGAAATTCTCTGAACATACGTGGTTTCTGGGGCGGACAAAGTCAAGCTGGGATAGGAATTTGTATGGGAGCCATATATAAATTTGAACCGATCTAACCCATTTTCAGCATAGGTGTTTCTAGTGAAAGCATAAGATATTTTGCGAAATTTGAATAAGATCTGTGGTTTCTAGAGCGGAAAAAGTCAAATCGGGAGCGAAATTTGAATAGGAGATATATACAAATCTGAATCGATCCCTAACATTTTTATTACAGGTGATTCTAGTTGAAATATAAGATGTTTTGCCAATTTTGAACACAATCTGATAAAATATGTGATTTCTAGAGCGGAAAAAGTCAAATTGGGAGCTATATATAAATCTGAACCGATCTAACCCATTTTCACCATGAGTGTTTCTAGTGAAAACATAAGCTATTTTGCCAAATTTGAATAAGATCTGTTAAAATATGTGATTTTCCAGAGCAGAAAAAGTCAAATCGGGAGCGAATGGGAGATATATACAAATCTGAACCAATCTCTAACATTTTCATCACAGGTGATTCTAGTTGAAATATAAGATGTTTTGCCAATTTTGAACACAATCTGATAAAATATGTGGTTTCTAGAGCGGAAAAAATCAAATTGGAAGCGAAATTTGAATGGAAGCGATATATAAATCTTAATCGATCTGACCCATTTTCACCATGGGTGTTTCTAGTGGAAATATAAGATATTTTGCTAAATTTGAAGAAAATCCTTTAAAATAGGTATCTAGAGTGAAAAGAGTCAAGTCGGAAGTAAAATTCGTATGGGGGCTATATCTAAATCTGAACCGATTTTCTTCAAATTAAATAGCTTTCGTCCTTATCCTGAAAAACTTCGTTGTTCAAAGTTTCGTTTGGTTGTGGCTACAATTGCGACCTGTACTTTGATTACAAGAATAAATGGACAGACATGGCTAAATCGACTCAGAAAGTGATTCTAAGCCGATCTGTATAATAAACGGTGGGTCTATCTCGTTTCCTTTTGTGTGTTACAAACAAATGCACAAAGACGTAATACCCTGTGGTGTAGGGTATAAAAATGTACACTCCAAAAACATGATTGGTATGGATGCTTTCGAAAGCGTTTAGCTCAAAGGCGACATCATTGCGCAACCCAAACCTTATTTCTGTTGGTTGACCTCAGCAGTTTTTTATTTCGCGTCCTACCATAGCTTGAGATTTGTTTCAAAATTGATCAATATCCAAGTACTGTGCGACAACATAGAAATTAGTGAACCCCAACGCTACCAGCAATTAACTTTCTATACAATGCTCATTGTGGTCAGAACGTGGGTGAAAGTACCCGTTAATCGGTTAAGGTCCAATGCCCAAACCCAAAATATGTTATCGGTATCGTCAGTTCTTCAGAAATACCATCCCCTTTGAAAACTTTTGAACAGAATTCCCAATTATGTAACATCTAACAACGTACTTAAGTATGTACGTAAAGACAGTCCCTCATTTGTACATCTATTTGTGTAAGTATGTGTGCATCTGTATCTTATTAATGTTAATTATTCGCTGATGTTGCCGCCTACCCAGGGGACGGGTGGTGCGTATGAGTGCTCTGTCAATGATACGAACCCGTAGTGGGTGACAGTACCGAGTCTGAATTGAATGTCGTTTGAGCTGCACAACTTCTCTCGCACACATACAGACATAGATCAAAGTTAATGGAATACAACATTCATTGGGAGGAGAGTGGTTTGGTGGTTACGTACTTACCTTGTATGGAAATTATCCATGCCAGCACCGCAATAGTGCGGCGCAGATTCATTAACCGCCATTATCGCCAACAAAGACGTTGTATCCTTTCAATATTCTAATTGGAAAATGCCATACAAATGGAGTTGAAACTAAAACGAAAGAAAATAAATTACGGGGATAATGAGTTTTGTGACAGAACACTGATGCAAATGTACTATAAATTAATTCGCACACAAAGGAATTGAAATGATATGCGGAACTTTAGAAAAACACAATAACCTCAAGCGATTCGTCTCTAATGAAATGTGGGATCTGGCAGATATGTCGGCATCTCTGTCACATCCTACAATTCCCATACAGAGCCGATCAAAAGTGTCATCACACAGCGCAGCAATGAATTTATGTGATTAATATAACGTAGTCGCCGAACTATTGAATTTTAGATGAGTATTTGAGCTATTACAAACTACTCTCACGTAATACCTGTGATACAAAAGGAAAAATATACATATTAGGCTGGGTCGCGGTCCATACAAATAATAAATTGATTTCCATGCATTCCCGGAATCGAAGATTAGATTGCTTTATGATGATCTGCAAAATATGTCGTCGCTGGGTCAAGCTGTCTGTGCATTCAGGGGCCTATAAATTCAGAAAATAATTGGGCAAAAATGCAACATAAACAAGTAAGGAGGCGTTAAGTTCGGCCGGGCCGATTCTTATACACCCTCCACCACGGAGTGCATTCCACAGTATTACCAGCAGATTAAAGGATGTCGACTTTACATAGAAGTACAGTACCATATTACGAAAATTGTGATATGTTTATGCACATTACTATGTTTGATTACTATTTCAAACTATAATGTATACTTATGCGCACTGTTTAAAATCTACTACTATAAATAAATACAATGCTGTAATTGTGAAAGTGAACATGCAGAAAATATTAGGCGATTGTCAGTCGCCATTAGGGAGAAGCATTTTCAGATACAGACAAAGTGACTGCATTATTTTGATAAGAAAAGTACAAATTTTAAAGATATCCCCATTCGCCCCATTCTCCGCTCAAATATACAAATTTGGAAAAAAACTTTTTGTTTCGAGTCTTCATAGTCAGACCACCGAATACACACCGAATATATACACCGAATTTCATGATATCAACTTCAGCGGTTTGGAAGGTCCCATTTTTATCCTTCTTTTTCAATTATATTCCTTAAAATTACGAATATTTGTATACTATGTATATATAATGGAAATAATACTTCAATTCATAAAGTAAATATAAGGCAGCACTCATAAATACCCTAAATATTGGGGGATAGAGAGTGTATTTTCAGCTACAGTCGTTTGGTTGGTTTTATTTCCATCCTATTTTAATTTCAAAAGTATAAATTTTGAAAAGCCCTTATCTCTCACGTAGGCAGTATAAGACAACTTCATGATTCTACCATTTTTTTGTCGTGGAAGCAACAAAATAAAGTACGAATTTGGAAAAAAATATTTTACGTGGCTATGCAGAGGAATGTATACACCGAATTCCATGATTCTATCAGCGGCCATTTTGTTGGTACCATTTTTATCCCCTTTTTCCAATTTTGCCCCCTCAAGAGTACGACTATCTAAAATCTCTTAATTTTACGTATCTACACAATTATTCATTATCTAGCTGTATTCGTTTAGTTGGTACTATTTTTATCCCCTGTAGCCATTGTATCCCTTGAAAGTACGAATTTGGAAAAAACGTTTTATTTTTCGTGTCTACGCAGTCAGTGGAATGTATACTCCGAATTTCATGATTCTAGCTGCTGCCATTTAGTAGGTACTATTTTTATCCCCTTTTTCCATTTGAACCCCAAAACGTACGAATTTTGGAAAGTTCTTTTATTTTACGTGTCTACGCAATCAGAGGAATGTATATATCGAATTTCATTATTCTAGGTGCAGCCGTTAGGTAGGTACTATTTTTATCCCTCTATCCCCATTTAACCCATTAAAAGTACGAATTTAGAAAAAATACTTTTATATTATGTATATACTCTATTAGAGGAATGTACACGCCAAATTTCGTGTTTCTATCTGTTGTCGTTTGATAGGTACCATTTTTATCCCTTTTTGTCCCATTTCGCCCCCTACAAATAAAAATCACTCTATGGTGCCCTTTTATGCTGTAAAGGGAATGCGTATTGCAAATATCAAGTAAATACAAGCTAATATGTTCAAAAAACATGCTGAAATACTCTAAATATTAGGGGTATTTTCAGTCCTTGTGAGGGAAAAATTTTTCCCTCTGGGCCGATTTCGTCCACTTTCAATCCCAACCGATCTACAACCATAAGACACGTTTAGGAACAATTTGAACCTCCTAGCCCAATTCGTTCGCCCGCTATCGTGCTTTAAACAGACAGACAGACATACTGACATGGCTATACCGTCTTAGAATTTTACCACGACCCAGAATATATATACTTTATGGGGTCTCCGATGAATATTTCGAGGTGTTACAAACGGAATGACAAAGTGAATATACCCCCATCCTGGAGGTGGAGGGTTTAGAAGTGTTTTCAGGAGCGTTTAGCTCACAAGCTGCTTAACCTAGCGCCTAAATATTTTGCAGACCGTCTGCAAATCCCAGTGAAACTATATTGGCTATTGTATGGGGACACATTTTTGGTATATATTTTGATTTTATTTTTCTTCTGACCTATCTTTGAAACTTTACTGTTAAAAATGTGAATACGTACTTGTGAATGCCTTAATTAGTTTTCATTGCAGGCCTAAGTAAGCAAAAAAAAAAAACAAATCAAACATTTAAAACTGGGGCAATGCTACATAAGCATATATATTTTCGTTTGTACTTTTAAATAATAGCTTGGATCACCGAAAGTAAGTTGAAATTTAATAAGGTTCCATTGAAGAGGAAGTACTTTTTACACTTTGTATTAAAGCATGCCCTATGCATTATTTATTATTGTTTGGAGAATTCCAGAGTTTATACAAAATTTTAAAAGACAACTTCAGTTACCAATTAACTTGGAACATAATAAACAAATAAATGTTCAATCACTTGTTTAAGTTAATATAATTACATTTTGCTATAAACAATAATGAAGTAGAAAACTCGGAGAAGTGATATTATTTTGCTGGTAAGTATTGTCGAGTAGAATAGGAGTCTGTATTTGAAATTTCCTAGACACCCCCAAAAGCATAAGTTACGGGTAAAAAATGGTTTTAGAACCTTTGCACACTTATAAGCCTGTTACTTAGATGGTTATCAACAGATTTTCACTTTCTCATCGGATTTGAAAAGAAGAGACATGGAGCTTTCTATCGTGGTATACCAGCACAATTTAATCGCGTCTCAAAATCCAAGTATGCATTTTGCCCACTTTTGAGTAAGTTCTATTAAACAACTTCCAAAAAATTCGATAATATGTTAATATCCGGTATCATTTTACGAATAGTTCCTTTGCAACTCTTTAAAATAACATTTAACTCTTTCAAAATAAAGGACACCCCACCTATGACAACTCCATGTTAAATTCATTGGTGAAGATCACAATTTCCACTACTTCCGAATTACAAGATGAACAACTTTTTCACTTCTTTGGGTGCTCTCTTTTTGCTGGGTAGCTTATTTAAGAAAACTTAAGATGTCTGTGCTCTTGGAGAATGTTTTTGTGCCTTATAGCGGTTATCGTATGTATTGGTCTGAATAGTTGAAACTTTGTATACAAACTAAGAAATATGGTAATCACTCAGTGAAAGTGGCCAGTTATTTACTGGGGTTTTTGTTAGCTTTTTACCTAGAAAAAACTTGTTTAATTTTTATATCCTATACTACAGTCGATTTAACTTCTGCCTACATTTCTCATTTGTTGTCCGATTGCCGCTAAATTTGCCAGACACAATCGGCATTGAGTATAAAGAAATTAGAGTCAGTGTTAGGTATAACCGCCCATACAGATATTCCTCCGAGTTTCTCTATTACTGATCTAGAAGGCACATTTTACAGCCAGAAGCTATCAAATTTTCAAGATCATGTTGGATTTTAGCTAGAGATGTAAAAACTGTCAATCGGTTGACCAGTATTTAACCCGCCAAAGTGCATCGTGTTTTTGTGACAATCCGGTGAAACTGGTGTTTTTATGTCTCTCAAACGATTATTAAATCACAAAACAATTGAGTTTCGTTGATATATCGTACAATAATATGAGAGTAGGTTTAGATTGGTCCAAAACACTGCTTATACTGTGTCTTCTTGGTCACCAGTAGCAAAACTGCATACTCAGTTTTTTATTTGTACTTTTCACTGGATTGATGTATTAATAATTTATTTTCGAACTTTTGCGGGTCATAGAATGTAAGCTTATGTCGGCTAAACAGACGTATATATAGCCTCACTCTGAGAGAACATATATACAGAAATTATAAGGGCAGGTTAATTTGTGTGGAATGTACTAGGAGGTTCATATCACATGGTCCCAGCTTCCACATTTATAAAACAAGTAAGGAAAGGCTAAAGTCGATCGGAGCTGACTATATAATACCCTACACCACTCCCTGCGTATATACCTCGCTTTGATTACTAAACCCCGGTATTTCATGGGAGCAATTTTATGTAGTTCATATAAATTATACAGTTACTTTAAATTCATCTTTAGTCAACTTTAATGAATATGGTAAATAATAAAGTAATTGATCCCATTTTCCAGCAGATATTCCAAGTAAAGTAAATATAACATGATATGGAAAAATTGATCAAGATCCAATGATACATACAGGGCCTATAACAACACTTGAGGCCTGTGCCAAAACATTCGAATATATATTTCTCATTCACGGTAGGTATTCTTATTTGAAACATATAACGATCTGCAAAATTTGATGATGATCCGATGTAAGATGTAGTTTCTAGAGCTGTAATAGAACATAATGGGTCCCATTTTGGTTATACCAAAGTATAGACATCGCCCCAAAAAGTATGGAAAGGCTAAAGACGGACGGAGCCGACTATATGATACACCCCACTTTCTATGTCACTACGATTCAATTCGGTAAAAAAGTGAAATCGGGAATGATTTTTGAATCCTGTAAATATATGTGTTTGTCAAAAAATGTTAAATCGGAAATGACATTTGTATGGGGGTATATTGAAACCCGGAAATATGTGACCCTCTTTCACCATTTAAGTTTATTGGTGAAATATAATATGTAAAGTTTGGCCAAAATCGCTTAAAGATTCGAGAGCAACATTTGTATTGGGGCTATATCTAAATCTGAACCCACTTACCCACTTTCAACATAAGTGTTTTTAGTTCGATTATAAAATGCTGTGCCAATTTTAAAGAAAATCGGGTACAATATGTGGATTCTAGAGCGGAAAAAGTCAAATCGGTAGCGACATTCGTATGGGGGCTATATCTAAATCTGAACCGATCTTGCCCACTTTCAGCATAAGTTTTTTTAGTTCGATTATAAAATGTTGTGCCAATTTTAAAGAAAATCGGGTACAATATGTGGTTTCTAAAGCGGAAAAGGTGAAATCGGGAGCGACATTTGTATGGGGACTACATCTAAATCTGAACCGATCTAACCCGCTTTCGTCACAGGTATTTCTAGTTAGATTACAAGGTGTTATGCAAAATTTGAAGAAAATCGGCTACTATATGTGATTTATAGAGCGGAAAAAGTGAAATCGGGAGCGACATTTGTATGGGGGCTATATTTAAATCTGAACCAATTTCCTCCAAATTCAATACCAATCGTCCTTGGCCAAAAAAGTAACTTCGGCCAAATTTCATGATAATTGGACAGCAATTGTGACCTGTAGAGTGCGAACAAGCTTAGATGGGCAGCAGACGGACGGACAGACAGACATCGGTAAATCGATTCAGCTGGTGATTCTAAGCCGATCCGTATACTTAAATGTGGGTCTAGCTCGTTTATTTATTGGTGTTACAAACATTTGGCGGAAAACTAACTTATAATACTCTAGTCCACGAAGTGGTGTCGGCTATAACAATTGTATAAACAACAAGACATACTGGATTGCATGCACCAGTATAAATGTATGAAGGATTTAATATTAAATAGGATAGAGACAATTTGTAGGAGGTACAAGAAGAGGCGTGGCTAACGCGTAAATATTTTTTAGGTTTAAAGTGATAACAAAAACATTTCCAAATATCAAATTTCAAATGATGTTGACTAACCGTGTGGATGTTATATCGGTTTTATTGTAACCCAGGCTTTTGCCACTTTGTGTGGGTAGTACCAGAAGGGGCGAAGCAATATCGCCCATATTCCATGCGAACGTAACTTTTATAAAAATATTGCCAAGTAGCGAATTTCACAGTATTTCGATCATCTGTATAGAAGTTATAACATCTTTAAGTTTACGTAGTTTATGGTAATTTGTGTAGGAGGTACTAGAAGGGGCGTGGCAAAAGTCGCCATATTTAGAACACTTAAAGTAATTATAAAACTAATAGTTTTTGTGTTGTTGATTAGTGATCGACTGATTGATTTTCTATGAGTTTTATATGTAAATTCCAATAAATAATATAGCATATTTCTTAGTTTGTAAACAAAATTTCGTGTTTATTTTTTGTGTGTCATTATTTCATTCGGGCGTCGCCTCTCACGCGCAACATATCGAACACTCTGCACTACTGGGGCGTTAATTCGTTTCGTATTGCCCGCACGATAGTCGCCACCACCGGCCAACCATGCCTTGTGTCATGTGAAAATGTCACAAGCAAATTCCTTTCTGGAACATTCAACCTTTGTACCAAAGCTGCGTTAATCCCATCTTTGTGAAAATAAAATGCAGCTCATAAGACACAAGAGCCGAAGGCGACGTTTTCATTGCTCTTTTAGCAGATTATACTGTTGTATATATTTATGCAATTTGCACAATTAATTAGCAACTATAAGCTACGTGTGCAATGTACACTGGACCGTAGCAGGTTTTTGTTATTGTAAGAAAAAACAAGCTAAGACATTGCTAGGGGTCGCGAGAGAACGATAAGTGTGCATATAACATTGTGGCAACTTTCGGATCTATGTAAAATTATTTCCTTTTAATTATTAATTATTATCACAAATTATTGATCACACTGGTTTTCCATTATTTTTTGAAATTTGTCAATTTTAATTAAATATCCCATTTTGTTTTATTTTGTTAGTTACATCATTTTGTATTTCTGTCAATGAAATTTGTGTGTGCATTGTAGTTTGTATGTATTCACTGTATCAGATTAAATTTACCTGAAAGACCACCACATAAAAGACCGGACCCTAGTCGGACTGGGTATTATATCGTAATTAAAATCTCATTCATTATGCATTTACATGACAATACCCCACTATCTACATACGTTGGTATGTGTTACGATCCAAATATGTGCAGTGATGTGGGTCGTAAAAAATTTATTTTGTTGAATTTATAGCTAAGTCTTTCCAGGCGAAAGCTATGTCGCAGCAGACGATCGCACCCAGACGAGTTCAGGCCATGCGGAGAGGACACCGAAACTGTCGAGAACTTTCTTTGTTTCTGCTCGCCACCTTTCTAGTCCCATTCTACATAACCTGGAGAATCTCACGGGCACAGTATGGTTTAAGATGAGGTTTTTTCTGGCAAGTAAAACATTTCTGAAACACTAGGAACTTTCTGTCTACTTAAGTGTGGGAAACTAATGGTCATTCCATGGCTAAGGATATTTATGCTTCTTGCCAGACCAAATTTGCTACTGTATATAGCCTACCTCCCCGCCTTAATGTATTCCACATTATAGGCTATATTTACGTGAACTTGAATACGTATATTGCAAGTAATTACTTACATCTGCATGTAGGTAGATAAGTCTTCGATGCCATAAATTCACTTTATATGCTGACTATGCTAATTATGCGCATTTAATAGTTGTACAAATGCAACAGTAGATTCACATGACATTGGAGAAATTAATTGAATAAAAATCCACATAGTTCGTGGAATGTGTCATTAAATCTGTATCCATGTGCTAACGATTCAACCGCAGTTGAATTTTCTCCAAGCTATCAGGTAAAGTAGACACAATAGAGCTTCATTTTAAAAATGTTATGGGGAGAAAAAGTTTACTATTATTAATTAATGTTTTTTTCTATAAAATATCCCTATTCTATATTTATACTAGTACGTGCACGGTACTTCGTACGCGGATTTCACATTCACCACATTTTATAAAAAATATGGTATTTTCAGTATTTTGTGTTACTATTAATATTTTTATACCCTCCACCTCCAGGATGAGGGTATTCCAACTTTGTCATTCACCTTGAAATATCGACCTGAGACTCAATAAAGTATATATATTCTTGGTCGTGATAAAATTCTAAGACGATCTAGCCATGTCCGTCCGTCCGTCTGTTGAAAGCACGCTAGCATCTAAACGAAAGGAGCAAGGGCGTCCAAATTTTCCATAAATGCGTCTTATAGTCGTAGATCGGTTGGGTTGGCGAAATCGGCCCAAAGGGAACATTTTCCCGCACAAGTATTAAAAATACCCATAATAAACCGTAATATGTTAGAGTATTTAAGCATATTTGTTCAATATATCTGCTTGTACTTACTTGATATTGGGTATGAGCATTCCCCATATAACAACAAGTAAGGAAAGGCTAAAGTCGGGCGGGGCCGACTATATGATACACTCCACTTTCTATCCGAATACAATTCAATTCGGTAAGAAAGTGAAAACTGGAAGAATTTTTGTATGTTTCCTAATCATAGGCTAACATGACCTGGTCCAATTTGTCAAATCGAGAAGAATATTTGTATCGGGGCTATATCCAAACATGGAATGAAGTGACTAACTTTCACAATAAGTTCTTCCAGTTTAAGTATAACGTGTTATGCTCATTTTGAAGAAATTCGGTGAAAATATGTGGTTTCTGGGGCGGAAAAAGTCAATCCGGGAGCGAAATTTGTAATTGTAAATCTGACCCAATGTCACCATGGGTGTTTCTAGTTGAAATATAAGATATTTTGAAAGATTTGAAGATCTTTTAAAATATGTGCTTTATAGAGTGGAAAAAGTCAAATCGGGAGTGAAATTTGTGAGGGAGCTATATATAAATCTGAACCGATCTGACATATATTCACCATGGGTGTTTCTAGTGGAAATGTAAGATATAATGCCAAATTTGAAGAAGATCTGTTAAAATATGTGGTTTCTAGACCAGAAAAGGTAAATCGAAAGCGAAATTTGAATGGGTGCTATATATAAATCTGAACCGATCTGCCCCATTTTTACCACAGGTGTTTCTAGTTGAAATATAAGATGTTTTGCCAAATTTGAAGACAATCTGATACAATATGTGGTTTCTAGTGTGAAAAAAGTCAAATCGGGAGCGAAATTTGTATGGCAGCTATATATAAATCTGAACCGATCTGCCCCATTTTTACCACCGGTGTTTCTAGTTCAAATATAAGATGTTTTGCCAAATCTGAAGACAATCTGGTACAATATGTGGTTTCTAGAGCGGAAAAAGTCAAATCGGGAGCGAAATTTGTATGGGAGCTATATATAAATCTGAACCGATCTGCCCCATTTTTACCACAGGTGTTGCTAGATGAAATATAAGATGTTTTGCCAAATCTGAAGACAATCTGATACAATATGTGGTTTCTAGAGCGGAAAATTTGTATGGGAGCTATATATAAATCTGAACCGATCTGCCCCATTTTTACCACAGGTGTTGTTAGATGAAATATAAGATGTTTTGTCAAATCTGAAGACAATCTGATACAATATGTGGTTTCTAGAGCGGAAAAAGTCAAATCGGAAGCGAAATTTGTATGGGAGCTATATATAAATCTGAACCGATCTGACCCATTTTTACCACAGGTGTTTCTAGTTGGAATATAAGATGTTTTGCCAATTTTGAAGAAAATCTATTGTAATATGTGGTATCTAGAGTGAAAAGTGTCAAATCGGGAGTGAAATTCGTATGGGTGCTATATCTAAATCTGAACCGATTTTCTTCAAATTAAATAGCGTTCGTTCTTATCCCGAAAAACTTCGTTGTTCAAAGTTTCATTTTGCTCTGTCTACAATTGCGACCTGTATCGTGATTACAAGAATAGATGGACGGACAGACAGACAGACAGACGGACGGACATTGCTAAATCGATTCAAAAAGTGATTCTAAATCGATCGGTATAATTAACAATGGGTCTATCTCTCTTCCTTTTGGGTGTTACAAACAAATGCACAAAGACATAATACTCTCGTGGAGTGTATAAAAACGTGCACCATAAAGTGATTTGTGTTGGTAGGGGGTGAAATGGGACAAAAAGGGATACAAATGGTACATATTAAACGATAACAGCTATACGAAACTTGGTGTGTATATTCCTCTAATTGAGAAGATACATAATATAAAAGTTTTTTCCAAATTCGTACTTCTAAGGGATAAAATGGGAATAGAGGGATACAAATGGTACCAAACAAACGGCTGAATATAGAATATTGGAATTCGGTGTATACATTCCTCTGATTGCATAGACACGTAAAATCGTACTTTTAGGGGTTAAAATGGAAAAAGGGGATAAAAATAGTACCAACCAAATGACCACAGCTAGAATTCGGAGTATACATTCCTTTGACCGCATAGACACGAAAAATTAAAGATTTTTTCCAAATTTGTACTTTCAAGGTTACAATGGGAACAGAGGGATAAAATTGGCACCAACGACACGGCTACAGTCAGAATGATGAAATTCGGTGTGTACGACCTTCTAGTTTCGTAGACACGTTAAATAAAGGGAGTTTAGAAAGTCGTATTTTGAAGGGGGTAAAATAGAAAAAAGGGATAAAAATGGTGCCAACCAAATGGCCGCAGCTAGAATCATGGAAGTCGGTATATACATTCCTTTCACTGCATAGACAAGCAAAATAAAAAAGATTTTTCGTACTTTTTACTCTTACTGTAAAAATTGGTTGAATCATGAGGTTAGGTTATTTTGCACTATGTACGTGAGATAATGGATTTTCAAAATTTGTACTTTGGAATTAAAATGGAATGGAAATATAACCCACTGTAGCACCCACTATCTACCAATATTTATGGTAATTACGTTTTTTTTTTTCAAAATATAAATATAAGAGTATTCATGTTTTCAATTGACTTGAAGTATTATTTCGATATATATAGTGTAAACGTATTTGTAGCCTTGCCTTAAAATAATAAAAATATTATATTTATTTATAAAATTATTTTTTCAATATTTGTATTTGCTTTGGTTTGGCTATATTGAAAAAAATTATATTTTCCTGTAATTTTACTGCACTTTTAATAAAATCGACAGCCTCTGTGGAATGCAATCCATGGTGGAGGGTATGTAAAGTTCGGCCAGGCCAAACTTAACGCCTTTTTACTTGTTTTCAATTATTTTCCCATTTCATCCTACAGCTGCGATAATTATACACTCACGCTACTTGAGTAGAAGGGTATATATCATTTGGGATAGAAAAAAAGCGTAACTCATTGAAGGCGTAACTTGAGACCCTAAGAGCATGATTGACGGACCGACCACTGCCCAGACCAAACGGCTAGAACTAAAGCGTAAAGGTGAGATAATAAACAAGTTTTCAACATTTGTGATAACAAGTAAGTAAGCTTTAGTCTGCTAAACCGACTTATATATATCCTCACTCTCAGAGAACATATACACGAAAGTTATAAGGGCAAGATAATTTATGTGGAAGCTACTAGGAGGTTTGTGTCACACATTTCGTCTAAATTTATAAAACAATTGTATAAACTTGATGAAATATCAAGTCATTAATATTATTATATTAGATTTAATATTACCTAGGTTAGAGATAATTGTGTGGGAGGTACAAGAAGGGGCGTGACTAAAGCGTAAATGTATTTTAGGTTTAAAGCGATTATAAATATATTTGCAAATATAAAATTTCAAATGTTTTTGGCTACCCGTGTGTATGTTATATCGGTTTTATTGTAACCAAGGATTTGCAGCTTTGTGTGGGAGGTACCAGAAGAGGTGTGGCAATATCGCCCATATTACATGCGAATGTAACTTTTATTAAAGCATTGCCAAATATCAAATTTCGTAGTATTCAGATCATTTGTATAGAAGTTATAATAGCTTTAATTTTACGTAGTTTAGGGTGATTTGTGTGTGACGTACTACAAGGGGCTTGACAAAACCCGCCAATTTAGAACACTTAATGCTATTATGAAAACATTAGCAAATACCAAAAAATTGCTGATACCGAATATCCGCGTGGAAGTTACATTCGTTTTAATTTTACATAGAAATGTAGGTCATTTGTGTGGGAGGTACCAGAAGGGCCGTGGCAATTTTGCCCATCTGCGAACTTAAACTATGTTTGGAAAAAATATTACCATGTGGAAAGTTTTAACTGATTCCTTAACTCCTTTCGAGAGTTATCGTGTACACCAGCTAGACGGACGGATATGGCTCAAACTTCTTAAGAAGTCGTGAAACGGATTTGGTCCAAACATACTTACGGTCTTAAGTCACTCCTTCAATTCGTTATACTTTTTTAATCTGGAACTATGTAATTAAGGATGTACTGCATAAAAATCCCACAATTCCTAAAATGGGGAAAATTAATCCAAAAAATTTGATTTTTAGAAAATAATCGACCTGAGACGCTATAAAGTATATATTCTTGATCGTCATAAAATTCTAAGACGATCATGTCCGTCCGTCTGTTAAAAGCACGCTAGCATCTAAACAAAAGGAGCTAGGACGTCCAAATTTTCCATAAATGCGTCGTAGATCGGTTGAGATTGAAACTGAGCGAAATCGGGCCAAAGGGAAAATACCCATAATAAACCCTAATATTTTAGAGTATTTAAGCATATCGTTTCAATATGTCAGCTTGTATTTACTTGATATTGGTTATGCGCATTCCCCCGGTAACAAAAACGTGCACCATAAAGTGATTCTTATTCGTAGGGGGTGAAAAGGGTCAAAAAGGGATAAAAATGGTACATATTAAACGATAACAGCTAGAAGGACGAAACTTGGTGTGTATATTCCTCTAAATGAGTAGATACATAATATAAAAGTTATTTTTCCAAATTCGTACTTCTAAGGGATAACATGGGAATAGAGGGATACAAATGGTACCAACCAAACGGCTGCATATAGAATATTGAAATTCGGTGAAATTGCGTAGACACGTAAAATAAACGGATTTTTTCGAAAATCGTACTTTTTGGGGTTAAAATGGAAAAAGGGGATAAAAATAGTACCAACCAAATGACCACAGGTGGAGTCATGAAATTCGGAGTATACATTCCTCTGACTGCGTAGACACGAAAAATTAAAGATTTTTTCCAAATTAGTACTTTCAAGGCCTACAATGGGTACAGAGGCATAAAAAATAGTATCAACTATTCGGTGTGTACATCCCTCTAATTGCATAGACACGTAAAATAAAGAGATTTTAGAAAGTCGTACTCTTAAGGGGTAAATAGGAAAAGGGGGATACCAATGGTACCAACCAAATGACTGCAGCTAGAATCATGGAAGTCGGTGTGTACATTCCTCTAAATGAGTAGATACATAATATATTTTTTTTTCAAATTGTTGTTTGTATGTATAGTCTGTTATGTTGTATGTGTTGTCATTTATTTTGGTTTAATACCAAAGGTTGTCCTGAAGTCTTCAGCAGAACCCAAAATTAGTAAAAAGGCAAAGTGAGACCTTTATTGTTGCAGCTAAAAGTTGACTGCGCAGTTGGGCGCCATCTCGTCAGAACTTTCACAACAAATGTATGTCTTTGACTTAAATCAGGGTTCATATTAGTACCAGCGGTCACATATGACAAATGAGAAGCGCTGATAAACAAAATATTCCACCGAACTAAGTCGACACACTAAAAATCTCACTTTGCCAATGTGCTCGCATCGCTCGCAACAATGCAAAGGTTGTTGTTGTACGGTATGTCCCGTCCTCACTGTACCTCGTGTGTATTGTTGTTGTTTGTATGTATAGTTGGTCTGTTATGTTGTCATTTATTTTGGTTTAAGACCAACAACCTTTGCATAGTTGCGAGCGATGCGAGCACATGCATAACAATGAATTGGCAAAGTGAGATTTTTAGCGTGGGACTACTGCTAGAATAATGAAATTCGGTGTGGACAACACTCTAATTACGTAGACACGTCAAATAAAGAGATTTTAGAAAATCGTACTCTTGAGGGGTTAATATAGGAAAAAGGGGATACAAATGGTACCAACCAAATGGCCGCAGCTAGAATTATGGAATTCGGTGTATTCATTCCTCTGGCTGCATAGACACGCAAAATAAAAAGATTTTTCCAAATTCGTACTTTTTACTTTTACGGCAAAAAATTGGTTGAATCATAAAGTTAGGTTATTCTGCACTATGTACGTGATTAACTTTCAAAATTTGTACTTTTGGAATTAAAATAGAATGGAAATACAATAGCACCCACTATCTAACATTATTTATGGTACTTCAGCTTTTTTGAAAATATAAATATAAGAATATTTATTTTTTGAATTGGCTTGAAATATTACTTCGATATGTAAACGTATTTGTTTGAAATAATAAAAAATAATATATTTATTTATAAAATTATTTTTTTTTTAATATTTGTATTTGTTTTGGTTTGTCTATATTAAAAAATATATTTTCCTGTAACAATATTGTACTTCTACGAAAATCGACAGCCTCTGTGTAATGCAATCCCAAAATACTCAAATTCTTTGGATTTTTATATTTCCTTGGCTTAAAAAAATTACACACAGTGATATAATAATATCAAATAATCTCGAAAACATATTGTCTGTGCCTGTGTGAAATTTCTTGTATCTGAGTGTGAAGCGAAGTTAAAAAAAAATTAAAAATTTCGAGAATATATCGATTTCCAACCACATGCAGTGCTAATATATTTACAATGAATATTAACCGATATGATTACAAAAACATTTATTTTATTTTTCAATAATAATATTCACGGAATTCCCAATAAAAATGAAACGTTTATGCTAATCCACCTCCAACAATGTGGCATCTAATTCACGGTGTAAAAGATTCTCCCACCGTCCGAACTTAGTCGTGCATTTCCAAAGACATTCGCCAAACGTGGCCATGTAAAATTCTTCAACTGGCTTTTATTGTCTATCGTCCAATTCGTAGTTTACCAGCCAGCCAGCCAGCACGTCTTTTATATCAACAAAAGTTATCTGAAGTGTTTTCTTTGTTACTTTTGTTGGCCTGTTTGTGCTGGCACTTGCAACCGAAAGTGAAAACTTTCGTAAGCCGACAAAACCGCAACTCGAACAACTTTTTAATTAATGTTACATCTGTAGAGAGAGAGAGAGAGTGATACTATATTTTTAGAGAAATTAATTAACCATAACTTGTTTGGTCGAGGGGAGGAGCGTGTCCTACTAAATCACCAAACTAATGCAGGATGAATGGAGAAAACTTTAAGATTTCTTTAAGCAACCGCAGAATTAATTATTTTATTGTCCACTTCAAAGAGCAAAAACTATTTCAGCATTTGTTGGTTTTTACTCTTGATTCTCATTTTTTTGTTTTTTACTATTGATTCTCAGTTTTTCGGCCAATCGGGTGGGGGATGTCCAACTAATTTCAATTCTTAACACGTCGGTTTCTATCTTAGGTCAGCTACCAGCGACATGAACAGCTAACCATGACCAACATCATTGTCGTCTTCGTCGTCTGCATCATCTCCCGAGGACCATACAAGACATCCGCCCAGCCAAAGTCTTCTTAAGGGAATGAAAAGGTTAAACGTCTAACAACAAAGTACATAGACATCCGTGGATGTAGATGCCAGTGATGGCACTTCATCTTGTTTTCCTCTAAATTGTTTCAAAAGACAGTAAATGCAAAACAACCCACACCACCTGTCAGATTTTATGACATCTGCTCAGTACAGAAGCGAAGAAGACAAGAATTGTTTTCCCTAATAAATTGATCAACAACAAGAAAATGACAAGTAAAAATATGTAAAATACGGCCGGGGCGAATCTTATATACCCTCCACTATGGATTGCATTCCTCAGTATTACCGACAGATTTTTTTCTAATAGCTGCTTAATTGTGATGTTTCATTATTATAACTTTAAAATAAAAATTCATTAATTGATTTGAAGACCACTTAGGGGGGGGGGAGGTTACCTTATTACTGGGATTATCCCGGGAAACGGGAATTATTTTTTCTATTTCCCGGGACAGCACGGGAAATTGTCAGTATGTCGTTTACCATGAGTTGATGTTATTTTTTCCAATGAAACATTCACATTTTATTAATGTGGCTTGTGTGCTTTATTACTCGGTGCAATTTTCTGAACGGATATTCGGCAAGTAAGCTGTACTTGTCATTCGTTTGTAAAAATCATTTACTAAAAGAGGCCACCTGACTCACAGGGATGAAATCATGATTATCATCAAGCCATGCTATTTTTAATTAAATTTGCATTCTATAAAACATATAATATGAGCCAGGAGAGTTTCCCAGTTCAGTAAAATAAAAATTTATTTCACAACGCACCTGTTACATAATTCAATTCAAACATATTTTCAAGTTTCAAAATTAATTAAATGTATGCAATCAAAATTTGCAATTGTATATTTGAATTAAGAGCAGACAATGCATTTATGGCCTCATCAAGTATTTCTTATTTTATTGGAAAATGTGGACGCGACGGAGAACGATCTTTCACATTCAACAGATGTAGTCAGGTGAGCATTAAATAAAATGTTTATGTTGTCTGTTCTTTGTCCTCTTGTTTAGAAAACTATAACTTCCTTTTTTTAGACAGCTATCTTGATTTTTTAATACAATATTTTTACTTGCGTTTTCTATAGTATTGTTTAAAATATTAAAATAACGACAGACTTCATTTAATTTGGGAGATTGGATACGAGCACTTTTTCCGGGTTTTTAAATTTCCTCATATGGAGTTTGACCCCGAAAAAGTGAATTTTGGCTGCATATCCGAACGCATTTGTCATCGAACTGCAATATTTGACATACCTTATTAAAATCGATATAAGCTAAATTATTGTACAACATTTTTATTGAGGAAATGGTGGAAAAAATATGCGAAGAAATATGTAAACATTTCTACTGAGTTCCCGCGGGATTATCGTAAGAATTTCCCGAGATAAGGGAAATGAAAAATATGCGAATTCTCGGGAATTTTCCCGCTGGAAATCCCGGGATGCAAACCCTACTTATTACACCACACAGTTTTATCTCTTTTACACCATTTTATCCCTAAAAGTACGAATTTGAAGATAGACTTTTGTTTTGCGCGTCTACGAAGGCAGAGAAATTTATAAATAGAATTTCGAGATTCTAGATGCAGCCGTTTGACTGGTGCCATTTTTTTCCCTTTTGCTCCGTTTTCTCTAAAAGTACAAATTACCAAAAAAAAAAATAAAAAAAAAACATTTATGTTGCTCGTCTACACAATCAGAGTAGTGTGCACGCCGAACATTACAATTAAACAGTGAAACACGACAAAATATAATCATATACGGACACCACTACGTGATAAAAGACCAAAAAAACCAGTGTCTCCCAGTTTTGCCCAAAGTCATGCACTTTATGGATTTGGGGCCTCGGTGTAATTTTTGCAAAAAGTGATCATTTTCTTAGGCTTATATCTTGGAAACCGTTTAAAATTTTGATTTTCTCTCTGAGGCAAATTTGTAGCTCTAGTCATAAAAAATTCATCTTCAACGTCAAAATGGGAAAAAAAAACTTAAAAAATCGTTTTTTTAACTTCGGATCCATAGGTAGCAAAGGTCCACAGGTAGCAAGGTCCAAGAAACAATCAACTACACAATAGGACCTAAAGGTCTCAATAAACAACTTTCTAGAGCATATGAACTTTCTAGGAATGATTCTTAACCCTCTCATGCCCAATGTTGCCTATAGGCAACATTGCGAGTTAGTCCTATAAAATCTTTAAAATCACATATTTTGCAGAATTAATAATTTTTATTATAGCCTACACCACTTCGTGGACTAGGGTATTATAAGTTAGTTTCACGCCAAATGTTTGCAACACCAAGAAATAATCGAGCTAGACCCACCTTTAAGTTACGGATCGGCTTAGAATCACAAGCTGAATCGATTTAACGATGTCTGCCTGTCCGTCTGCTGTCCATCTAAGCTTGTTCGCAATTGTGGTCCGATTGTCATGAAATTTTGCAGAAGTTACTTTTTTTGGCTAAGGACGATTGGTATTGAATTTGGAGAAAATCGGTTCAGATTTAGATATAGCCTCCATACAAATATCCCTATAATTTGCACTATTACTGCTCTAGAATACACATTTTACATGGGATCATGACAAAATTTTCTGTATTGTGCTTTATTTGAACTAGAAACAGCTAAAGGGAAAGTGGACCACATGGGTACATACTTTGATATAGCCCCCATACAAATGTACCTCCGATTTACAATATTACTCCTCTAAAATGCACATTTTACATCGGATCTTGATCAAATTGCCCACACAGTGTTATATTTAGACTAGAAACACCTATTGCGATAGCCAGCTATATAGGTCAATGTTTTGGTATAGCTCCCATACAAATGTCCCCCTAGTTAACACTATTATCGCTCTAGAAACCGCATATTACATTGGATCTTGATAAAATTTGCAGATCATGTTATATTTCAATAAATAATACTTACTTTGAAAGTGATCTATAAGGGCCCAATTTTTAATGTAGCGCCCTTACAAATGGCCCTCATTTTTATTATTATCCGTCTAGGACCTACATCTTACATCGGAAGTTTATCAAATTTCGCAGATTAAATTATATTTCAACTATGAATACATACTATGAATGTCCATACTTTGGTAAAACCCAAATCGGCCCCCGTTCTACTCTACTACAGCTCGAAAACCTACATGTTACATCGGATATTGTATATTTCAACTAGGAATACCTAGGAATGAGAACTATATAGGCCCCTGTTTTGACACATTCCGCAGGTGTTGTTATAGGTCCCCTTCAAATGTCCGTCCGATTCATCCTATTACCGTTCTATAATCTTTATTTGTCATTGGATCTTGATCAATTTTTCCAGATCATGTTAAATTTACTGTACTCTGAATATCTGCCGGAAAATTGGATCAAATATCATATTACTTACCGGAAAATTGGATCAAATACCATTATTATTTACCATTATCGTTAAATTTGACCAAAAGTTAGTTTGTTAGTTGTTAGTTAGTTTACTGTCTTTGTAATTCGAAGAGATATATATCACAGATTTTTAAAATGAAGAAACCATTTAAAAATATTTTTTGTTTAACCGATATCTGCACTCATGTCCTGTATGAATTAGAAACCCAAGACTCTATAGAAATCATATTTAGACCCATACCTCATCAAAAAGCATAGTAAGTTTTATATATTTATTAAGAAGAAAATTCGGGCATGAAATTGTTAACACCGTTTAGGTTGGACAAATATATCTTGCGGTACTCTTTCTGTTAAAGGTCAGTCCGACTACAGTGCGTATGAGTGATATTATCATTAATCAATATAACGTATACGATACCTTCACACTCCTAGCCCATAAGATTTTTCGACGACATTTGAGATTTTGACCTTGAAGATGAAGTTTTTTTGATTTTATATGTTCAAAATGTTCTTGTTCTTCATGACAAGAGCTACAACTTTGTCTCAGAGACTAAATCAAACTTACAAACGGTTTGCCAGATATGAGCCTGAGAATATGATCACTTTTTTGCAAAAAGGACACCGACCCCAAATCTATGGCTGCCCGTAAAAAAATTTGCATGACTTTTGGCAAAACTGGGAGACACGGGTTTCTTTGGACTTTTATCACGTAGTGCTTTCTTTATATGGTTATATTTCCATGACTTAAAAAAATTACACACAGTGTTATGTATCTGCAGGCATTTCGTCGGCACCAAATTTATCTCCTTATTGGCCTAAAAAGTACGAGTATCGAACTATCGCATTATATTTCGAATCTACTCAACCTGAGCGAAATATACATTGATTTTCATTAATCTAGCTACAGCTGTTTAATTGGTACCCATTTTGTCCGTTTTCGCACTGTTGTCTGATAAAGCTAAAAATTTTGAAAATTTATTTGATTTTACACATCTATACAGTCGTAGAAATGTTGATAACGAATTTCTTTATTCTAGCTGCAGTCATTTGCTCGGTACCAATTGTATCCCTTTTTCCACATTTCCCCCCTAAAAAGTACGAATTTTTAAAATCATTTTATTTTACGTGCACATGCTAATACAGGGATGTACACACCGAATTTCATTATTCTAGCTGCAATCATTTTGTTGGTACTATTTTAATCCCTCTATTCCCATTTTGTCACATTTAAAGTACTAATTAAAAACCCTTTATTTTACGTGCCTACTTAATTAGAGGAATGTGCACACCGAATTTCGTGTTTCTAGCTGTTGTCGTTTGATAGGTACTATTTTTATCCCTTTTATCACTTTTTGGTGCACGTTTCTGCTATAAGGGGAATGCAGTTACCAAATATCAAGTAAATATAAACAAAAACATTCATAAAACATGTTTAAATACACAGAATATTAGGGTTTTTCCGGTCCTTGTTAGGAAAAAAATTTTCCCTCTAAACCGATTTCGCCCATTTTCAATCCCAACCGATCTACAACTATTATTAGACGTATTACTGCTCCTTAACCGCTGAATATTATCTCTTTCTTTAACATTTTGTCCCTCAAAAAATCCCCTTATTTTACGTATCTAGGCCGTTAGAGGGAGATTCATAAGATATTGGAACAATTTACGCCAACGAAGCAGGCTTTATTGTTACTCGTTTTAGTTCATAGAAGTCGAGTGTTGTACCAAAAAGAGTTCAATAGTACATCGATGATCAGCACTGAAACTCCTACTGGTACATTTTACATCACATATGTTGTGGCTCTTACACTTTCGACGTTGAATCTTTAACAATATTTCGCTACTTAAGTGTGTTTGCTTTATTTTTTTGTTGTTGTTCTACGTGTTGAAGGATGTAAAAGTTGTAAAGTTGTTGTTGCTACTGCTTCAGCTTCAGCTTCTGCCATTGGCACTGTCTTACACTCCAGCTGTACTTGCCAAACGGATTTGAAAGTGTAAGAATACAACAAGAGCAACAACAAAGATAGAAACATAAAACAAAGCGAAAGTTTACTTAAATACACACAGAGCCCTAAGCCGTGAAATCAAACAGCGAACACGAGTTGAACAGGATGTTCAAATGCATCGTTGCAACAGCAAACAAAGAAGCAGCACTGAGACCGGAGGCCGGAGGCCCTTCAACATTTCTCAGGCATGCAAAAGATGCTGTGCATTTTGAGCGGAGCACAATACAAGGAATTTCCCAGAATTAAGGCAGCAGGAGTTGTGAAAATATGTACGAATAAAATAAAACTTAAATCCTCGGCACATTTAATGCATCCACGATTATGTACGAGAAGGATTTTGTGTACTTTTTGCTGTATGTAAGTGTGAACTTTTGTATTTACATTCTGCCACTACGCCATTAAAAGCTTAACCGAATCAAGTGACAAACGGAAGGCTTAAATAAACACTGAACCGGGTGTCAACACGAACGGCTTCGAATACAGTGTGGTGCCACATTTTTAGAGTCAAGAAAAGATTTTAAATTTCCCGGGAATACGGGAACCAAAATGCTATTAACCGCGTAATGATGGAATTTGATAGTACGATATGCCCTAAATCTAGAAAAATGTTTTAAACAAAATCGTTGTAGCGAATTTATCCTTCGGTTTTATGCTGCTCCATTGTTGAACTATTTTATTTCTATTATTTTTATGTTCATAGCCACTTATGCAGTCACAAACTAACGTGCGAGGGGATATGCAAATCAGAAAATTAAAAAAAAATGCTTTAGAAAAAAACCTTTCCAAATTTATATGACAGATGACATCCAAATCTGAGAATAGATTGGCATCAAAAACTAATTTTCGAGAAAATGGTTCATAGCCACTTTTGAATATAAGCCCTCGATATATATTTTGAAGAAATATTACACAAAAAACGATCAAATTCCTCGGCGATAAACCCTTCAGTCCCGCATTTTTTCTATGATAAATGCAGAAAATTGGATATGCTTTTTGACAAAGTATGGGCCTAAATAGGATGTCTAAAGAGTTTTGGGGTTTTTAAATTATATAGGACATGAGTAGCAGGATGTTTACCCAAAATCTTTATACGCATATTCCGATTAAATAAAAAATATTTGGATATGTTTCTTCATTTTTATAATCTTAAATATTTATAAATAAACAAATACAATTTTTTTGTATTCGATGAAATGCAAGAAGAAACAACTTGACATTTTAATTCCAAAAAAAACAAATAATTGGTATTTTAGATTTTCGTTTTTCTACGTAGATCCAAGTTACTGAATTTGTTGTTTCTCTTTTGAATAATACTTGTTACATATGTGCAAAAAAACTAGCTCTTAAAAATATTTAACATAAGTGATAAATTTCTTATTGTTTCGCAACTTTAAAGTAGATTTTAAAATAGAGACCTACACGCAGAGAAAAAATGCATTTCAAGAATCGAAATTTTAGACACGTGAACATCGTTTTTGAGTTTCTTTTGTGGGAAAAATTAGTTTGTTTGCGGTAAACATGTTATCAGTTGTTGTAAATGAACAAAGAGAAATGAGTTTATGTATATCAAACAGTTTTCTTAGTTTGTCGAAATGGATTTGTATTATAATTGCAAACTCCCAAAACATTGGAAGTAACAGAAACCGTTGTTGTTGCATATGTGATGAAAATAGGATACATCGGTTCAGATTTAGATACAGCTCCATAAAAATGTCCAATCGCAAATGTTACATCTTAGCGCTCTACAAGTATCAAGCAAATTAGTTGCATTTATTAAGAATATTTTAGATTTCATTATGATATCATAGTGATTCTTATCTACACTTTTTAAAATTACTAAACGATTTTGTTATTAAATTTCCAAACTTTTCTTGCTCTAGAATGTCAAGAAGTGGTATCGGTTAATAAAAATGAAAATTTTCCGAACAATTTTGTGTCCTTTAGCGAAATTAGCAGTACACAATCTTGAAATTGGCACAATTCGTTTAGTTTGTTGGTATTTTTCATAACCTTTGTCCGAAATTCAAGAATGTGTCCACGATTTTTATGTAATCTTCGTGTTTTCATGATTTTAATGCAAAATTACCATATCAGACGAGTTATTTTAAAAAGACCTTAAAAATTCTATATTTTAATGCTTCAGAAAGTCTAGAAGGTTTTGAAAAGTATATGTTCGAAACCTCTCTGGGGGGGTTTGAACCCCCAACCCCCCCCCCCCCCCCCCCTGCGCACGGCCCTGCTTTTCACATTTTTGACCTTACACCCAACATATGTCCTAGTCACCATCTAGTTTGCCTTGACAACTTACGATACAACAAATCAATGAAGGACGTAATGATGGGATTTGATAGGAACATATATCTATATAATCTAGACAAAAAATTAAACAAAATCGTTTATTGATTTTTACCCAATGGACCAAAATATTTATCTGGCCAAGTCAACATGATGCAGTTCTTTTGGTACTCAATTTCGAAAGATGTCGGTATGGAGAGTCAGCATCTGGCTTCAGAATTGTCCTATCAATTCGCGTTCCTGAGATATGACTGCTAATATTGGAAAATCTTGATTTTTGGATGTGGCTTTGGGATTGCGTTTCGTGATTTATATAGATTGTTTATACGCTTTTCGAATTTTAACCCATATGGAAAATGTCTATGATCAATTTAACCAAACTTAAGGAAAATAATACGCAATAATACAAATATATGATTTTGCTTCAGAGTATGCATAAAAATGATACTTCTGTCATAAAGACTTGTACTATGTTTGCTGCGAAGGCTTTTGCAGAGATTGTTTGGAATAATATTTGAAATATTTCACAGGAAAGCCTCGGCAAACGAACAAGAATTGCTTCATAGACTACTATTCAAATATTTTCTAAAATCAGATGTGATTTTGTCTGTTCATTTATACTGGCATGTATAAAGAATATATCTGTCAGAGCGCCCCGGTAGTCGAGTTGGTAGCGTGCTCGGCTATCAGCGTGGGGGTTGTGGGTTCGATTCCCACCAGAGGCTCTGGTCTGTCGCTGCAATAACTAGCTACAATGGTATTAGTCACCCCGGCTCAATCCCTGGACCAAAAATTAGAATATAAATTTACTTTGTATTGTAATTCATAATAAATAAATAAAAATAAAAAAGAATATACCTGTTTTCCACAGATTCTCCTATTAAGCTGAAAACTTTTCCAAAGTTTGTTACTTTTAATACGAAAATTTTATCAGACAAACAATTAAGGGAAGGCAAAAGCTGCTGTGCGAATTGTAATTTCACAATACGGGTATTAAATTAATGCTTCTATCTATATTATTTTATCATTAATATCCATTTCAACATTTCCCTCTTAAAAACTAAAATATGAATAAAATAAATAAACTTAAAGAGCTATTAATAAAATTTATTGTACAAAAGTCGAAAGTATATATTTTGCTTATCAAATCAATAAAAAAAAAATGAAAAATATATTTTTAAAATTTGACAAATTTGTTTAAAGCTAGTGGGAATTTTCCTAAAATTAGAGAAAATATATTTGTATCTCATACCGTAAAAAGTTACAAATTTGTATACCCACCACTAGGGTATTATGTCTTTGTGCATTTGTTTGTAACACCCAAAAGGAAACGAATTAGATCCATCCTTTATTATACAGATCGGCTTAGAATCACTTTTTGAATCGATTTAGCAATATCCGTCCGTCTATCCATCTATAGTTTTAATCAAATTACAGGTCACATAGTCATATAGGTCATATAGTCCGATATTAACAAAAATTGGCGCACGTACGTTTTGTGGCTCAAGGACGAACGCTATTTAATTTAAAGCAAATCGGTTCAGATTTAGATATAGCCCGCATACAAATGTCACTACCGATTTTACTTCTTCCACATATTTTACTCGACTTGCTTCAAATTTGACACAGTATCTAATTCAACTAGAAATATCTATGTGATCTGTTCAGATTTAGATATAGCTGTCATATAAATGTCGTTCTCCATTTAACTTTTTGGCGCTCTAGAGATCACATATTTTAACCAATTTTCTTCAAATTTTGCACAAAACCTAAAAAAAGTGATTGAGTAAAAGTGAGCCAGATCGGTTAAGATTTAGATATAGCTTCCATACAAATTTCGCTCCTGAATTTATTTTTTACCTTCGAGAAACCACATATTCTGTCCAATTTTCTTCAAATCTGGCACATATTTTCAGATTGTTATTTGTTTTATTATAAAAACATCACGTGCTATTTGAGCCTAAAATCACAAAAAGAAATGTAGTATTTATGTGTACATTTTGTGCGCTGCACATTTAAATGTTTATAGTTTCATAATAATGTTAAAATTTTCAAATTTATTTAAAAATTCCAAATTGTTAAAATCAAAGCAATATAAATATAGTAAAGTCAATAATCTGTAAATCGAATCGTCGCTCGGAGAAAATTATTTCCTTTTATTTCGTACTAGCTGACCAGACAAAAATTGTTCTGTCCATATTTCAATTACATCGTTTGTGATCGTTGTGTGAATTGAAAAGCTATTTCAAATGTTTAAGCATACCTGGAAGGAGAAAAATTTTGTTCTCAGTAATTATTACATTGATTAACGTTTGCTGGCATATACAATCAACTTAATGATACGATCACGGATATCTAATACAGGATATAATCCATTTGGGAGAAACATTTGTATATAAATACATTTATATCTAAATCTCAACCGATCTTATCCACTTTCACCATAGGTGTTTTTAGTTGGATTAACGAATGTCGTGCCAAATTTAAAGAAAATCGGATTCAATGTGTGGTTTCTAGAGGGGAAAAAATCGGGAGCGATATTTGTTTGGGGGCTATATCTAAATCTGAACCGATTTGAATTAAATAGTGTTCGTCCTCGATATACAAAACTTGCTTGTGCCAATTTTTGTTAAGATCGGACTATACTTGATTACAACAATAGATGGACAGACGGACAGACAGACGGACATTGCTAAATCTACTCAGAAAGTGATTCTAAGTCGATCTGTATATAAAACGTTGGGTCTAACTCGTTTTTATACTCTCCACGAGAGTATTATGTCTTTGTGCATTTGTTTGTAACACCCAAAAGGAAGCGAGATATAACCATTGTTATACACTCCACGAGATTATTATGTCTTTGTGCATTTGTTTGTAACACCCAAAAGGAAACGAGATAGACCCATTGTTAATTATACCGATCGTCTTAGAATCACTTTCTGAGTCGATTTAGCAGTGTCCGTCTGTCTGTCTGTCTGTCTGTCCGTCCATCTATTCTTGTAATCACGATACAGGTCGCAATTGTAGACAGAACCAAATGAAACTTTGCACAACGATGTTTTTCGGGATAAGGACGAACACTATTTAATTTGACGAAAATCGGTTCAGATTTAGATATAGCCTCCATACGAATGTCGTTCACGATTTGAAATTTTCCTCTGTAGAAACCACATATTGTACTCGATTTTCTTTAAATTTGGCACAACATCTTATAATCTTACTAGAAACACCTATGCAGAAATTGGGTAAGATCGGTTCAGATTTAGATATAGCCCCCATATAAATGTCGCTCCCGATTTGACTTTTTCCGCTTTAAATGCCACATATTCTAATCGATTTTCTTTAAATTTGGCACAACATCTTATAATCTAACTAGAAACACCTGTGGCTAAAGCGGGCTAGATCGGTTCAGATTTAGATATAGGCCCCATACAAATGTCGCTTCCGATTTGAATTTTGCGCTCTAAAAACCATATATTGTACCCGATTTTCTTTAAATTTGGGACAACATCTTATAATCCAACTAGAAACACTATGCGGAAATTGCGTAAGATCGGTTCAGATTTAGATATAGCCCCCATACAAATGTCGCTCCCGATTTGACTTTTGCCGCTTTAAAAGCCACATATTGTGCTCGATTTTCTTTAAATTTCGCACATCTTATAATCTAACTAAACAAAACTATGGTGAAAGTGGGTAAGATCGGTTCAGATTTAAATATAGCCCAAATCCAAATGTTGCTCCCATAAGTTTAACCAAACTATACATTTAATGTTTCACCTATTTCGTTCCAGGTCCTCATACAAATGTCCTTTCCGATATAAAATTTTTTGTCAAACACATACATTTACAGGATACAAAAAACCTTCCCGTTTTCACTTTTTCACCGATTTGAATTGTATTCGGATTGAAAGTGGAGTGTATCATAGAGTCGGCCCCGCCCGACTTTAGCCTTTCCTTAACGACATTTGTATGGGGGCATTATCTAAATCTGCACCGATTTGACCTATTTTCACCATAGATGTTCTTAGTTTAAATATAAGATGTTTTACCAAATCTGAAGACAATCTGATACAATATGTGGTTTCTAGAGCGGAAAAAGTCAAATCGGGAGCGAAATTTGTATGGGAGCTATATATAAATCTGAACCGATCTGACCGATATTCACCATGGGTGTTTCTAGTGGAAATATAAAATGTTTTACCAAATCTGAAGACAATATGATACATTATGTGGTCTCTAGAGCGGAAAAAGTCAAATCGGGAGAGAAATTTGTATGGGAGCTATATATAAATCTGAACCGATCTAACACATTTTTACCACAGGTGTTTCTAGTTACAATATAAGATGTTTTGCCAATTTTAAAGAAAATCTGTTGTAATATGTGGTATCTAGAGTGAAAAGAGTCAAATCGGGAGTGAAATTCGTATGGGGGCTATATCTAAATCTGAACCGATTTTCTTCAAATTAAATAGCGTTCGTTCTTATCCCGAAAAACATCGTTGTGCAAAGTTTCATTTGGTTCTGTCTACAATTGCGACCTGTATCGTGATTACAATAATAGATGGACGGACGGACGGACGGACAGACAGACGGACATTGCTAAATCGACTCAGAAAGTGATTCTAAGACGATCGGTATAATTAACAATGTGTCTATCTCGTTTCCTTTTGGGTGTTACAAACAAATGCACAAAGACAATACTCTCGTGGAGTGTATAAACACCTATGGTGAAAGGGGGTCAGATCACTTCAGATTATGTATAGCGCCAATACAATGTTGCTCCCAAATGTTTAACTGATTTTGGCTAAACTATTCATACTATATTTCACTTATATCGCTCCAGGTTTCAATATACCCCCATACAAATGTCCTTTCCGATTTAACATTTTTTGTCAAACACATACATTTAAACAAAAATCCTTCTCGTTTTCACTTTATTACCGAATTGAATTGTATTCGGATAGAAAGTGGAGTGTATCATATAGTCGGCCCGCACGACTTTAGCCTTTCCCTACTTCTTATACACTCCACGAGAGTATTATGTCTTTGTGCATTTGTTTGTAACACCCAAAAGTTAGGGAGATAGGCCCATTGTTAATTATACCTATTGGCTTAGAATCACTTTCTGAGCAATGTCCGTCTGTCTGTCCGTCTGTACATCTATTGTTGTAATCACGATACAGGTCGCAATTGTAACCAGAACTAAACGGAACTTTGCACAACGAAGTTTTTCGGAATAAGGACGAACGCTATTTAATTTGAAGAAAATCGGTTCAGATTTAGATATTGCCCCCATACGAATTTCACTCCCGATTTGACCCTTTTCACTCTAGGTACCACATATTTCAACAGATTTTCTTCAAAGTTCGCAAAACACCTTATATTTCAACTGGAAACACCTGTGGTAAAAATGTGCTCCAATACAAATTTTGTTCTCAATTTGAAATTTTCTGGTCTAGAATCCATATATTTTAACAGATTTTCTTCAAAATTAGCAAAAAAGTGGGTCACATCGGTTCAGATTTACATATAGCTCTCATATAAATTTCGTTCCCCCAGAAACCGCGTATTTTCAGAGAATTTCTTAAAATTGAGCATAACACGTTATACTTCAACTAGAAGAACTTAACTTGTGAAAGTTAGTCACTTCATTCCATGTTTGGATATAGCGCCGATACAAACATTATTCTCGATTTGACAAAGTGGACCAGGTCATATTAGCCTGTGATTAGGAAACATAAAAAATGTTTTCCCGTTTTCACTTTTTTACTGAATTGAATTGTGTTCCGATAGAAAGTGGAGTGTATCATATAGTCGGCCCCGCCGTGCATGTATTTACCCGATATTTGTTTGTCAATTGTCACGACCAAATGTTATCACATGCTTTTGCATGTTCAACTTTGGATTATATATTTTTCCTATCATCGCATTCGTCGTTGGTATGAGGATATATGTTAAATGCCATTAAAGTGTGTGTCCTTCCCAAAACCAAACCTGTAGCAAAAAATTTATGAAAATATTCCTTTTTTATTTCCGCATTCGCAGTAAAACAACCCCTCCGAACAATCCCACATGTCATTAGCAAAACTATGGCCGCAAACATGGAATGAATATTATGTTAAATCCCTTAGTAAGGATGTGGATCTATTCTAAGTATTGGATAACTTTTCACCGCAGTTACATACATCGCTACACATGCCAGTCGATGCTTGTGTATGTTGAGAGTCAAACGACAAATGCAAGTCCTTTAGTCAATTTCCAACCTGAACATTTTAGCTTTATCCGGTCTTAAAAAGAGTTGGTTTTGAATGTGTGCGTGTGTGTCTGGCATACACTTATTTATTTGTCCGCAGTGAAGGACAAAAGTAGACGTACCTGTATGTGATGTCATAGCAACTCAATGCTAATCTTAAAACGAAGCACTGAAGAATTCCTGTCCAAATTCTTTTTCGCTTCAAAAGGCCATGCACGAGATAAGTATAAAAACATTTTTTCGATGTCCTGTACTACTCTGTGGAACGGGGTATTTTAGCTAATTTTATTCGAAATGTTTGCGACACCATGAAAAAATGGAGCTAGATCCATTGGCGTATAATCACCAATTGAGTCGATTTAACGATGTCTTACTGTTCGTTCGTCTATACATCTGAAGCATTCGTCAGAAGAGTAATTTCATGTGAAGCTATCATACACACATTTTGGCTCTTCTATCTGATTGTCCAAACATATAAAGGGGTAAAATGAGGTAAAAATGGATAAAAATGGTACCACAGCAATGACCAAACGGCTGGGCCTTGCGGCATGGAGGCATCCCAAAAAGTGACTTTTGAAAAATTCGTACTTTTGGGACGTTAAATGGGACAAAAAGGGGAAAAATGGCACCAACAACACGGCTGAAGCTAGAAGCATGAAATTTGGTGTGTACATTTCTCATACAGCGTATAGATCAGATATGAAGGGAGTTTTTCGTAATTCTTACTTTTAAGGGGTTACATGGGGCTGAAAGGGATAAAAAACGGTTGGGCCTAAAATCTTGAAATTTGGTACGAAAATTCATCTTATAGTTTTAACGCGCCCAATAAAATATTTTTTAAAATTAGTACCTTTTGGAGATGAAATTTGGTAAAAAAAAGGGATCACTTGGATGGAGCTGGAATCATAAAATTCGGAGTGTACATACCCCAAAATGCTTAGAAACGCAAAATGAACGAATTTTATGAAAGCCGTACTTTAAAAGGGTAAACGAGGAAAAGGGGGATAAAATAGGTACCAACAACACGGATACAATTATGAAATTCGGTATGTATATTCGTTTTACAGCGCAGATCACTGATATGAAAAAAAATTTTCAAAATTTTTAAGTTTAATGGATTAAATGGGATAAAAATTGTAACACAGTCCACATCAAACGTTTGGTCTTAGAATATTGAAATTCAGAACGGACATTACTTTTATAGCACGATTGCGACCAAGTAAATATTTTTGAAAAATTTTTTCTTTTTGAGGGCGAAACCAGGTAAAAAGGGATAAAAATGTTACCAATCCAATCCAACAGACCGAGCTGGAGTCGTGAAAGTCGGCGTGTACATACCTAAAAATGCTTAGAAACGCAAAATCAAGGAATTTTTCGAAATTCTTACTTTTAAAGGGTAGGCGAGAAAAGGGGTGGTAAAAAAGGTACCAAAAACACGGTTGACGCTGCTATCATGACATTCGGTGTGTATATTTGCCTTACAGTGTACAACAAGGAATTTTTCCGAAATTTGTTCTCTTAAGGGGTTAAAAATTCTACCACCGCCCTGACCAAACTACTGGGCTAGAATCTAAAAATTTGGAATGCATATTACTCTTATAGCATAATGCGCCCAAGAAAATACTTTTGCAAAATTCGTACTTTTTTGGGGCAAATTTGGGTAAAAATGGATAAAAATAGTACCAATCAAGCAGACGTATCTGGATTCATTAAATTCGGCGGGTATATACCTCAAAATGCTTACAAACGCAAAATAAAGGAATTTTTCGAAATTCTTACTGCGAGAAAACGGGGATAAAAAAGGTACCAAGAACACGGTTGACGCTACAATCATAAAATGTTGTGAGTATATTCATTTTATAGCTCAGATTACTGATAAAAAAGAATTTTTCGAAATGTTTACTTTCGAGGGATTAAACGGCTGAAGCTAGAATAGTGAAATTCGCTGTGTATAGTCCTCTGACCGTGTAGACGCGAAGCATCACCTAATTTGTAAATGTATATTTTTAAGTAGAAATCGGAACAGCAAGCGATTAAAATGGCATCCGCCAATGTATGAAATAAGGTATACATTACTCTGGCGTGTAATGCAGATGTATTGCATCAAAATGTGTACCTAAAAGGTGGAAGCGGATCAAAAGTGATAAAAATCGAATATAACAAATTGGGGAAATTGGGATAAAGATGGTACTAACTAAAGTTTGCAGCTAGAATATGAATAGAATATTAGAATTTTGGTGTGTACATTTCTCCGAGTACGTAGATGCGCAACATAAAATAATATTTCGAAATGTGTACGTTTTATGGCGGCACAAAAAGTGGTAAAATGGCACCCACATAAAAAAGGATACAAATAGTACCTACCAAGATATTGCAATAGAATATAAGTATGGAAGTTTGTGCAAAGTATTTAATTTGACAAAGGGCGTGGCACAAGCATAAACATTTTATATGTTTAAAGTTATAAAATGTTTAATTTTACGTATGAAATGGTAATTTGTGTGGCAGGTACAAAAGGGAACATTGCAAAATCATACATATTTCGTACACTCAAAGTGATTATAAAAACTTTATCTAATATCAAAATACGACCGGTTCCGAATATTGAACTAGGAATATGGACTATATGTGTGGGGTACCATAACGGGTATATCAATTTCATCCATCTCCGAATTTAAACAAGTCTGAGAAAAATAATACTTTGTTCATAATTTGAATAAATTCCTTAACTCCCTTCGAGAGTTATCGTGTACACCAGCAAAGAAATTTAGGACATACTTAGGGTCTTAAATCACTCTGAGATACACTTTTTTCTATCCCAAATGCATATATATCTACTCCGTAGAGTGAGGTTATAATTATCTCGGAAAGCAACGGGCAAATAATTTTCTACTTTATATGATTTTTTAAGAAAATTGTTTAAATTTCTTTGCCTACTTAAATTAAACTCTTGACTGCGTATAAATTGATGTCACAATATAAATTATTTATTGTTTAATTTGTACAAGGTGGACAAAAATCAACATAAAGCGCGTTTTCAAATTTTGTGAGCATTTACAAGCGATTTACCCTGAAATAAATATCATTACGCCCCATACGAAGTAGCGGGTATTTGCTAGTAAAGCATATATTTTATAGAAGTTATAACAGTTTTAATTGTACGAAGTTTAGTGTGATTTCTGTGGGAGGTACTCGAAGGGGTGTGGCAATATCTGCCATATTTTCTATACTATATAAAGGGAGATTTTTTAGCTATTATCTTTTTGGTAACACTGGCTTAAACAGCTGACGCACGTTTCGTGTTTTGTTTCACTGTCAAACATCTTCAGTTTGGTCTATAATTGAACCATCTTACAAACGAACAACGCTTGCAAATTATTGATTATTATTATCAAAATGCGTGCTCTGTTAAGAAAGTTCATCGCGCGCTTCCATTTTATGTTCAGTTTAATCGACCCACTGAAGCGGCTGTTCGGGATATTGTGACTAAATTTCGCACCAAATTTACATTGTTGGACATTAAACCACCAACACGCTTACGTAGAGTGCGAACTGAAGAAAATATCGCAGCTGTATCGGCCAGTGTTAATGATGACCATCAATTATTGATTCGTCGCAGCAATTGGGCCTCTGTTACTCAAAAACGTCAAAATGCCAAAATTGGACTAAGCGGATGGACCATTTGAGGCGCAGTCAAGATCAACATTTGCATGAAATAATCTTCAAGCATTAAATAATATGGACCGTACTATCGATTCAAATAAAGATTTCATGCATTTTTCTGAATTTTATGTTTTTTTCGAAAAACTTTCCTATAGCTTTTAAAAAATCACCCTTTATTTGATTATTTGTGATTATAAAAACTTTATCACATACCAAAATATAGCTGATTCCGTATATCCGTGTGGAAGTTACATTGGTTTTAATTTAATATAGGAATATGGGTCATTTTTGTGGGAGGTACCAGAATGGCCGTGGCAAATTCACCCATCTTTGAACTTAAACCATGTGCAGAGTTTGAATTGATTCCTTAACCCCTTTCGAGAGTTATCGTGTACACCATCCAGCTAGATGGACGGACGGACATTGCTCAAACAGTCGTGAAACGGATTTGGTCCAAACATACTTGGGTCTTAAGTCACTCCTTCAATGCGTTACACTCTGAAGCCTACTCTGTAGAGTGAGGGCATCAAAATACGTTTTGTTGTATCTTTTGATGGCCTTTTAAAATAAATAAAAGAAATGGAAACAAAATAATGTTTTATATGGGGGTATACTAACTTTGTCATTCCGTTTGTAACACCTTGAAGTATCGTCATGAGACCCTATAAAGTAGATATTCTTGATCGCCAAAAAATTCTAAGACGACCTGTCCGTCTGTTGAAAACACGCTAGCATCAAAGCGTCCAAATTTTCCATAAATGCGTCGTATAGTCGTGGATCAGTTGGGATTGAAACAGTGCGAAATCGGCTCAAAGTAAAAATTTTAACTTACGAGGACTAAAAATACTCATAATAACGCCTAATATTTTAGAGTATCTAAGCATTTTTTTCAATATGTCTGCTTGTACTTACTTGATATTAATTATGCGCAGTCCCCCTATAACAAAAACGTGCACCGTAAAATGATTCTTATTCGTAGGGGGTGAAATGCGGCAAAAAGGGATAAAAATGGTACCTATCAAACGACAACAGCTAGAAACACATTCATTCATATATTCCTCTATTTGAGTAGATACATAATAAAAAAGTTATTTTTCCAAATTCGTACTTTTAAGGGGTAAAATGGGAATAGAGGGATAAAAATGGTACCAACCAAACGGTTGCATCTACACACGTAAAATTGAGAGATTTTAGAAAGTCGTACTCTTAAGGGGGTAAAATAGGAAAAGGGGTATACAAAGCAACCAAATGGTCTCAGCTAGAATCATGAAATTCGACTGTGTAGATACGAAAATTCGAACTTTCAAGGGACCAACCAAATGATCGCAGCTAGAATCACGGAATTCGGTGTATACATTCCTATGACTGCATAGACACGCAAAATTTCCAAATTTTCCCATTGTTGTTTTTACGACCAAAATGGGTAAAATGATGAAGTGAGGTTATCTTCCACTGTGTACGTGAGAGGCACTGGTTTTATGTTCACTTGTTTGTTCCATTATTATTAAAAAGTAAATGAGATTAAATAAAATTTAATATTTGGAATTTATATGGATACATTAAATGGATAAATTGTAGAAATATGGAAAATTACGAAAGACAAATTTAAAGCCTCTGCTGATTTGAATTTAATATGAAGCATTTCCGCTCTCGCGGAGTAGCAACCCCCTATCACCGAGATAAGTACAGAATATTGTCCCTCACTGTGTGTGATGGTATTTTCTTGTAAACCGACAACAACACACAAAATATTCATGACAGCAACACAAAATGTTCGTTTGTTTCCTTTCTACAATTCCTTTATTTTCTATTGAAAGTGACACAAAGACCGAAAAAATCCAGTTTTCAAATAAAGTGAAGGCCACGAGAATGTTTACAAGTAAACACCACCGCGTACAGTGGTACAGAATTAAATTCCATTGGGCAAAATTCAATAGCCTTTTGATCTAAGAACATTTTTGAGTTTTGTAAAAAATTTTAAATTATGAAAAAACAATTCTTTGGAGATATTATCATTGGAAATTTAAAAGAAAAGTAAAATCTTTAGATTTTTGGTTTTATGTTTTTTTTTATATTTTTTATAACTCACAGAAAAAAAATGTTTTATTACAAAATTCAAAACTTTTTCTAGATCAAAAGTCATTGAATTTTGGCCGATGAAATTTGATTGTGGGCCACTGTGCCTGGTACAACCAACCACCTGCACACTCACACACACATATGCACACTGGCAGGAACATATCCCGAACATGAACATGACACCATAAGTGCTGGTGTGTTCGTTAATGTTTCTTGATAAACTGCCAAATATGTCATCCTCCACGTCCACAAAGCCATACATACCCACATACACATGAATACCCAGTCATGTGCGGTTCATGACTGGAGGAGTGAACATACTTAACTTTTGAAACTTGTGTTTGTGGTCCTTTTAAAAAGGATACATCTTTTTAAAGAATATTTGTCAGAAAAATGTCGGCTCCATTTACAGGCCACATTAAATATTTGGTCCTGCGTTTTTTCGTTTATTCCGAGAGGTATCCACAAAAGTTAAAGAAATATTCTATCTCGATGCTGGGTGGTGTACTGAAATTCAGATCAAGGAAAGTGTTATTCTCAGATTATTCAAAACTCGATTGACAAGACGAGAAGACGATTAGTTTCAGCTGCAATGTTAGAACTCAAATGCACGAGTATATTTCCATGGATCGCTTTAGAGAGTGACAAAACCATGTTGCCACTAGTCAAATGTCAAAATCCGACCTAACTAAGTTTCACTATTATAAAAAAAGTATTTTATGAAGTCCAAAATTGTTATGAACAAAATGTATGAAACGATCACGCAAATTTTTGCCTCTTCACTACGATTTTGCTGAACTTTTCCAAATACAGTACTTTTCTGTACGGCGAATAAAGCGACTTTTCCCGATATTCAAAATATAAACTATATGGTGGATCGAAATAAAGTATTTTTGTCATAAGATAATTTAATAAAAATATATATCTTTTTTGTGGCATATATATTTATATATTTTTTTATACCCTCCACCTCCAGGATGGGGATATACTAACTTTGTCATTCCGTTTGTAACACCTTGAAATATCGACCTGAGACCCTATAAAGTATATATATTCTTGATCGTCATAAAATTCTAAGACGATTTAGCCATGTCCGTCCGTACGTCTGTTGAAAGCACGCTAGCATCTAAACGAAAGGAGATAGAACGTTCATGATGAAATTATAATTGGGTAGAAACGTCAAATAAAGCGATTCTAGATAGTCGTACTTTTAAAGGGGGTAAAAATGGTACAAATCAAATTGCCGCAGCTGGAATCATGGAATTCGGTGTACACATTCCTCTGATTGCATAGACACTCAAAATAAAATGTTTTTCCCAATTCGTACTTTTTCTTTTACGGCAAAAATTGGTTGAATCATGAAGTTAGGCTATTTTGCACTATGTACGTCTGATAATGGATTTTCAAAATTAGGCACTTTTGGCATTAAAATAGAATGGATATACAACCAGCATCTACCAATAGTTGCGGTTTTTAAGCTTTTTGAAAATATAAATAGAAGAATATTTATTTTTTGAATTGACGTATTGGTCGCATTATAAGCGTGGTTTGGAATGATTAAAATATTATATTTATTTATAAAATTATTTTTTGAATATTTGTATTTGTTTTTATTCGGCTATATAAAAAAAAATATATTTTCCTGTAATATTACTGCACTTCTACGAAAATCGACATCCTCTGCGGAATGCAATCAATGGTGGAGTTCGCCCCGGCCGAACTTAACGCCGTTTGTACTTGTTTTTTCTAATTTGAAGCAAATTGTTCTAATTTTACAGAAATTTGTTAAATCTGAACCGATGTGACCCATTTTCACCGTGGGTGTTTCTAGTTGAAATATAAGATATTTTGCAAGATTTGAAGAAGATTTGTTAAAATATGTGGTTTCTAGAGCAGAAAAAGTCAAATCGGAATCGAAATTTGAATGAGAGCTATATATAAATCTGAACCGATCTGACTTATTTTCACCATAGGTTTTCCTAGTTAAAGATGTTTTGCGAATTTTGAAGAAAATCTGTTAAAATATGTGGATTCTACAGCCGAAAAATTCAAATTGGGAACGAAATTTGTATGGAAGCTATATATAAATCTGAAACGATCTGACCCATTTTCACCTTGTGTGTTTCTAGTGGAAATATAAGATGTTTTGCCAAATTTGAAGAAAATCTTTTAAAATATGTGGTAGAGTGAAAAGAGTCAAATCGGGAGTGAACTTCGTATGGGGGCTATATCGAAATCCGAAACGATTTTCTTCAAATTAAACAGCGTTCGTCATTATCCCGAAAAACTTCGTTGTGCAAAGTTTCGTTTGGTTCTGGCTACAATTGCGACCTGTACTTTGATTACAAGAATAGATGGACAGATAGCCAGACAGACAGACATTGCTAAATCGATTGAAAAAGCGATTCTAAGCCGATCGGTGTACTTATAACTCCGCTCAATAATTAACACATCCGAACTGAAAAACGATTACATGAAGAATGGGATGAAATGCAAATTTCCCTGTACTAAATGTTCACAAAAAGATGTTTTGTATTTTTGCCTTAATTAACCTTTTTAAAGAAATATTGAATATTAATCACGCTATAATTTTTGACGTAAATGAAGTAATGCGTTGTTTGCTTTTATTTGTAATCAGCTTATGAATATTTTTTCGCGGAATTTGAAGCTTATCTAATGGTGAGTTAAAATTATAAAATAAAGTTTTATGATTAACTATCGAACATGGATTAATGGTCTTTCACCAATGCGAATGTCGAATATTAATGAGATCACTGTATGTACTTTGGTAATAAGAATCCTGATATGGAGTAGAGTATATTCGGTCCCACCCTTTAGCCTTTCCTTACTTTTTTGGAATACATTCTATAAGGCCAGCTGGTATGATAATTCCTTGTTAGTCCCTTCGTACACTCTCCCAATAAGGATACATACATGTGAGCATTTGTTTGACTTATGAAGACAATGTCTGTGAATTATATTAAAAAGGTAACCCATAACATTACGGCTCATCATGAGTGTCTTCATTCATTTGCCAAAATCATTTATAAGAGCCATCCACAACGCATGCATGCATTAGTACATATATATATATATATATATGTGTGTGTGTATGAATGTACACATTACATACATTAGGTTATACGTGAAGGACGTCTACGTCCATAACTGTTGAAGTATTTTCTTGGTATGAATATCCAAGCTACAGCTTCAATTTGATTAAGTGGCAATGCAAAAATTAAACATTCTGTCAAGAGATATTAAAGGAAAAATTGATCGGTTTTGAACTCCCACAATATCCGAGTTCAAATAAATTTGAAAATAATTATATTTTTCAAATTGAAGAAAAGAAAGGAAAAATCTATTAATATTACAGAAGAGGAAGGGTATATGTTGTCCAAGTATATTTGAAAGAACTTCGTTGCTTGGTCTTCTAAGGTATTTGAATAGTTTCCATTTAATTAGTGTATTCAAAGTTGATAAATTCTATACCCTCCAACTCCAGGATAGGGGTATACTAAATTTGTCATTTCGTTTGTAACATCTTCAAATATCGGCCCTATTAAGTATATGGGGCATTCCACGACAAATCGGAGAGTTTAAAAAAATATTTTTGATATCCTCCATTTTTAAATTTTTTAGTACCCACTAAAAAACACCCCTGGTATACTTTAATTTTTTTCTGATTACTGGTTAAATAGATATAGCTTTTTTAAAAATCGTTAAATTGTAGTCCTTTTTTCAGTCTTCTGCTCATAACTTCGTCAATAATTGTCCGAATTGGATATTCTTTTTTTATTTTTTGACGTAGTTTTCAGAAAAAATATTCACAAAGTTTTTGTATACAAATTTTGATTTTTTAAATTGAAACTTTATTTTTTAATTGTTTGTACTCTTCGATTTTCTCGGAAATTTTTCTATTTAAACATCTATTTACTCTGCACATTTTAAGGCTTGTTTGAAAGTGGGGCTATAAAAATTACTATGTTGCACCAAAAGAAGTGAAAACAAGTAAGGAAAGGCTAAAGTCGGACGGAGCCGACTATATGATACACTCCACTTGCTATCCTATTATAATTCAATTCTGTAAAAAAGTGAAATCGGGAATGACTTTTGTATCCTGTAAATATATGTGTTTGACAAAAAATTTTAAATCGGAAAGGACATCTGCATGGGGGTATATTGAAACATTGAACGATGTGACCCATTCATTCACTATGTATGTTTATAGATGAAAGATAATATGTAAAGTTTGGCCAACATCGGTTTAACATTTGGGAGCAACATTTGTATATATATAAAAAATTTATATCTAAATCTGAACCGATCTTACCCACGTTCATCATGGGTGTTTTTAGTTGAATTATAAGATGTTGTGCCAAATTTAAAGAAAATCGGGTACAAGATGTGGTTTCTAGAGCAGAAAAAGTGAAATCGGGAGCGACATTTGTATGGGGGCTATATCTAAATCTGTACCGATCTAACCGATTTTCACCATAGCTGTTTCCAGTTCAATTATAGGGTACTGTGCCAAATTTGAAGCAAATCGTGTGAAATATGTGGTTTCTAAAGCGGAAAAAGTGAAATCGGGAGCGACATTTGTATGGGGGCTATATCTAAATCTGTACCGATCTAACCGATTTTCACCATAGCTGTTTCCAGTTCAATTATAGGGTACTGTGCCAAATTTGAAGCAAATCGTGTGAAATATGTGGTTTCTAGAGCGGAAAAAGTCAAATCGGGAGCGACATTTGTATGGGGGCTATATCTAAATCTGAACCGATCTGACCGATTTTCATCATAGCTGTTTCCAGTTCAATTATAGGGTACTGTGCCAAATTTGAAGCAAATCGTGTGAAATATGTGGTTTGTAGAGCGGAAAAAGTCAAATCGGGAGCGACATTTGTATGGGGGCTATATTTAAATCTGAACCGATCTGACCGATTTTCATCATAGCTGTTTCCAGTTCAATTATAGGGTACTGTGCCAAATTTGAAGCAAATCGTGTTAAATATGTGATTTCTAGAGCGGAAAATGTCAAATCAGGAGCGACATTTGTATGGGGGCTATATCTAAATCTGAACCGATCTGACCGATTTTCATCATAGCTGTTTCCAGTTCAATGATAGGGTACTGTGCCAAATTTGAAGCAAATCGTGTGAAATATGTGGTTTCTAGAGCGGAAAAAGCCAAATCGGGAGCGACATTTGTATGGGGGCTATATCTAAATCTGAACCGATCTGACCGATTTTCACCGTCGCTGTTTTCACTTCAATTATAGGGTACTGTGCTAAATTTGAAGCAGACGGACAGACAGACAGACAGACGGACAGACGGACATTGCTAAATCGACTCAGAAAGTGATTCTAAGCCGATCTGTATAATAAACGGTGGGTCTAACTCTTTCCCTTTTGGGTGTTACAAACAAATGCACAAAGCCATAATACTCTCGTGGAGTGTATAAAGATGTGTATCATGTGATTCGGAAGTAGTGAAACTTGGGATCTTCCACCAATGAATTTAACATGGAGTTGTCATAGGAGTTATTTTTAAGTGTTGTAAAGGAACCACTTTTTCACTTGTTTCCATTTCTGTTTTAAAAAATCCGACGCTTACGGGGTAGAACAGCGGACCTTCTAATTGCTACTACGGCACTCTAACCATCTTAGCTATACTCTGTTGTGAGTGGTCTATAACAAATCATTTAGTAGTAGTAGTAGTAGTAGTAGTAGTAGTAAAACTGGCAATTGAGAACTTAACAAAATATTTGTTTAATATGAACTGATATATAACGCAAATAAATACTAATTAAATTTAGTATTAAATAATTGACACTACTTAATTTTACTGATATTATGCAGTACCAATAATTAATTAAAATATGAAATATTTTAAGTACATTACAAAAGCAATAAATTTGTATTTTTTAATCAAAAAATTTTAAATTGTCAAAATTATACAAAATTAAACATTGTTTATTTATAAAAATAATAAAAAATATAAAAAAAGTTTTTTCTCGAGCCAGGTTTCGAACCCGAGACCTTTTGGGTGCAAAGTTCCGATTCAGTTGTGAAAATGCTATTCATAAAATGTTACGGAATATTAACATATTATAGACTTTTTGGGAAGTTGTTTAAAAGAACTTCCTCTAAAGCGGGGAAAATGCACAGGGGGGTTTTGAGATGCGATTAAAATGTGCTTCCTACGGAAGTACTTCAAATTTTTTTCTGTAAGTCTTTTTTATTTTTTTTAACTGTCCGATTTGTCGTGGAATGCCCCGTATATACTTGATCGTTATAAAATTCTAAGACGATCTAGTCATGTCCGTCTGTCCATCTGCTGAAAGCAAGATAGCATTTAAACGAAAAGATGCCCAAATTGTTCATAGATGCGTCTTTTAATCGTAGATCAATTGGGATGGCAACTGGGCGAAATCGCTCCAAAGGCAAAAATTGTTCCCACACAAGGACTGACAATACCCATAATAACCCCTACTATTTGGAGTTTTTTTCAATAAGTCTGCTTGTACTTACTTGATATTGGGTATGCGCATTCCCTCTATAACAAAGACGTGCATCATAAAGTGATTTTTATTCGTAGGGGGTGAAATGGGACAAAAAGGGATAAAAATGGTACCTATCAAACGACAACAGCTAGCAACACGATATTCGGTGCGTACATTCCACTAATTGAGCGGATACATAATATAAATTTATTTTTTTCCAAATTCGTACTTTTAAGTGGTAAAATGGGAATAGGGGGATAAAAATGGTACCAAACAAACGGGTTCAGCTAAAGTAATGAAATTCGCTGTATACATTTCTCTGATTGCGTAGGCATGTAAAATAATGGGATTTTCGAAATTCGTACTTTTTGGGGATAAAATGGAAAAATGGGATACAAATTGTACCAACCAAATGGCCATAGCTAGAGTCATAAAATTCAGTGGATACTTTCATCTGACTGTGTAGACACGACAAATAAAAAGGTTTTTCCAAATTCGTACTTTTAAGGGATACAATGGGAACAGAGGGATAAAAATGGTACCAGCTAAACGGCTACAGCTAGAATGATTTAGTGTGTACATACCTCTACGTGCGTACTAATAAGGGGGTAAAATTGGAAAATGGGGATAAAAATGGTACCAACCAAATGGCCGCAGCTAGAATCATGGAATTCGGTGTATACATTCTCTGACTGCATAGACACGCAGAATAAAAAAAATTCTCCAAATTCGTACTTTTTACTTTTACAACAAAAATTTGATGAATCATGAAGTTAGGTTATTTTGCTCTATGTACATGGGATACTGAAGTTTCAAAATTTGTACTTTTGGAATTAAAATAAAATGGAAATACAATCAACTGTGGCACCCACTATATACCAATATTTATGGTATTTATGCTTCTTTGAAGTTTGCTGTCTTATATTTACGTTTTGAATTGACTTGAAGTATTGGTAGCCTTGCCTTATAAGCGTAGTTTGAAATAATAAAATATTATATTTATTTATAAAATAATTTTTCAATATTTTTATTTGGTTTGGCTATATTAAAAAATTGACATTTTCCTGTAATTTTACTGCACTTCGACGAAAATCGACAGACTCTGCGGAATGCAATCCATGGTGGAGGGTATAAACACCGTGTTTACTTGTTTATATTTCCCCTGCAAGAATTCACTACGGAATAGTACAGCTTTTCATAGATATAAAATTATAATTTTTAAATTTTTCTGAAATTTATTTTGTTAAAATGTAAATTTAATTTACCCCAGTGTCACCAGTGACCACCTGCAAATGTCACTTCTGACTAGACTTAATGCCACAAAATGTAAATAACCTTCACAAAAATTTGGCACATGGCAGAGAATTGTATAGAACGCACACACGCACACAAATCATTGTACGATACACAATGTGAATGGCAGTGGTATAAACATAATTAGATTTGATAAATTATTTTGTTTTATTGATATGGTCTACCGATAATCCCTGCTGTCACTTTGTTTTTGTTCATATGTACCCACATAATAAGTACATACAAACATATGTAATTCGAAATATCAATTAGACAAATGTTGTTGGTGTTATTTGCAGTCGTGGGTAAATAGTAAAACGTCACGACAATTACATTATTATTATTATTGGCCATAAATGTATTCGAGCTAATGGAAATTATAGCATATGTCATGATATTTTTAACAACCATTTAGATTAACTTTGATATATTGAGCCCAAATTAATAACGAATAATGGAACATTTAGTTCCCATTAACATAAACAATTATACTTATAGTGTTACAGAACACATTTATTAGTCTCTATAGATTAAGGGTCCTCCAGCTGACATATATGTGGAAGAATTAAAATGTTAAAATTATGAATAATTTTCGTTAAATTAGAAGAAATTATTTTTAAAAAATTCGAAAACTATTGGAACTCTAATAATTGAAAATTTTAAATATTATGAGGTTCTGTGTATGATATTGAAATATCTTTATACACTCCACGAGAGTATTATGTCTTTGTGCATTTATTTGTAACACCCAAAAGGAAACGAGTTAGACCCATAGTTTATTATACAGATCGACTTGGAATCACTTTCTGAGCAATGTCCGTCTGTCTGTTCGTCTACTCATCTATTGTTGTAATCAAATTACAGGTCGATCTTAAAATATCGTACAAGTAAGTTTTATGGATCAAGGACGAACGCTATTTAATTTGAGACAAATCGGTTCAGATTTAGATATAGCCCCCATACAAATGTCTCTCCAGATTTTACTTTTCCCGCTCTAGAAACCACATCATGTCCCCGATTTTCTTTAAATTCTGCACAACATCTTATAATCAAACTAGAAACACTATTAACACAGTACGACAGTGGTTGGTACACATGAGAAATGTTAACAGAATATGAAAATAGGCTTAAAATAAAGAAATACGTGTCTCGGCGATTTGCTGTAGCACGTCAGAATTTTGAGAAAATCGATTTTAAAGATTCGTAGGATCGTGGAGGTTCACTTGTAACGAAGTACTATTATAAAAAGTTCTATAAAAACAGAATGGGTGAACCGATTTAAGTGCTTGAGCCAGTTTTGAAAAGGGAATTAAATTTGGATTTGTTTTTTCCGCTAGATGGCGCTTTAATTTTCATGTAAAATTAAAAAATATCCAAAAATGTACGAAATTCATTAAAAATACAATGTTGCTGATTTGAAATCCAATAACTAAAGTAGAATATTTGGCTCCGAGCCAGATCAAACTAAAAATATTATTATTCAATTTCAACGAGCTTACAGATCGGGGTTTCTGCAATTAGAAAAAATTAAAACAATTGTACAATTCAAACTCGGTCAATTCAGCATCGATCACATTCCTTTGGTAGAGTCCAACAAAGTCATTTTACCGCCATTACATATCAAATTAGGATTAATTAGAAGTTTCATTTGTGCATTGGATCATGAAAGTGAAGCTTTCGAGTATTTAAAAACTGTTTTTTCTGGTTTAAGTGACGCCAAAATTAAAGCAGGTAATAAAAATTTAAAGTTTATAATTTATTTTTCAACTAACTTTAATTGATTTTATTTTTTTGCAGGTGTATTCGATGGTCCACAGACAAAAATACTAATTCAAAATGATGTATTTAGGAGTTTATTGAATCCTGTTGAAAAACGTGCATGGGATGGTTTCATTGATGTCGTACACAATTTTTTGGGAAATAAGAAAGCGGATAACTACAAAGATATTGTTAAAGAAATGGTTTCAGCTTATGGTGAAATGAAAGTTAACATGTCTTTAAAAATTCATTTTTTGCACACCCATTTAGACTTTTTTCCTTCAAATTTGGGTGATTTAAGCGATGAGCATGGAGAACGCTTCCATAAAGATATTGTTACAATAGAAAATCGTTTCAAAGGAAAAGACATGACTCACATGCTTGCTGAATATTGTTGGAATTTATGCCGTGATACAAAACCTGAAGTTTACACACGAAAAACTAAACGACCAACATTTTTGACACAAAATAATAGTTAAGATATCATATTAATTTTTGTATTTTTACATTACATTTACCTTACATTGAATTACATTACATTTTTGGATATTTTTTAATTTTACATGAAAATTAAAGCGCCATCTAGCGGAAAAAAATAAAAACAAATCCAAATTTAAATCCCTTTTCAAAACTGGCTCAAGCACTTAAATCGGTTCACCCATTCTGTTTTGATAGAACTTTTTATAATAGTACTACGTTACAAGTGAACCTCCACGGTCCTTCGAATCTTTAAAATCGATTTTCTCAAAATTCTGACGTGCTACAGCAAAACGCCGAGACACGTATTTTTTTATTTTAAGCCTATTTTCTGTTAACATTTCTCATGTGTACTCAAAAAAAATTGATTTTGTCGTACTGTGTAATGAAAGCGGTTAAGATCGTTTCAGATTTAGATATATCCCCATACAAATGTCGCCCCGATTTTGTTTCAAATTGCCACAATATCTTATAATCCAACTGGAAACACAAGTGCTGAAAGTGGGTAAGATCAGATCAGTTTTAGATATAAATTTATTTATATATATACAAATGTTGCTCCCAAATGTTTAACCGATTTTGGCCAAACTTTACATATTATATTTCACCTATAAACATACATGGTGAATGCGGATCACATCGTTCCATGTTATAATATACCCTCGAACAGATGTCCTTTCCGATTTAACATTCTCAAACACAACACATACATTTACAGGATACAAAAATCATTCCCGATTTCACTTTTTTACCGAATTGAATTGCATTCGGATAGAAAGTGGAGTGTATCATATAGTCGGCTCCGTCCGACTTTAGCCTTTCCTTACTTGTTTGATTTTATTGTTGGTCGTAGATTTTTATTGTCTGATGGACAAGGGATGTATTGTACACTGTGAAAATGTTTCTCGTTCATAGTAAGATTATTGTTAGAGTTTGTACTGGTTGTGGTTGATTGTAATTTAGATTGATTTTTAATTTTCCTTTTTGTTTCTTCAATTAATTGCGTGGTTAGTTTTTTTGGGGAAACAATTTTCGATTTATATACCCCTTAGAGTGTTAATTATTTGAGATCTTGGCTGAGTAGCATTGTAGTTCATGATTCTACCAGATTATGTCGCTTTTGAATGCCTGCCAAATATTATTCTTCTTCCCTTTCGATGTAATTTTGCGTCCAAATATGCAATCTGTTTATCATGCACAGTCTCTACCGTAAATTGAATTTTGGAATGGTATTGGTTTAATTTTGTCAAGATCTCATCAGCGTCGTCCTTTTTATACCCTACACCACTTCGTGGTCTAGGGTATTATAAGTTAGTTTCGCGCCAAATGTGTGTAACACCAAGAAATAATCGAGCTAGACCCACCTTTAAGTATACCGATCGGCTTAGAATCACCAGCTGAGTCGATTTAACGATGTCTGTCTGTCCGTCCGTCTGCTGTCCATCTAAGCTTGTTCGCACTCTACAGGTCGCAATTGTAGTCCGATTGTCATGAAACTTGGCAGAAGTTATTTTTTCTGGCCAAGGACCATCGGTATTGAATTTGGAGAAAATCGGTTCAGATTTATATATAGCCCCCATACAAAAGTCGCTCCTGATTTGACTTTTTCCGCTCTAAAATCCACATATTGTACCCGATTGTCTTTAAATTTGGCACAACATCCTATAATCCAACTAGAAACACGTATGCAATAATTGGGTAAGATCGGTTCAGATTTAGATATAGCCCCCATACGAATGTCGCTCCCGATTTGACATTTTTCGCTCTAGAAACGACATATTGTACCCGATTTTCTTTAAATTCGGCACAACATCTTATAATCCAACTAGAAACACGTATGCAAAAATTGGGTAAGATCGGTTCAGATTTAGATATAGACCCCATACGAATGTCGCTCCCGATTTGACATTTTGCGCTCTAGAATCGACATATTGTACCCGATTTTCTTTAAATTCGGCACAACATCTTATAATCAAACTAGAAACACGTATGCAAAAATTGGGTAAGATCGGTTCAGATTTAGATATAGCCCCCATACAAATGTCGCTCCCGATTTGACATTTTCCGCCCTAGAAAAGACATCTTGTACCCGATTTTTTTTAAATTTTGCAGAACATCTTATAATCCAACTAGAAACACGTATGCAAAAATTGGGTAAGATCGGTTCAGATTTAGATATAGCCCCCATACGAATGTCGCTCCCGATTTGACATTTTGCGCTCTAGAAACGACATATTGTACCCGATTTTCTTTAAATTCGGCACAACATCTTATAATCCCACTAGAAACACGTATGCAAAAATTGGGTAAGATCGGTTCAGATTTAGATATAGCCCCCATACAAATGTCGCTCCCGATTTGACATTTTCCGCTCTAGAAACGACATATTGTACCCGATATTCTTTAAATTTTGCAGAACTTCTTATAATCCAGCTAGAAACACGTATGCAAAAATTGGGTAAGATCGGTTCAGATTTTGATATAGCTCCCATACAAATGTCGCTCCCGATTTGACATTTTCCACTTTAGAAACCACATATTGTACCCGATTTTCTTTAAATTTTGCAGAACTTCTTATAATCCAACTAGAAACACTTATGCCGAAATTGGGTAAGATCGGTTCAGATTTATATATAGCCCCAATACAAATATTGCTCCTGAATGTTTAACCGAAACCAAACTTTACATATTATATTTCACCAATAAACATACATGGTGAAAGCGGGTCACATCGTTCCAGGTTTCAATATACCCCCATACAAATGTCCTTTCCGATTTAACATTTTTTGTCAAACACATACATTTACAGGATGCAAAAATCCTTCCCGATTTCAATTTTTTACCGAATTGAATTGTAATGTGATAGAAAGTCCGTCCGTCTTTAGCCTTTCCTTACTTGTTTGGGAGATGCCCATATTTCCATACTTTGGTATAACCCAAATGGGGCCCAATCTGATCTATTACAGCTCTAGGAACTACATCTTACGTCGTATCTTCATCAAATTTTGCAGATCATGATATTTTTCAACAAGGAATACCTACCGTGAATGAGAAATATATAGACCCATGTTTTGGACCAGGCCCAAAATGTTGTTATCGGCCCCTTTTGAAATGTCGGTCCGATTCATCCTATTACTACTGTATAATTCTGTACAATATACATTAAATATGACTAAAGATGAATTTATAGTAACTGTATATTTTTTATGAACTACATAAAATTGCTTTCATGAAATACCTGGGTTTAGTAATCAAAGCGAGGTGCATACACAGGGAGTGGTGTAGGGTATTATATAGTCGGCCCCGCCCGACTTTAGCCTTTCCTTACTTGTTTATTATTGCTATTATATCATCTACATATGTGTCTATGTATTTTATGTCAATAGCTTGTGATTTTTATACCCTACACCACTACGTGGTCTAGGGTATTATAAGTTAGTTTCGCGCCAAATGTTTGTAACACCAAGAAATAATCGAGCTAGACCCACCTTTAAGTATACCGATCGGCTTAGAATCACCAGCTGAGTCGATTTAACGATGTCTGTCTGTCCGTCCGTCCGTCTGCTGTCCATCTAAGCTTGTTCGCACTCTACAGGTCGCAATTGTTGTCCGATTGTCATGAAACTTGGCTGAAGTTATTTTTTCTGGCCAAGGACCATCGGTATTGAATTTGGAGGAAATCGGTTCAGATTTAGATATAGCCCCCATACAAATGTCGCTCCCTATTTCACTTTTTCCACTCTAGAAGCCACACATTGTACCCGATTTTCTTTAAATTTGGCAGAACATCTTATAATCCAACTAGAAACAAGTATGCAAAAATTGGGTAAGATCGGTTAGATTTAGATATAGCCCCCATACAAATGTCGCTCCCGATTTGACATTTTCCACTTTAGAAACCACATATTGTACCCGATTTTCTTTACATTTGGTACAACATCTTATAATCCAACTAGAAACACCTATGCTGAAATTGGGTAAGATCGGTTCAGATTTAGATATAGCCCCCATACAAATGTCGCTCCCTATTTCACTTTTTCCACTCTAGAAGCCACACATTGTACCCGATTTTCTTTAAATTTGGCAGAACATCTTATAATCCAGCTAGAAACACGTATGCAAAAATTGGGTAAGATCGGTTCAGATTTTGATATAGCTCCCATACAAATGTCGCTCCCGATTTGACATTTTCCACTTTAGAAACCACATATTGTACCCGATTTTCTTTACATTTGGTACAACATCTTATAATCCAACTAGAAACACCTATGCTGAAATTGGGTAAGATCGGTTCAGATTTAGATATAGCCCCCATACAAATGTCGCTCCCGATTTGACATTTTCCGCTCTAGAAACGACATATTGTACCCGATTTTCTTTAAATTTTGCAGAACATCTTATAATCGAACTAGAAACACGTATGCAAAAATTGAGTAAGATCGGTTCAGATTTAGATATAGCCTCCATACATATGTCGCTCCCGATTTGACATTTTCCGCTCTAGAAACCACATATTATACTCGATTTTCTTTAAATTTTGCAGAACATCTTGTAATCGAACTAGAAACACGTATGCAAAAATTGGGTATGATCGGTTCAGATTTAGATATAGCCCCCATATATATGTCGCTCCCGATTTAACATTTTCCGCTCTAGAAACCACATATTGTACCCGATTTTCTTTAAATTTTGCAGAACATCTTATAATCCAACTAGAAACACGTATGCAAAAATTGGGTAAGATCGGTTCAGATTTAGATATAGCCCCCATACAAATGTCGCTCCCGATTTGACATTTTGCGCTTTAGAAACGACGCATTGTACCCGATTTTCTTTAAATTTGGCAGAACATCTTATAATCCAACTAGAAACACGTATGCAAAAATTGGGTAAGATCGGTTCAGATTTAGATATAGCCCCCATACAAAAGTCGCTCCCGATTTGACATTTTCCGCTCTAGAAACGACATATTGTACCCGATTCTCTTTAAATTTTGCAGAACATCTTATAATCCAACTAGAAACACTTGTGCAAAAATTGGGTAAGATCGGTTCAGATTTAGATATAGCCCCCATACAAATGTCGCTCCCGATTTGACATTTTCCGCTCTAGAAACGACATATTGTACCCGATTTTCTTTAAATTTGGCAGAACATCTTATAATCCAACTAGAAACACGTATGCAAAAATTGGGTAAGATCGGTTCAGATTTAGATATAGCCCCCATACAAATGTCGCTCCCGATTTGACATTTTCCGCTCTAGAAACGACATATTGTACCCGATTTTCTTTACATTTTGCAGAACATCTTATAAAGCAACTAGAAACACGTATGCAAAAATTGGGTAAGATCGGTTCAGATTTAGATATAGCCCCCATACAAATGTCGCTCCCTATTTGACATTTTCCGCTCTAGAAACGACATATTGTACCCGATTTTCTTTACATTTTGCAGAACATCTTATAATGCAACTAGAAACACGTATGCAAAAATTGGGTAAGATCGGTTCAGATTTAGATATAGCCCCCATACAAATGTCGCTCCCTATTTGACATTTTCCGCTCTAGAAACGACATATTGTACCCGATTTTCTTTACATTTTGCAGAACATCTTATAATGCAACTAGAAACACGTATGCAAAAATTGAGTAAGCTCGGTTCAGATTTAGATATAGCCCCCATACAAATGTCGCTCCCGAATTCACTTTTTCCGCTTTAGAAATCACATATTGTACCCGATTTTCTTTAAAATTGGCACAACATCTTATAATCCAACTAAAGTGGGTAAGATCGGTTCAGATTTAGATATAGCCCTCATACAAATGTAGCTCCCGAATGTTTAACCGATTTTGGCCAAATTTTACATATTATATTTCACCAATAAACAGACATGGTGAAAGCGCGTCACATCGTTCCAGGTTTCAATATACCCCCATACAAATGTCCATTCCGATTTAACATTTTTTGTCAAACACATACATTTACAGGATGCAAAAATCCTTCCCGATTTTAATTTTTAACCGAATTGAATTGCAATGAGAATTGTTTGGGTGATGCCCATATGTCTTTGGTATGACTGTCGGACAATTGGATCAATTACCATATTATTTACCATATTCGTTAAATTTGACTAAAGAAGAATTTATAGCATATAAATTATATTCATATAATTTATATAATTTATATAATTTATATAATTTGTATGAACTACATAAAATTGTTCCCATGAAATACCTGGGTTTATTAATCAAAGCCAGGTACATACGCAGGGAGTGGTGTAGGGTATTATATAGTCGGCCCCGCCCGACTTTAGCCTTTCCTTACTTGTTTCATATATAAAATAATTGTTATTAGGCAGAAATTTAGTATTTTGTGGAAAGTACTACGTGGAATTCTAGTGTTCGTTTTATAATCTCCCAATTTTTCATTATCAGTTGTATAGCTGTGTGTACAGGGATATTTGTGAATAATGAAATCACATCAAAAGATATTAAAATTTCATTATTATCTAGATAAATGTTTAAGGTTTGAGGTTCTGTTTAAGGTTTAGTGTTTTGGAAGTTATATGTTGCAATATTTGCCTATGTGTTTGGATAGGTGATAACAGGGTACGTTCATGGATGAGACTATTGGTCTTATAACGCCACTAATTAGTGGCGTGTTTATTTTATGGATCATGGGTAGTCCATATATGCATGGGGCTGTCGCGGAGGAGCAATACATTTGTTTCTTCTGCGATGTTTAACGATGATTTGCAAAATATTTCGTTCCTAGATCAAGCCATCTGTGACTGACTGCGTAGACACGAAAAATAAAAGTTTTTTTCCAAATTCGTACTTTCAAGTGATACAATGGGTACAGAGGGATAAACATAGTACCAACTAAACGAATACAGCTAGAATGATGAAGTTCGGTGTTTACATCCCTCTAATTGCGTAGACACGTAAAATAAAGAGATTTTGGAAAGTCGTACTCTTAAAAGGATAAAATAGGAAAAAGGGATAAAAATGGCACCAAACAAATGGCCGCAGCTAGAATCATGGAATTCGGTGTATACATTCCTTTGACTGCATAGAGACAAGCAAAATAAAAAGATTTTTCCAAATTCGTACTTTTGTACTTTTATGTACGTGAGATAATGGATTTTCAAAATTTGTACTTTTGGAATTAAAATGGAAAGGAGATGCAACCAACTGTAGCATCCACTATCTACCAATATTTATTTGAAAATATAAATATAAGAATATTTATTTTTTGAATTGACTTGAAGTATTATTTCGATATATATTGGTAGCCTTGCCTGATGAGCGTGGTTTGAAATAAAAAAAAATTATATTTATTTACAAAATTATTTTTTCATTGTATTTGGCTAAATTAAAAAAATATATATTTTCTTGTAATATTACTGCACTTCAAAGTTAAGTTTTTTTTTCAACATTTTTCCCTACGTAGTCAAAGCGAAGTATACACCACCTTTATTATTCAAACTGCAGCAGTTTGATTGGTATCATTTTTAATCCCTTTCTCCCCCGAAAAACGATTCTTTTGGAATCGATTACATGTGTCCAACTTTATACTGGAATCGATTATCGATGCTTGGGAATCGAAATTTAATTTAATGAAAAACACCCAAAAAGTATGTACTAACTTTGTACGTACTTTTGGTGGTAACAAGTTGTGAAATTTAAAAGCTGCAATTTTATTAATTAAATAAAAGGAAATGACACTAAGTGTGGAATTGATATAAAAAATTGACAGTGGTATAAAGGTTAGGAGTCCAAGCATATGGAAAAATTAAATTATTGCGTAAAAATACATCCCAATGCTAGATAGATCGCTTGTAATGGAAATGTCGGATAAAGTAGTAGACGATAATGATTTAACATATTATACAAAACATGCATAAATAAAACTGCCGATGGAAAATTATTTTTAAGTGCTTATGGAAATATTATTTATACAGAATTGATCCATGTAGAAAGATTATTCAAAATGGTGAGAGCGGCCACGTAAACCAAGATAGTTTTCTATTATAATATTATATATACTTCGTGAAATAAAGTATTATATGTTAAGTAAAAACGAATTGTTAGTAACACCAATAAAAAATCTAACATATACTGAAAATATGGTGAATTAGTTCAGTCGATTTTTTCTTTATCATTGCTCACTACCAACAATACAATTTCCTGAACTATTGGATATCATTTACATTTTAATATCAAGATCTTCGAGAAAATCTGATATATTCATACCACATCGGTCGTCGCTAAAATAGCATTTGACTAAGGAAACTATCATTAGAACAACTTTTTATAGTTGTTTTCATGTTAGTGTTAATTAGAAAGTGTTAGTTTTGATGAAATATTACACAAAACTTGATCGAATTCATCAGTACTTAAAAGACCTCAAAATTAATGACAAATGTCAAAACATAGTCTAGGCGAAAAAAATGAGAAATTAACTTTTAAATTCAATATCTCAAAAACGAAGAAAAGCAATAGTTAGAAATTTGATAAACTTATAGACAACTCTCTTCTAAAAATATTAAAAAAATAAAAGTGTCCGCAGATTTCGAAATGTTAAATTTATTTTTAATTCCTAAAAGTAAAGGTGGACATTAAATTTTATATTTTTGCGATGGTATCGTTCAATAGATCGGAAAAAATCTATAAGAAAAACGTTTTCCAAAAACTATATATATTATAGATTATTCAGAATAGTCGATTAAGGAAGAGCACCTTAGTGTAAAACAATTAAAAAGGCGTAAAGTTCGGCCATAGCGGTTCTTATATTCTGTCTACCATGGATTGGAGATATTTTTATGCAAATTTAAATAAATTTAAAATCCACTCTCGCTTGTAGGGAGCGGCTATCAAAACATTTAGACAGCGTGTATATCGTTCTTAAGTACCCTAACTTTGTTATTGTGGGCATTTTCTGTACTAGTTAGTTAAAATTATACCTCTCGAGTTTTATGGTTAAACATTTCCACCGATTCCGATTAAGAATCGATTCTCAGGTCCGATTCTTCGATTCTAAAAATCGGATTCAAAAATAGTTGATCGGGAATCGACAATCGATTCTTGTACTCGATTACCATTCACTAGTTCACACTATAAAAGGATCGAACTTACGAAATATTAAGTGAAGACAAATCACAAATCTTTATTCAGCTGTAGCCGTTTGGTTTGTACTATTTTTATTCCGATTTTACCCCCTAAAAAGAACAAATTAATTTACGTGTCTACTCAATTAGAACAATGTATTCTTATACCCGACATATCCCTGGAAAATTTAGACGTCAACAAAAGAATGACATGGCTACATCGTTTTAGAATTTTATGACGATCAATAATATATATATATTTATAGTGTCTCAAGGTGTTACTATCGTGAAAAATAATGCAAATTGCTTTTGGAAAAATAAATCAAAAAACCATTTTCAATATTTTTGGAAAAAATAGCAATTTTTTTAATTTTATTTAATTTAAAGTCGAGTTTTTTCTTCCGAACTCAAAACATAATGGCGCCAACCCACTGTTCGACGTGGTGTACTACTTAAATGTGTGAGAATGTATTCGAGTATATGTTTAAATAGAATTGTGTCCTTTTCATATCCTATCATTAAGGCTTTAATGCTATGGAAATTAAAAGACTGTATTTGTTGTTGCAGCAAAGATTTCGTCACGTTGCTATGGACATTTTTTAATCATCTTTCAGCAGCAGAATGCTTTCCGCGAAACGGATTGATGTCGTTTATATTTCTTGTTTTTTTTAATGCTGTATTCAACGTCACATAATAAGATGTGGAGGACGTACGTGATGAAATTGTGGTTAGCTCAAAGCAATATACGTGTACTCTATATTGTAATTAATTTGAAGGTATAGCTTGAGGGGTAATTGCAATAATGAATTTAAAAAAATATATATCATATAAGAATCTTCTAAACCACTACCTGTTTGCTATACCATTAATTACAACGGAGAAGGTGTAGGTGATGGAGAACGGTTTTGTATATCTTTAATCAAACCGTTATACATATTTGGGAAATTTAAAATTCGTAGCTGCTTTCGATTAGATGTTATTGTATTGTTTATTTCGTTTAACAATGGAAATCCTCCATACTTAAAATAGCTTTTATGAATCTCCGATATTTGCAATACAAAACAAAAAATATTTCCAAAATTTCTCAAATGACTAAGCAGTAGAACATGTTTCATTTTTTTAACTCGTGCTCAGAAATTATTACCACATATAGGTTTTCCGTAACTTAAATTTAATCCTGGTTTGTTTTATGAATAGAACCACAAAAAGGAAGAGCCCATGATGTGATTCGGATATTGCAAAAAATTGCATTTATTTCAATTTTCTCTGCCTGGGTTCCTGAAACAATTCTGTCACAAACATTCCCTATCTAGTCTGGAATCTTATGTTCAAAAATGGTTGGTGTCCTCCTTATGATAGAAGGTTACGCGGGTTTTTATACCATTACTCTACAGAGTAGGAGGGTATATATCATTTGGAACATACAAAAAAGTGTAACACATTGAAGGAGTGACTTAAGACCCCAAGTATGTTTGGACCAAATCCGTTTCACGACTTTTTAAGCTGTTTGAGTCATTTCCGTGCGTCCGTCCGACCATCCGTCCATCTGGCTGGCTGATGTACACGATAACTCTCGAAGGGAGTTAACCCATTAAAGCCCAGCCAATTTTTGTTTTGTGTATGTTTCTCACAGTTTACTGCTCGATTAATCGAACACAGGGTCAAAATCGGTTAAGGATTCGATTCAAACTTTGCACATGGTAATATTTTTCCCAAACTTTATTTAAGTTTGAAGATGGGCGAAATTGTCACGCCGCTTCTGGTACCTCCCACACATATGACCCATATTCCTATGGAATCAGCTATATTTTGGTCCTTGATAATGTTTATACACTCCACGAGAGTATTATGTCTTTGTACATTTGTTTGTAACACCTGTCTATCTGTCCGTCTGTCCATCTATTGTTGTAATCAAATTACAGGTCGCAATTATAGTCCGATCTTAAAATTAGCACAAATAAGTTTTGTGGATCAAGGACGAACGCTATCTAATTTGAAGCAAATCGGTACAGATTTAGATATAGTCCCCATACAAATGTCGCTCCCGATTTGACTTTTTCCGCTCTAGAAACCACATATTGTACCTGAATTTCTTTAAATTTGGCACAACATCTTATCATCTAACTAGAAACTCTTATAATGAAAGCGGGTAAGATCGGTTCAGATTTATATATAGCCCCCATACAAATGTCGCTTCCGATTTCAGTTGTTTCCCCTCTATTCCCTATTGTGTAAGTGGGTCATATCATTCCATGTTTGGATAGAGCCCCGATACAAATATTCTTCTCGATTTAACAAATTGGGTCAGGTCATATCAGTCTATGACTAGGAAGCATACAAAAATTCTTCCCGTTTTCAGTTTTATATCGAATTTAATTGTATTCGTTCAGAAAGTGGAGTGTACCATATAGTCGGTCCCGCCCGACTTTAGCCTTTCCTTACTTGTTTTATAATCACTTTAAGTGTACTAAATATGAGGGGTTTTCCACGCCCCTTCCAGTACCTCCCACACAAATCACACGAACTACGTAAAATTAAAGCTGTTACAGCTTATATACAGATGATCAGAATACTGTGAAATTTGATATTTGGCAATGCTTTTATAAAGGTTACATTCGTATGGAACATGGGCGATATTGTCACACCCCTTCTGGTACCTACCACACAAAGTGGCGTCAAATTTTACAATACAACCGATATATCATCCATACGGGTTGTCAAAATCATTTGCAATGTGATATTTGAAAATCACTTTAAACATGAAAAATATGTATGCTTTAGCCACGCCCTTCTAGTACCTCCTTCTAGTACTACCACACAATTGTCTCTATCCTAGGTAATTTATATTTGATCATGTTTTTACAATTATTAACAAATGTGGAAACTGGGTCCAATTAGCACAAATTTCTAGTACCTTCTACAAACATACTCCTGCGCTAAACAAAATTTAAGTCCTTCCATAAACATGTTCTCAGAGAGTGAGGGTATATATATATAAGTCAGTTTAGCCGACTGACGTTTTCTTACTTGTTTTTATACCCTCCACCTTCAGGGAGGGGGTATACTAACTTTGTCATTCCGTTTGTAACGCCTCGAAATATCGACCTAAGACCCTATAAAGGTATATATATTTTTGATCGTCATAAAATTCTAATTCTAAACGTAAGGAGCTAGGACGTCCAAATTTTCCATAAATGCATCTTATAGTCATAGATCGTTTGGGATCGAAACTGGGCGAGATCGGCCCAAAAGGAAAATTTTTTCCCTCAAGGACTAAAAATACCCATAATAACCCTTAATATTTTAGAGTACGTAAACATATTTTTTCAATATGTCTGCTTGTATTTACTTGATATTGGGTATGCGCTTTTCCTCTATAACAAAAACGTGCACCATAAAGTGATTTTTATTCGTAGGGGGTGAAATGGGGCAAATAGGGATAAAAATGGTCATATTAAACGATAACAGTTAGAAACACGAAAATCGGTGTGTACATTCCTCTAGCTGAGTAGAGGCATAATATAAAAGTTTTTTTCCAAATCGTACTTTTAAGGGGTAAAATGAGAATAGATGGATAAAAATGGTACCAACCAAACGGCTGCACTTAGAATAATGATATTCGGTGCATATATTTCTCTGATTGCGTAGACACATAAAAAACGGATTTTTCGCATACGTAATTTTTGGGGTTAAGATAGAAAAAGGGGATAAAAATAGTACCACCCAAATGACCACAGCTAGAGTCATGAAATTCGAAATATACATTCATCTGACTGCGTAGACACGAAAAATAAAAGGTTTCTTCCAAATTCGTAATTTCAAAGTACACAATGGGTACAGAGGGATAAAAATAGTACCAACTAAACGTATCCCTCTTACTACGTTGACACGTAAAATAAAAAGATTTTAGAAAGTTGCCCTCTTAACGGGGGTAAACTAGGAAAAAGGGGATAAAAGTGGTACCAACCATATAGCCGCAGCTAGAATCATAGAATTCGGTGTATACATTCCTCTGACTGCATAGGCACGCAAAGTAAAAGATTAGTACTTTTCACTTTTACTGCAAAAATTGGTTGAATCATGAAGTTAGGTTATATTGCACTATGTACGTGAGATAATGGATTTGTACCAACTGAAACACCTACTATCCACCAATATCATGGTATTTAAGCTTTTTGAAAATATAAATATAGGAATATTTATTATACACTCCACGAGAGTATTATGTCTTTGTGCATTTGTTTGTAACACCCAAAAGGAAACGAGTTAGACCCACCGTTTATTATACAGATCGGCTTAGAATCACTTTCTGAGTCGATGTCCGTCTGTCCATCTATTGTTGTAATCAAATTACAAGTCGCAATTATAGTCCGATCTTAACAAAAATTGGCACAAGTAAGTTTTGTAGATCAAGGACGAACGCTATTTAATTTGAAACAAATCGGATTTAGATATAGCCCCCATACAAATGTCGCTCCCGATTTGACTTTTTCCGCTCTAGAAACCACATATTAAACTCGATTTGCTTCAAATTTGGCACAGTACCCTATAATTGAAGTGAAAACAGCGACGGTGAAAATCGGTCAGATCGGTTCAGATTTAGATATAGCCCCCATACAAATTTCGATCCCGATTTGACTTTTTTTCGCTTTAGAAACCACAAATTGTACCTGATTTTCTTTAAATTTGGCACAACATCTTATAATTTAACTAAAAACACCCATGGTGAACGTGGGTAGGATAGGCTCAGATTTAGATATAAATTTTTATATATATATATACAAATGGTGCTCTTAAATGTTAAAAAGATTTTGGCCAAACTTTACATATTATATTTCATCTTTAAACATACATGGCGAAAGCGGGACACATCGTTCCATGTTTCAATATACCCCCATGCAGATGTCCTTTCCGATTTAAATTTTTTTGCCAAACACATATATTTAGAGGAATTGAATTATAATAGGATAGCAAGTGGAGTGTATCATATAGTCGGCTCCGTCCGACTTTAGCCTTTCCTTACTTGTTTTTATACACACAACGAGAGTATTATGTCTTTGTGCATTTGTTCGTAACACCCGAAAGGAAGGGAGATAGACCCATTGTTAATTATACCGATCGGGCAATGTCCGTCTGTCTGTCTGTCCATATATTCTTGTAATCAATGTACAGGTCGCAATTGTAGCCAGAACCAAACGAAACTTTGCACAAGGAAGTTTTTCGGGACAAGGACGAACGCTATTTAATTTAAAGAAAATCGGTTCAGATTTATATATAGCCCCCATACGAATTTCATTCTTTTCACTCTAGATACTACATATTTTAACAGAATTTCTTCAAAATTGGCAAAACGTTTTATATTTCAACTAGAAACACATGTGGAAAAATGTGTTAGATCGGTTCATATTTATATACAGCTCCTGTACAAATTTCGCAACCGATTTGACTTTTTCCGCTCCAGAAACCACATATTTCAACGGATCTTCTTCAAATCTTGCAAAATATCTTATATTTCAACTAGAAACAGTCATGGTGAAAATGGGTTAGATCGGTTCAGATTTACATATAGCTCCCATACAAATTTCGCTCCCAATTGGACTTTTTCCGCCACAGAAGCCGCATATTTTCACCGAATTTCTTCAAATTGAGCATTACAGGTTATACTTGAACTGGAAGAACTTATTGTGAAAGTTAGTCACTTTATTCCATGTTTGGATATAGCCCCGATACAAATTAGCATGTGATTAAGAAACATACAAAAATTCTTCCCGTTTTCACTTTTTTACCGAATTGAATTGTATTCGGATAGAAAGTGGAGTGTATCATATAGTCGGCTCCGCCCGACTTTTTGTTTCAATTGACTTGAAGTATTATTTCAATATGTAAACGTAAACGCCTTGCCTTAAAAGCGTGGTTTGAAATCATAAAATTATTATATTTATTTATAAAATTATTTTTTCAATATTTGTATTTGTTTTGCTTTGGCTATATTAAAAAAATATATATTCCTGTAATATTACTGCACTTCTACGAAAATCGACAGCCTCTGTGGAATGTAATCCATGGTGGAGGGTATATAAAATTCGGCCCGGCCGAACTTAACGTCGTTTTTACGTGTTATTTTTTCAGGATGAAAATTTGTGTTATATATCTCCAAGTGATCGATACTCATCGATTCCACATCGATTCCTTCAGCTTCACCGAATCGCAAAAGTAGCAAGAAATTGATTTTGGGAAAATTTTCACAATTTCACGAATTACTCGATAACACCTACAAGAAAAATAGTAAAACTTCCTCGAAGTTAAGCACTGTCTCACAGCATAATTAATATAGGCGCCTCATCGATATTAAAATACTTGTGTTTAGTAATCAAAAACAGTGTATTGCAGGGTATCATATAGTCGATGCCACATGCCTTTAGCCTTTCGCCTTTCCTCACTTGTTTTCTCATATTTTCTAAACATCAGCTAGGTGGTGTCGTAAATGTTGTAAGCTTTTCATTTCCAGTAACCAAAGATTGAAAAATACATTCTCTCGCAACACAAACTCCATGTAGAATTTATTAAATCAACCTTGTAGCATTACATCGTAGCATGAAAATTAATGTCTGATCAAATCATGTTGCCTTGGTTTGCGGTTCAATTAATTGTTAAACCTACATGATGCAGCTGAACGAACGAGTTCTATAAATTGTTTCGAACAATTCCCAACCACAAAAGAAACACTTTCGCATGCGATTTGAAGTATATCCAATGTTGTTGTTGGTCTCGTGATAAACGACCATTGGATTGAAATCCTTTTGGTGTTCTTTTTCGGGCCAAGAGAAAAGGATACCACAAATACATCAACTAATAGCGTTAAACCCCCACGCACCCTTTTAACGAACGAATGGATTCACTTGGCTGAGAAGCATACAGGGAAGGAGGGAGCCTTTAAGCCGGTTTATATGACAACAATGCACGAGACACAAGATACAAAATACACTCCTTAAATAGGCCGCAACACACACGCACACACACACAAAATCAAATGAAGCCTGTCTGTGTCCAGTTTATTTGCCTTGGTAACGATTATTGTTAACTAAATGCTTTCAAATCTATTTTATACGATCTAAGGATAAGCCTGCAACAAATGCAGCCGCTTTTGAAATATCACATGTTATTTTAAAGGGATTTACTTAAAGGACGAAGGACGACCACCACAATTGTAAAGATATAATTTACAAATAGTTTCATTGTCCTCCTTAAAGTGTCGTTATCATCGTGGCCACCATCCCAGAAATCCCTTGACATTGGGAACATTAAACTGACCATAATATTTCTTTCTTCACAGCGGGCCAGAATGGAGGGATCCCTTCGCCTTGGTTGCAACCATACTTTAATGCAGACGCCAACAGGCTTCCGTCCATTTATTAGAAACTAATGGACATTGTGGTATCATCACCCAGCTGCCGGCAACTTTAGCATCCCATAAAAAAGTGGCATCCTTGATGTTTGACAACGTTCCCACAATTTCTACTTGCAATTGTTGTGAAGAAAAACAACGATGATTTTTTTCAACTTTCGCGTCACTCCTGCTGGTGGCTGCCACCATACCTCCACCGATGGGCACTGTGGCTGGCTGGCTGACAAGAAGACATTTCTGTTTTGCTTCCATCAAGGTTTCGTTTATTTAGATCAGCTTCATCTAACTAATATTAGTTGAATGGAAAATGTTATTATTATCATTATTATTATTATTAAACATTCTTCTCTGGAATTCCCTTTGTGCTTTAAGAATTCTATCTCCATTAGCTTTCAAGACGACGAAGAAGAAGAAGAAGAATGGGAATCAAATGAAATCTGATACCCAAGTTTTGTGTACACAGAATGCGGTGCGAAGGGAATTTTTCATTTAGAGAAAATGCGTTTTTTATTGTATATGAGATATAATATGTATATTAGGTTGTCCCGCCGTATTATTCATTTCTGTGAAAGGACTTAAATGGCATGTGGTTACATATGTAATGGTTGTGCATCAAGAAACATAGCTCATGTGTCGACTCATGACATAAAGGAATTTTTCGAAGTGTGTACTTTGAAAGGGGCTAAAGCGGGATAAAAATGGACAAAAATTATAACATATGGTATTGCAACTAGAATCATTATATTTGGTGTATAAATTCCTCCGACCGGTGGATGCACAATATAAATTGATTTTCAAAATTTGTACTTTTAAGGGAAACCGGGGCAAAATGGAATAAAAATAGTACCAACCTTAGAATTACAGGTAATATATATGGATTTTCATTTTTTTCTTGTAAGGGAAAAAGACCGAAAACGGACAAGCAAAGTACTGGAGTTAGATTTCTGGAATTCTACTAAATTAAATGAAATAAATTGCACAACGAAGTTTTATGGGATAAGGACGAACGCTATTTAAATTGAATAAAATCGGTTCAGATTTAGATGTAGCTCGCATACAAATTTTGCACCCGATTTTACTCTTTCCGCTCTAGAAACCACAACGCCATACATTTGAACTAGAAACAACTCTGGTAAAAATAGGCCAGATCGGTTCAGATTTAAATATAGCTCCCATACAAATTTCTCCTCCGATTTGACTCTTTCCGCTCTAGAAACCACATATTTTATCAGGTTTTCTTCAATTGGTGCAAAACAACTTATATTTCAACTAGATACAGCTCTGGTGAAAATGGGACAGATCGGTTCAGATATATATAGCTCCAATACAAATTTTGCCACTGAATTAAGTATTTCCGCTCTAGATAAAGCATATTTGAATAGATTTTCTTAAAATTTGGCAAATCAGCTCTCATTTCAACTAAAAACATCTGTGGCGAAAGTGGGCCACATCGATTCGGATTTATATATAGCTCCCATTCGGATTATATATGTCTCACCCGATTTTATTCTTTCTGCTCTATTTTAACAGGTTTTCTTCTAATTCGGCACATCAGCTAATATTTCAAATAGAAACATCTATGGCGAGAGTGGATCACATCGGTTCATATTAAGATATAGCTCACATACAAATTTTGCTCCCGATTTTACTCTTTCCGCTCTAGAAACCACATATATCAACAGATTTTCATCCAATATATGGTAAAATAGGCCAGATCGGTTCAGATTTAAATATAGCTCCCATACAAATTTCTCCTCCGATTTGACTCTTTCCGCTCTAGAAACCACACATTTTCACAGATTTTCTTCAAATGTGGCAAAACAACTTATATTTCAACTAGAAGCAGCTCTGGAGAAAATGGGACAGAACTGTTCAAATTACGGCACCGAATTGATTATTTCCGCTCTAGATATAGTATATTTGAAAGTATTTGCTTTTAATTCGTCTTATATTTCAACTATGCTAAAAATGGGTCAGATCGGTTCAGATCTATATATGGCTCCCATTCAAAGTTTGTGTTACCATTTTCTTACAAATACAGATAGAATTATTAAATTTGTAATTTATTATCTTCTTATAAAGAGTGATTTTTTTGAGGTTAGGATTTTCATGCATTAGTATTTGACAGATCACGTGGGATTTCAGACATGGTGTCAAAGAGAAAGATGCTCAGTATGCTTTGACATTTCATCATGAATCGTCTTACAAACGAACAACGCTTGCAAATTATTGAATTTTATTATCAAAATGCGTGCTCTGTTAAGAAAGTTCATTGCGCGCTTCCATTTTATGGTCAGTTTAATCGACCCACTGAAGCGGCTATTCGGGCTATTGTGACTAAATTTCGCACCAAATTTACATTGTTGGACATTAAACCACCAACACGCTTACGTAGAGTGCGAACTGAAGAAAATATCGCAGCTGTATCGGCCAGTGTTAATGATGACCACCAATTTTCGATTCGTCGCCGTTCGCACCAATTGGGTCTCTGTTACTCAAAAACGTGGAAATGCCAAAATTGGACTAAGCGGATGGACCACCTAAGACGCAGCCGCGGTCAACATTTAAATGAAATTATCTTCAAAAAGTAAATGTCATGGACCAATCTAACGTTTCAAATAAAGAACCGATGAGATTTTGCAAATTTTATGCGTTTTTTTTTTTTTAAAAAGTTATCAAGCTCTTAAAAAATCACCCTTTAGCTGTAAATAGGTGCAAATGTAACGTCCTTTTTATATCCTACACCACAGGGTATAATGACTAAGTGTAAGGTATCATATAGTCGGCCACGCCCGACTTTAACCTTCCTTACTTGTTTTACTTTGGAAACAGGAATAAAAGGGATAAAAATGGTACCATTGTACCAAAGTATTTCATATCAAATCGTGATATTGTGTGTGTAAATTTTATCCAGTGAACATTTTTAGTACTTTTAAGGGGCAACAGGATGACAGAATGAAAAACCTATAGCTTTAGAAGAATGCCATCTGGTTCAAGTTAGTGAATGGTAATTAAGGGCGAGAATCGATTCTCGATTCTCCGATCAACTATTTTTCAATCCGATTCTTAGAATCGAAGAATCGGACCCAAGAATCGATTCTTAATCGGAATCGGTTAAAATGTTCAACCATAGAATAAAATTCCACATTTGAGTTTGTATTTAAATCTAAAATATATAAATATGAAATATGAATTAAAAATAATTCTTTTTATTGATGTAGTCGAACCATTCGTTCGTAATCTTTGTTCTTAATAGATCAATTTTCTTTGTTTATGTTTATCTCAGATGGAAAAGTTATATGAATACGATGTTTAATCCACTTTCAGACCGTCGCGTTTGCCGTACAACAGTCGCTGCAGCATAATTTATCAAAACATTTTTCAATGTAAAACACTCATTGGTTTTTTATAAATTATTATGAATATGATATTAGAGTAGTCGAACAAGTACGTTACTCCAATAGGAAACAATATTAAATTATGTTAAAATTCAAACTTGAAAAAGATATTCATATTAAAATTCACATTCAAAATTTAAAATATATCAAATTTAAGTGCACATTAACTTTTTTATTTAAAAAATATTATTTTAAATATTACTTTAAATAGTAAGAAATATAGTTTAAAAATAGTCCGTCTGCCTGCAGCCTCTTCTATGAAGAGTTTTTTGTTTAAATCTTATAATGATTGCAAATCACAAATCTTTCATGTTGAAATTAAATAATATATATAAAGTATATATTTGCAACATATTACTTAAGAAATTATGCTTTAAGTAATAAAGTAATTTAAGAAAAGCATATATGTAGTTTGAAAATAGTCTGTCTGCTTACAGACTCACTGACAGTGTTTTTTAGGTCCGCTATTCAAGCACCGAGGATTTCGATCAAGTTTTGTGTAATATGTCTTTAAAATTTAATCTTTCTAAGAAGAAACTTGCAAACAAAAAATTGAAAAAATTAATTCTAATGATAGATTAGTGAAATGCGATTATGGCGACGATGGATGTAAGAAAATTTTGATATTTTAATATCACGAAATATTGTATTGATAAAAAAAATCGACTGAATTTATTTACCGAATTTTTAGTATATGTCTATCTACGTTATCTGTTGATTGATTTTTTAGGATGAATCCGATCGGAATACTTAAAAGTGGATCAAGTTCGATTATTACCATATTTCACGAAATATAAATAATATTTCATTACAAATTTAAAATTAGAAATCTAACTACAAAAATCAAATCTGTATCAAAATATTTCTGTAAGACTTTTTCCATTTTGTGGACTTTTCAATTGCTTGGAGGTGCTTCCACAAAAAAACCAAGTGTTTGTTACATATTGAGCTCCTATCTTTTATATATTTTTTACTTTTTATAATAATTCAGACTTAATTTTTTATCAACTTTAAGTTTTTCTTTTAAATTTCACAACTTGTTACCGCCAAAAGTACAAAATTTCGATTCTGAAGCGTCGATAATCGATTCCAGTATATATTTGGACGCGTGTAATCGATTCCAAAATAATCGATTTATGAACCCCCAAAATCGATTCTCAATTAGAATCGGAATCGATTTACCAGTCAAGTGTAACGACTTTTTTAAAAATTGTCATACGTCGATATAAATTAAATTGTTTAAAACATTGATTGAACATCTTCAGATACTCAACTTTACTTACTTTACTTTACAGGAGAGAATCTATTGTCGATTCGCAGAGAAATCGGTATTGAATATGAAGAAAAACGGATCATTTAGAAATTTTTACAAATAATCCTCCAATTTAACCTATTACTATTCTAGAAACTAGCGTTGAATCTCGATCCGCATTCGTTGAATAGATCGCGAGAAATTGACAAACAAAACAAGTAAGGAAAAACTAAAGAAAAGGGCCGACAATTCGATACCCTTCACTTTCTATGCAATTGCAATTCAATTCGGTGAAGATTTTTGAATGTGGCCTATATCTTGGACCAATGAGACCTCCTTTCACAATTTATGTTTCCAGGTGAAACATAACTTGTTGTGATCAAAATCTGTTAAAATATGTTTTTTCTAGAGCAAAAACAATAAACGGCGACGTTTGCATGAAACGCAAAATAACTTTTTTTTAAATGCTATAAAAAAACTACTGAATATTTTCTCAAATTTCTTTCCTTATTTGAAAATACAATCCTTCCGGTTAATAATGGAAAATAATTTCATTCAAATGGCTGCCTCGGGAACCCCACAAATAATAGTCCAACGGTTGAATAGTTGAAAAAAAAAACGTTAGATGGCGGATCCTTCCCATCCCATACCAATGTCTCCCATGATTTACTTTTTCTTCTCTAGAAACCACATATTTCAACAAATAACATTTTTCTTTGAAAATGCTATAAAAAAACTACTGAATATTTTCTCAAATTTCTTTTTTTATTTGAAAGTACAATCCTCCGGTTAATAATGGAAAATAATTGCATTCAAATGGCTGCTGAGGGCACCCCACAAATAATAGTCCAACGGTTGAATAGTTGAAAAAAAAACGTTAGATGGCGGACCCTATATAAATCTAAATAGATTTGCCCAATGTTCATTATATATGTTTCTAGTTGCTATATAAGGCATTTTGTCAAATTTGAGCAAAATCACAGTTTTTAGAGCAGAAAAAACCAATCGGAAGAGATAATTGCATGCGAGATATATATAAATCTGAACCGATTTGACTCATTTTCACCAGAGATGTTTCTAGATCAAATATAAGGTGTTGTGCCAAATTTGAAGAAAATCTGTCAAAATATATGGTTTCGAGAGCGGAGTTTTTATATGAGCTATATAAATCTGAACCGATGTGACGCACATTATTCATAGCTGTTTCTAGTTGTAATAAAAGGTATTGTTCCAAATTTGAAGAAAATCGTTAAAATATGTGTTCTCTAGAGCAGAAAAAGTCAAATCAAGAGCGAAATTTTTTTTTGAGCTATATAAAAATCTGATCCGATCTGACTTACTTTCACCATGTACATACGTATCTGATTGAAATACAAGGTGTTGTACCAAATTTGAGGAAAATCTATTAAAATATATAATTTCGAGGGCGGAAAATGTAAAATCGGGAGCGACATTTGCATGGGGGCTATATCTAAAGCTAAACCAATCTGACCCACTTTTTCCATAGCCGTGTCTAGTTAAATTATAAAGTAATGTGCCAATCGAGTTGAATGTGTGGCTTCTATCGGGAGAGACATTTGTATTGAGGTTAAATCTAAATCTGAACCGATTTGCTTTAAATTAAATATCTTTCGTCATTAGCCCGCAAAACTTACTTGTGGCAATTTTTTTAGTATCGGACAATAATTGCGACCTGTACTTTGATTCTAACAAAAGGTCGACTCAGAAAGTGATTCTAAGCCGATCTGTAACGATGGGTTTAACTCGTTTCCTTTTGGGTGTTACAAACAAATGCTAAAGAGGCTATACAAATTTAAATAAAATTGAATATATGGGTTCTAGAGCGGAAAAGGTCCAATCTAAGCGAATTTTGTATGGGAGTTATATCTAAATCTGACCTAGAATGTCTGTCTGACGTGTCTAGTAGAATTGTAGTGATCTGTACCAATTTTGAAGCAAGTCGAGTAAAATGTTCGGTTTCTAGAGCTGAAAAAGTCAAATCGGGGGTGACATTGTTATGGGGCCTAAATCTAAATCTCAACCGATTTTCTTCAAATTAAATAGCTCTCGTCCTTGGCCCGCTGAACTAACATTTGTCGATTTTTTTTAGGATCAGGCAATAATTGCGAAAAGTACTTTGATTACAAGAATAGATGGACGGACGGACGAACAGACAGATAGACGTACATTGCTAAATCGACACAGAAAGTGATTCTAAGCCTATCGATGGATCTATCTCGTTTCATCTTGGGTGTTACAAACAAACGCACAAAGATTTAATACCCTAGTGGAGGGTATAAAAATAAAAATTCAGTTTTATATTGATTTTTTTCGTGATCAGTAATTTTCATAAAGTTATCTCTCAAAAACAGTACCTTAAAGATAGTAGGGGGTGAAATGGGGCAATAGGGGATAAAAGTTGTGTATATTAAACTACAACAGCTAGAAACCCAAAATTCAGTGTGTACATACCTCTAATTGAGTAGATACATAACATAAATGTATTTTTCCAAAATGGGAATAGAGGGATAAAAATAGTTCCAAACAAATGACCGTACTTTCAAAAGGTACAGAGGGATAAAAATAGTACCAACTAAACGGCTACATCTAGAATGATGAAATTCGGTGTGTACATCTCTTTAATTGCGAAGACACTTAAAATAAAGAGATTTTAGTAAGTCATACTCTTAAGGGGGTACAATTGCAAAAAGGGGATAATTGCGGTACTAACCAAATTGCCGCAGCTAGAATCATGGAATTCGGTGTATACATTACTCTGACAGCATAGACAAGCAAAATAAAATGATTTTTTCCAAATTAGTACTTTTACGGCAAAAATTGTTTGAATCATGTATTTAGTTTATTTTGCACTGTGTACTTGAGATAATGGATTTTCAAAGTTTGTACTTTTGGAATTAAAATAGAATGGAATACAGCCAACTGTAGCACTCACTATCTACCAATATTTATGGTATTTAAGCTCTTTTGAAAATATAAATATAAGAATATTTAATTTTATATACACCCCACGAGAGTATTATGTCTTTGTGCATTTGTTTGTAACACCCACAAGGAAGCGAGATAGACCCATTGTTAAGTATACCGATCGACTTGGAATCACTTTCTGAGTCGATTTAGCAATGTCCGTCTGTCTGTCCGTCTGTCCATCTATTGTTGTAATCAAATTACAGGTCGCAATTATAGTCCGATCTTAACAAAAATTGGCACAAGTAAGTTTTATGGATCAAGGACGAACGCTATTTAATTTGTGGCAAATCGGTTCATAGTTAGATATAGCCCCCATACAAATGTCGCTCCCGATTTGACTTTTACCGCTTCAGAAACCACATATTGAACTCGATTTTCTTTAAATTTGGCGCAACATCTTATAATCCAACTAGAAACACATATGCAGAAATTAGGTAAGATCGGTTCAGATTTAGATATAGCCCCATACAAATGTCGCTCCCGATTTGACTTTTGCCGCTTTAGAAACCACATATTGTACTCGATTTTCTTTAAATTTGGCATAACATCTTATAATCCAACTAGAAACACCTATGCAGAAATTGGGTAAGATCGGTTCAGATTTAGGTATAGCCCCCATACAAATGTCGCTCCCGATTTGACATTTTCCGCTCTAGAAACCACATATTGTACCCGATTTTCTTTAAATTTGACAAAACATCTTATAATCCAACTAGAAACACCTATGCAAAAATTGGGTAAGATCGGTTCAGATTAGATATAGCTCCCATATAAATGTCGCTCCCGATTTGACATTTTCCGCTCTAGAAACGATATATTGTACCCGATTTTCTTTAAATTTGACACAACATCATATAATCCAACTAGAAACACCTATGCAGAAAGTGGGTAAGATCGGTTCAGATTTATATATAGCCCCCATACAAATGTCGCTCCCGATTTGACATTTTCCGCTCTAGAAACCACATATTGTACCCGATTTTCTTTAAATTTGACAAAACATCTTATAATCCAACTAGAAACACCTATACAAAAATTGGGTATGATCGGTTCAGATTTAGATATAGCCCCCAAACAAATGTGGCTCCCGATTTGACTGTTGCCGCTATAGAAACCACATATTGTACCCGAATTTCTTTAAAATTGGCACAATATCTTATAATCCAAGTAAAAAAACCTATGGTGAAAGTGGGTAAGATCGGTGCAGATTTAGGTATAGCCCAAATACAAATGTTGCTCCCAAATGTTTAACCGATTTTGGGCAAACTATAAATATTATATTTCGTTCCAGATTTCAATATACCCCCATACAAATGTCCTTTCCGATTTAACATTTTTTGTCAAACACATATACTTACAGGATACAAAAATCCTACCCGTTTTCACTTTGTCACAGAATTAAATTGTATTCGGATAGAAAGTGGAGTGTATCATTGAGTCGCCCCGCCCGACTTTAGCCTTTCCTTACTTGTTTGAATTGACTTGAAGTATTGTTTTGATATATATAGTGTAACTGTATTGGCAGCATTGCCTTATAAGCGTGGTTTGAAATAATAATAATATTATATTTATTTATAAAATTATTTTTTTTCAATATTTGTATTTGTTTTGCACTTCTACGAAAATCGACAGCCTCTGTGTAATGCAATCCATAGTGGAGGGTATATAAAGTTCGCCCCGTTGTTGCATATTTTTTGAGAAGGTGCCACGTAAGCGAAAACACTCTATAATAGACAAATGGTCAAAATCAGGTATTATGCGTCACAGTCTCAATTCCTGAAGAAGTTGATAAGTTACCGATCCACCCCTCTGGCACAAGTAATATTGATTTGAGTGAATCCTTAAATATCTGTTCATTGTGATATTCTATATTTGCAGATAATTATAATTAGTCCCCCCCACCGCCGTATTACAAAGTATTATTCCGATTATGACAAATTGTTGCTCAGTGACAGTGGGTAGATGACTCCAATGATCCGTGTTCGTATTCACATGTGCTTAGATCTGACAGTCATGCACTCAATTTGTTGTCTGTGCGGCGTAAGGACAAACAATGACAGCAGGATATTCTTCTCGACAGCCAAGACAAATGTTCCTCCAAACGAAAGATTCATTTTGTTCATTGTTAATGGATGTGTTCCAGAGCTGCCTGCTGGTGACACTGGTGATGCTATTGCTGTTGCTGGCGATAATGACGTTAATGATGGCGATAATGATGACAATTGTGCCGATAATGTTATTGGCATGGCAACAGTATTTGCGCGGGTGGCCGCGTCTTTAGTTGTTGCTGAGATGATGCGATGCAGAGGTTGTATCGCAGTGTGTATTTCAGTGGGTTTCCATTGTCGACAGCTTCCTCTATGAACTCCACATGTCAATGGTGGTGGGACACTGAAGGGTGGGTGGATGGGTGGGTGTTAATGGGATTTACGTATGCATGGCATTACATAAAATGATTGTTTAGCGGCGGGGTGGAGCAGTGCGAGGACTTGTCTAACGACATGTCGAAGCATTCGGCGCATCTCTGTTGACAACTTGTTTGCATTGATGTTAGGGATGCCGATGCAGAAGACACCGGCAAATTATAAATATACACTCCACCTTAGGATGGGGGTATATTCACTTTGCCATTCCGTCTGTAACACCTTGAAATAGTCAACGGAAACATCATAAAGAGTATATATTTTGTCTGCTGGTAAAATTCTAAGACGAGTTTCCCATGTCAGTCTACCCGACTGTTGGTTGAAAGCACGCAAAATGGAAATAGAGGGATAAAAATGGTACCAAACAAACGGCTGCACCTAAAATAATGAAATTCGGTGTAGACATTCATCTGATCGCGTAGGCACGTAAAATAAAGAGATTTTTCGAAATTCGTACTTTAGGGGGTAAAATGGAAAAAGGGGATAAAAATAGTACCAACGAAATAGCCGAAACACGAAATTCAGTGTGTACATTCCTCTAATTGAATAGATACATAATATCAAAGTATTTTTTCAAATTCATACTTTTATGGGGTAAAATGGGAATAGAGGGATAAAAATGGTACCAAACAAACGGCTGCACCTAAAATAATGAAATTCGGTGTACACATTCATCTGATCGCGTAGGCACGTAAAATAAAGGAATTTTTCGAAATTCGTACTTTTGGGGGTAAAATGGAAAAAGGGGATAAAAATAGCACCTACGAAATAGCCGAAACAAGAAATTCGGTGTGTACTAATATAAAATTATTTTTTCAAATTCATACTTTCAAATGGTAATAGAGGGATAAAAATGGTACCAAACGAACGGCTGCACCTAGAATAATTTAATTCAGTGTATACCTTCTTTTGATTGTGTAGACACGTAAAATAAAGGGATTTTACGAAATTCGTAATTTTAGGGGGTAAAATGGAAAAAGGGGATAAAAATAGTACCAACGAAGTAGCCGCGGCTGGAGTCATGCATTTCGGAGTATACATTCCTCTGACTGCGTAGACACTAAAAATAAAAACTTTTTTTCAAATTCGTACTTTCAAGGGATACAATGGGAACAGAGAGATAAAAATGGTACCAATTAAACGGCTACAGCTAGAATGATGAAATTTGGTGTGTGCATCTCTCTAATTGCAAAGACACGTAAAAGAAAACGATTTTCGAAAGTGGTACTTTTAATGGGGCAAAATGGGATAAAAATGGTACCAACCAAATGGCCGCAGCTAGAATCATGGAATTCATTGACTCGCAAAACAAGACGATTTACTCAAATTTGTACTTTTTTACTTTTACGGCAAAAGTGACGTTAGGTTATTTTGCACTGTGTACGTGAGAGGTAATGTATTTTCAAAATTTGTACTTTTTTAATTAAAATAGAATGGAAATATAACCAACCAAACGGCTGAAAGAGTCCACTATCCCCCAATGTTTAGGGTATTTATTTTTTGAAGATTGCTGCTTATAAAGGGTGATTTTTAAGCTATTATCTTTTTGGCAACACTGGTTTAAACAGCTGACGCACGTTTCGTATTTTGTTTCACTGTCAAACATCTTCAGTTTGGTTTATAATTTAACCATGAATCGTCTTACAAACGAACAACGCTTGCAAATTATTGAATTTTATTATCAAAATGCGTGCTCTGTTAAGAAAGTTCAACGCGCTCTTCCATTTTATGGTCAGTTTAATCGATCCACTGAAGCGGCTATTCGGGCTATTATGACTAATTTTCGCACCAAATTTACATTGTTGAACATTAAACCACCAACACGCTTACGTAGAGTGCGAACTGAAGAAAATATCGCGGCTGTATCGGCCATCAATTATCGATTCGTCGCCGTTCGCAGCAATTGGGCCTCTGTTACTCAACAACGTGGAAAATTTTGCGGAAAAATTGGAAATTGGAAAATTGGACCAAGCGGATGGACCATTTGAGGCCCAGTCAAGGTCAACATTTTTTTTTGAAAAACTTTCCTATAGCTTTTAAAAAATCACCCTATATTTGATTTTTGAATTGACTTGTAGTGTGTTACCATTGTGAGATTATTTTTGTTGGCTAGTCTTACAGCTTGACCTCGAAACAAGAAATCCGAAACACGAGTTTGCAAAAAAAATCAAAGCAACCCTACTCTGGGTCTCAGCTAGATATCTTTGTACGCCATACCTACGCTGTAGTCCTTTTCTTAGTCGTTAAGATATTCATCAAAGAATGTTGTTCACTTTCGACATGGTGTTTGCCGCACGCATTGCCATTGTGTGGCGTTGTGTTGTGTGAAACCTTCTCGAGTAGAAAGAAGCCTGTGTGGTTTTGCGCCGGCAGTTGTCCTTTTGTGTTTACCGACATAGCTCTGCGAGTGGGAGTGTGCCTATGCGTGTGTGTGTGTGTGTGTCGAATCTGTCATTGATGTGTGCATAACTATTAGGATTCCTTTTGAGCTCCGTGTGCATGGTGTGCGTGGTGTCCTCATTGTGTCATTATGTTTGCACTCATTTTAATAAATTTAATTTTCCATTGCCTTTGAATGTGTCGTAATATTATTATCGTTATTTTATTAATAAAATTTAATAATCTTGTCGCAGCAGAAAAGTAAACAAATATTAGATTTCCCATGCTTACGCAGTCATGGCAAGTAGATCTAGGAAAAGGCATTCGCTGCTCTAACTGGTCGGATGAGATAGCGGGCGATAGTAATTACGGCATATCATCAGCATGACTCTTTAAAGAAGTGGCAGAGAATTTCCGTGGGACCTTTTTGAAGGTATAGTAAAAACCTAGTTGCAGTGAGCAACATTTGTGAACACAAGAAGGCATGGCTGCCTGGGGAAGACATATTTGAGCTTTCGTAACTAAACAGTCGATTCCATTAGATAATTGTATGTATGTGTGTTATTTGCATATCTTGCTGTAACAGAGAATACGAAATATCTTCAAACAAGTAAGTAAGCTTCAGTCGGTTTAAGCGACCCTCACTCACAGAGAACATATATACGGAAGTTATAAGGAATTCAATTAAATAAATTAAATTACGTAGGGCGGGATAATTAGTGTGGAAGATCCTAGAAGATGCTTGGCACATGGTTCCAGCTTCCACATTTATAAAACAATTGTAAAAACATGATCAAATATCAAGCCGGGTGGATTCCATGCACCAGTATAGAAGTTATGAAGGATTTAATGTTACCTAGGATATGGACAAATGTGTGGGCGGTACTTATAGGGGCGGGCCTAAAGCGTAAATGTTTTTTTACGTTTAAAGTGATTATAGGAAATTTTTCAAATATCAAATTGGAAATGACTTTGACTAACCGTCTGGATTTTATATTGGTTTTGTTTTAAACAAAGATAAGGGGTGTGGCAATATCGTCAAATTGGGAGCGTCGTTTGTACGAGGGCTATATCTAAATCTGAGCTGATCTTACCTTCTTTCACTACAGTATATGGGTTTGAGAGCGGAAAAAGTCAAATCGGGAGCGACATTTGTATGGGGGCTGTAACTAAATCTGAACCGATTTGCCTCAAATTAAATAGCGTTCGTCCTTGATCCACAAAACTAACTTGTGCCAATTTTTGGTTAGATCGGACTATAATTGCGACCTGTAATTTGATTACAACAATAGAAGATGAAACAGACGGACACTGCAAAATGCACTCAAAAAGTGATTCTAAGTCGATCTGTATAATAAACCATATAATAATAATAAACGTTTTCTTTTGGATGTTACAAACAAATGCACAAAGACATTTTCCGCTCTAATAACCACATATTGTACATGATTATCTTAAAATTTGGCTTAACACCTCATAATCTGTCTAGAAACACCTGTGGCGAAAGCGGGTTAGATCGGCTCAGATTTATATATAGCCCCATACAAATGACGCTCTCGATTTGACTTTTTCCGCTCTAGAAACCACATATTGTATTTAAAATTCCCGCAACATCTTATAATCGAACTAAACGAACCTATGGTGAAAGTGGGTAATATCGGTTGAGATTTATATTTATACATACAAATGTTGTTCCCAAAAGTTTAATCGATTTTGGTGAAACTTTACTTATTATATTTCACCTATAAACACACTTGGTGAAAGCGGGCACATCGTTCCATGTTTCAATATACTCCCATACCGATGTCCCCTCCGATTTAAAATTGTTTGTCAAACACTTACATTTACAGGATAAAAAATCCTTCCTGATTTCACTTTTTTTACTGAATTCAATAGTAATAAGATAGAAAGTGGAGTGTATCAGAGTTACAAGCCGACCCATAATTATCGGCGGCGGCGGCGCTACCCAAAATGGGTCGGCGGCGTTCGGCTGATTTATCGGCTCGTTCTTCCATTTGATTACCCCCATTACGAAATTTATTTGCCAATTTTGGAATAGGAAAAGAACAATTTGTATTGACTTCTAATACATTTTCTTTCATTTTTTGATCAGTAGATTAATATTCGTTAATATTAACCGATATTAACCATAATTTCGTATTATTATCCCATACAATTATTTTGTATACACTCCACGAGAGTGTTATATCTTTGTTTGTAACACCCAAAAGGAAACGAGATATACCCATTGTTAATTATACCGATCGACTTAGAATCGATTTAGCAATGGCCGTCTGTCTGTCTATATGTCCGTCCGTCTGTCTATTCTTGTAATCAATGTACATTAGGGCGTACCTCAAAAAAAAAAGTTCGCCGTACACCTTCAAATATGAAGTATTATTGAAAGGTAGTTTCAAAAAAAAATTTTTTATTTTTTTATGCCGAACGTAGGGGTCGCGCTTTTACATTTTTCTATATAACTTCTGCATTTATAAACAGATTTTAAAGTGTGATGCATCGATGTTTTTATCTCGACGAGGCCGATTTTTTTGTCTTTGAAGTCATTGAGCTCAAGCACCCCCTTCTGGTACTTACCCATCATATCTCAGTTGCTACTACCCTAATGTACCACTCTAATATCAGAAAATTAAAGCTCGCATAAAATCATGAAACTCTTACTAAGGAAGTATGTCGATTTTCCCAGCAGAAAAAGTGTTAAACTAGTTTTTTTCTTATTTTACCGAGAGCATTGCATGTATTTATAAGTTGTTCTTTGAATCTTCGATGTTTACAGTCGGTTGTCAAAGTGTAATACATATATTGGTGTTTTTGGCCCATGCGTTGCTCATCGGTGACCGCCATAGCTGATTCATGCACAACATGAGCAAAACTACTTTGTCACATTGTTTCCCTATTGCAAATCGTTTTACCTGTGAAGTAACGGTCTATATTTTATTGTAACAATAGAAGAAATTAGTTCAGTAATAAGGCGTTGGTGGCTCAACAAAGCATTATTAAATATTTAAATTTCCATTATACAACGATAAAAAAACTAAAAAAATGTCTTTTACGATCAGTGCATTAAACAACACTATGTTACCGACTAAGTACGATGTTATTAATTATTTCTTGTATCTGCGGCATAACACTAATCCCAATAGAAAATTGAGTGCTTTTAAACAAGAAGCTTTCAGAAGCATTACCCTTTTATAGGAGCGGGCAGGCATTCCAATTATATCGGTATCAGGTGTTCGTAAACGGTTGGATAAACTTCTAGACGATTACTATAAATTGGTTAAAAGTCCATTGAAATGCAATGTAAATGAGTGGAATAAATTGTTCTCAATTTCGCGTTGTAAGTGTGGCATAGAAAGAAATGTTCCATGCAGTTGCACCGCCTCTGATAAAATCCCAGACGATGCGAAAGACTTTTTCATCGATCAATGGGGTCCACGGCTGATGACTTTGGATAATGTTTATCATATGATGTCGATGAAAAATTGCGGTGTTCAAACGTGCTCAATTGTTGCACCATCAAAAGCGGTATATACCGAGTTCAACAGTATTGGGTATCAACCAGGCAGCGATGAAGAGCTAGAATTTGAAGAAAATGTTGGCGATTCCTCAGAGAAGATTAAAACAACATTTACGGTGGCGGACATTTCTTTGCGTAATTTTAGTTCGGCTTTGGATCGCAGCGATACTTCAGTTCGCTACGGTGCCTTGCTTGCGACCATGTTAATAAAAGATTTAAAATTGTCTATTGCCGCAAAAGCCAAAGAAGAGTTATCTGCAGAAACAGCCGAAAATATATGTCAGTTCTTTGAAGGGCTTATCATCAATAAAAATAAAATATTTCGAGAACGTGTGAAGTTCCGTAAGGAAGCAAAAGCGGCGGCCAAATGCCATCAATTATTAAAGTGTATCTCTTTCGATGGCAAGAAAGAGCCAACTTTGAAAAAAGTAACCGAGGCAAATGTGACGCGAAATATTGTTTTAAATGAAGAACACATCACCATTGTAAAAGAGCCTGACTCCAAATTCATTGGTTATGCTACGCCCACTGATAGCTCTGCTTTGGGGATCCAGAGGAGCATCGTGGATTACTTGAGTCGTGAAAACTTCAATTTGGATGACTTAGTTGCCATAAGTTGCGATAGAACTGCTACCAACACTGGGTACAAAAGTGGAGTCATTGTGAGAATGGAACGCCATTTACAGAGACCGCTGCAGTGGTTCGTGTGCCTTTTCCACTTCAACGAGTTACCATTTAATGCGCTGTTAAGATCATTGCTTGGAAAACAGAAAGGACCTGGAATCTGGCCCGGAAGTATCGGAGAAGGCATTCAAAATTGCATACACTACCCTGTAAGTTTAATATATTAATAGTGTTTCGTGTCCGTGTGTTCCGTATACTTTACTTGTGAGCATTTTATTAATTAATAATTCGCATATTTTGTTGCTTATTCCGTTTGGTCAGGTCAAACAAAATTTCGAACGCATTACAATGGGAGAAATGCCAGCGAACATAGATGGGTGGAATATTCGAGGCGACCAGCTTTACTTGTATCGTATGGTTCGAGCCGTTCATATCGGAGAATGCGATGAAAAATTAGCCAGCGAGAAGCCCGGCGCTATTTGCAAAGCGCGCTGGCTAACAACAGCCTCTCGAATTCTGCGCTTTTATATGACGTGTACGCAACCCTCGATGGTATTGAGAAAACTGGCTCAGTTCGTTGTGAAAGTGTATGCACCATTCTGGTTTCTTGTAAAAAGCCAATCACTGGCAATTCACGGAAGTCGGAATGTTTTCCTTTATATATGTTGGATTCGTCAGTTGCCAAAAGATATTCAAGAGGTCATCCGTCCGTTCATTGAAAATAACGGATATTTTTTTCATCCTGAAAATATTTTGTTATCGATGATAACAGACCCAGATCAACTAGTGCGTTCAGATGCCTATGATAAGATTTTATCAGCCCGCAATGAAGCCACGGGAAGCATTCGACAAATGTTCGGTCCACCAGTTCATAATTTTATCAATTTTTATAGTGACTCATATTTCAATATGATCGATTGGAAACAATTTGAATTGACTGAGCCGCCATGCTTGCAGTTTTTTTCGCAAGAACAGTTAGAAGCATTCCAATTTTCAGAAGAAATTATCGATTTACCAGGTTAGCACAAGAAAAACTTAATTTGATTGCTTTCTTTGCTGAACTCATTTATTTTCACAGATTATCCATGCCATTCTCAAAACACCGAGCGTTTTGTTCATGTTGTGCATGAATCAGCTATGGCGGTCACCGATGAGCAACGCATGGGCCACATCTTTTCTAAACTTGAGAGCCGCCAAAAATACACCCAACTTGAATCGCGTCGAAATATGGTTGATTAAAATTTTAATTGTACCTTAATTTTTATATTTATTGTTCTAAGAATTGAAATATGATGCGTAAATAGTAGAAGGGGGTTGTTGAGGTCAACGACTTTAAAAACTGAAAACCTGTTATGTGCGGGACAAAAACACCAATATATGTATTACACTTTGACAACCGACTGTAAACATCGAAGATACAAAGAACAACATATAAATACATGCAATGCTCTCGGTAAAATAAGAAAAAAAATAGTTTAACACTTTTTCTGCTGGGAAAATCGACATACTTCGTTAGGAAGAGTTTCATGATTTTATGCGAGCTTTAATTTTCTGATATTAGAGTGGTACATTAGGGTAGTAGCAACTGAGATATGATGGGTAAGTACCAGAACGGGGTGCTTGAGCTCAATGACTTCAAAGACAAAAAAATCGGCCTCGTCGAGACAAAAACATCGATGTATCACACTTTAAAATCCGTTTATAAATGCAGAAGTTATATAGAAAAATGTAAAAGCGCGACCCCTACGTTCAGCATAAATAAATAAAAAAATTTTTTTTGAAACTACCTTTCAATAATACTTCATATTCGAAGGTGTACGGCGAACTTTTTTTTTTTTTACTTGTAACCTGGTACGCTCTAATGTACATGTCGCAATTGTACCCAGAAACTAATGAAACTTTGCACAACGAAGTTTCTCGGGATAAAGACGAACGCTATTTCATTTGAAGAAAATCGGTTCAGATTTAGATATAGCCCCCATACGAATTTCACTCCCGATTTGACACTCTTCACTCAAGATATCACATATTTTAACAGATTTTATTCAAAATTGGCAAAACATCCTATATTTCAACTAGAAACATCAATGGTGAAAATGTGTTAGATCGGTTCAGATTTATATATAGCACCCACACAAATTGCACTCCCGATTTGATTTTTTCCAATCTATAAACAACATACTTTAACATATCTTCTTCAAATCTTGCAAAATATCTCATATTTCAACTAGAAACACCCATGGTGAAAATGGGTCAGATCGGTTCAGATTTACATATAGCTCCCATAGAAATTTCGGCTCCAGAAACCACATATTTTCACCGACTTTCTTCAAATTGAGCATAACACATTATACCTGAACTGGAAGCACCTATTGTGAAAGTGGATCACTTCATTCCATGTTTGGCTATAGCCTCGATACAAATATTCTTCTCGATTTGACAAATTGGGTCATATCATATCAGTCTCTGATTAGTATACTTACAAAAATCCTTTCCGTTTTCACTTTTTTACCGAATGGAATTGAATTCGGATAGAAAGTGGAGTGTATCATATATTCGGTCCCGCCCGACTTTAGCCTTTCATTACTTGTTAAGAGTGGGGGTCCATTCTCAAAATTTTTATAATATGAATGATTTTAAAAATTTTTTGCAATTAAAGATTTTCATGTGAGGCATAGTTGACCAAACATCTTGAATATCATAATCCATAATCCTTCCAAAGAATGGCAAAGCTCTACCTACTTCGACACAATCCACTTTCATCAATAAACATTTTATTAAGCATTTAGATGAAAAGGTTATACTATATGTATTCCATAAGAACATGGACGCGAGTGGCTCACTCTTTCGAGACCGAAATATGTATGTGTGTTTTCATAAATATATACAGTTTGGTGGTTGTCTATTTTTATAGTAGAAAAAAATATCGGCGGCGTGGTTGTAGTCGATGTGAGCCGATGAAATCGGAGGCGGTGCGGCTCTTGTGGAAACATGCGGCGGCGGCGGCTAGTCTGCTCCGTCCGACTTTAGCCTTTCCTTACTCGTTCCAAAATGAGGCCGGTCAGGCACTTACTGTAAATGGTCTTCGCTATCGTGAGATGATAACGAACTTTTAATGACCCGAATTGGAATATATGGATGTGGACGATATGTGGTTTCAACAGGACGGTGCCACTTGAAACTAACGAAACAATGGCTCTGTTGAGCGACAAATTCAATGGCCGTGTTATCTCACGCGGTGGCGATGTCAATTGACAGCCAAGATCATTTGATTTGACACCGTTGGCGGCTATTTGGCCGATATTTTGTTCCATACATAATTGAACCATACCAATATTATCATAATAAAAATAAATGACAATAATTTCCTAAATAATTTGTGTTTTAAAATTTAACCACCCTTTATAACCCCATCTAAATGGGCTCATTTTTACACCATTACCGCTCTAGAGCCTACGTCTTACATCGGATCTTGAACAAATTTTGCAGGAATACCTGCCGAGAAAGAGAAGTATATAGGCTCGTGTTTTTTGACACAGGCCCCGAGTGTTGTGATATACCCCCTACAAATGTCCACCTATTTTCAGCAAAACCTTCATATTACCATGGACCTTATAAGTGGACCATTACGCAAATATATTGTCACCGCTCTGCATATACGTTCCGATAGGCTTATACCTTTAAGTATACCGATAGGCTTAGAATCACCAGCTGAGTCGATTTAACGATGTCTGTCTGTCCGTCCGTCCGTCCTTCCGTCTGCAGACCTCTAAGCTTGTTCGCACTTTACAGGTCGCAATTGTTGTCCGATTGTCATGAAACTTGGCAGAAGTTATTGATATTTCGATTTGACATTTTCCGCTCTAGAAACCACATCTTCTACCCGATTTTCTTTAAATTTGGCACAGCATCTACAATCCAACTAGAAACACCTATGCAGAAATTGGGTAAGATCGGTTCAGATTTAGATATAGACCCCATACAAATGTCACTCCTGATTTGACATTTTCCGCTCTAGAAACCACATATTGTACCCGATTTTCTTTAAATTTGGTACAACATCTTATAATCCAACTAGAAACACCTATGCGAATGTTTAACCGATTTTGGCCAAACTTTACGTATTATATTTCACCAATAAATAGTGAATGAGAAATATATAAGCCCATGTTTTAGACCAGGCCCCCTTTTGAAATGTCGGTCCTATTATTACTGTATAATTTGTATTTGTCTGTCGGATAATTGGATCAATTACCATATTATTAACCATATTTGTTGAATTTGACTAAAGATTAATTTATAGTAACTGTATAATTTATATGAATTGCTCCCATGAAATACCTGGGTTTAGTAATCAAACCGAGGTACATACGCAGTGAGTGGTGTAGGGTATTATATAGTCGGCCCGCCCGACTTTAGCCTTTCCTTACTTGTTTATAATATGCTACTTCTTATAGTATCACAAGCAACATAGAACTTATTTATTAGGCACCGCAAATTGACTAAAAAAGTTATGAACACAGCAATACTGTGAGTCTAAAATGGCGATATTCGTCCAAGGTTTCACATGCATTTCTTATGGACAGAAGAAAAATCGACGCCGTTGACCATTTGCCGCTGCGGATGTCGACCAGCCATACACATAAGAATATATGTGATTATGTTTAGAGGTGTTTTTAGGAGCATTTAGCTCGCAGACGGTTTAACCTAAGGACGAAATACTTTGCAGATCTTCATTAAATAAATCAGGGGGCGATCACAGCAATACTCGTTCTTGTAGGTAATATGAGGCTGATGAACTATGCGATTATAAGAAAAAAAGTGAAAGGTACTTGTATTTCAAAGACTAAAAAAAATACGCATAATATTTGAACTTCATGATAGACTTATGATTTATTTTCTTATTTTTTATATATTTTATCTTATTCTATTCTCTGCAAGATATCTGAATCGCAGAATGGAGTAATTGATCAAGAAATTATAGCTGTTTGTCAAAATGATTTCCTATTTTAGCAAGACAAAATTTGTAGTTTTACGGTGTTCACACCTGTTCTAAACAAATAATTTGGTAGTAATAGATGCAGCCCGAAAAGTAATGTTGGGTTGATATAGTATTAAAAAAATAGCAAAATGATCCTACAGGAATGTCTGGAGTCATTTTGGAAAGATTTCAGTAAATCTGATTATGACATCGGAATTGACCTATTCCTAAGAACGAGTGTACATCTTGTGGAATTGCCCTATAGTGAATAATTTTCCTAGTTTTTACTGTTTCAAGAACCGGTAAGACCGAATTTTCATAAAAAGAAACCTGACATTGCAAAAAACCGGGGTTTTGATCACCCTAGTATAGGCCCATCACTGTATGAATAACGTAATGCAAAAGATTTTCATCAATTGTACCATATTCGTTAAATTCGACTAAATATTAATTTATAGTATACAGTATAATTTATATGCACTACATAAAATCGCTGCATTGAAACACCTTGGTTTTATAATCCAAACATGGTACACACGCAGGGAGTGGTATATGATATCATATAGTCGGCCGCGCCCGACTTTAGCCTTTCCTTACTTGTTTTACTTATGTTATTTTATTCATGCGTTACTAATTCACAAATTGTCCGTATTTAAGTTATTTCATATGTAATTGCACTTAATACTAAAAAAACTCACTCTACTCACTTAAACTACAAATTAAATTGAAATGAGTAGCTAAATATTCTTGTCCAAACTTGAGTGTATTCTGATTTTACTCGTTTTTCCTTTTTTCAACTATCACTTACACACTGTAATCTTATCTGTCATTCCCAACAACAGATCTAAAATCATCTCTAAATTCGTTATGTATGTACATATGGTTATACTTACGTACTTTTGCTGCATTTGTATCGAACGTTCTGTGTTGTTGTTTGTTTTGTCGATGAACTACCCAAAGTTGATTGTACTCTAATTAAAGTTTACTTTCTGAGGACATGTGTAAATATCCTTTGCCTCTGTCTGTGTCCGTGAGTAATTCTTGTGGTCGAATCTAAAATAAATACAAACAAACAAACAAAGAAGAAACTGTAGTAGAAGATGGAAACTTTTGTGACGTTCGTTTTGTTTTATTTTCGAATTTTTGTATTATACGAACATCAGAAACATGCGAGAAGTACAGACTTCAATCATGATATTATTTCGGTTCAGCAAATATTGGTAAATATTGTAAATAACTTGTTATTGTAAATAACTTGTTATTATAAATAAATTGTAAATATTGTAAATTTCTTGTTCTGTAAATAAATTGCATTTTTTGAAGAGCAACCAACCACATTTGAAATAAAAATTTAAAATTGTTTTTTTCAACCCTAAAAGAGAAAAATTTACAGCATATTTAAGTGTCGAAAACCTTGAGCTCGCAATTTATTGATGATATAAGATGAAGCCACTGGATGTTAAATCGGAACAATGCGGTGGAAGCGATTGATTTGACCTAAACATTACCTTCGTGGAATGTGAAATTATTATTTCTTATTTCTCCAGAGACTTCTGGAAATATAAATGTCACATGCCTGTTAGGACATACGTCTTTTGAGGCACTGTCACATTTCATTAGACAAATAGACACGAGCCGATTTAAAATTAAACAAGAACAAACGGCGTTAAGTTTGGCTGGGCCGAACTTCATATACCCTCCACCATGGATTGCATGCCACAAAGGCTGTAATATTGAAAAAAATAATTTTATAAAAAAAAATAATATATCTATTATTTCAAACCATGCTTATAAGGCAAGGCGTTTACATATCAAAATATTACTTCAAGACAATTCAAAAAGCTTAAATACCATAAATATTGGTATATAGTGGGTGCCACAGTTGCTTGTATTTCCATTCTACTTTAATTCCAAAAATACAAATTTTGAAAATCCATTATCTCACGTACATAGTGCAAAATAGCCTAGCTTCATGATTCATCAAATTTATGCCGTAAAAGTAAAAAGTACGAATTTGGAAAAATCTTTTTATTTTGCGTGTCTATGATTCTAGCCGCGACCGATTGATTGGTACAATTTTTATCCCCTTTTTGCCCCCTTAAGAGTACGACTTTCTTAAATATCTTTATTTTACGTGTCTACGCAATTATCTTTCTTGTCTATGCAGTCGGAGGAATGTGTACTCCGAATTTCATGACTCTAGCTGCGGTCATTTGGTTGGTACTATTTGTATCCCCTTTTTAAATTTCAACCCCAAAAAATACGAATTTCGAAAAATCCGTTTATTTTACATGTCTGCGTAATCAGAGGAATGTATACACCGAAATTCATTATTCTAGGTGCAGCCGTTTGGTTGGTACCATTTTTATCCCTCTATTCCCATTTTACCCCTTAAAAGTACGAATTTGAAAAAAAAATCTTTTATATTATGTATCTACTCAATTAGATGAATTTACACATCGAATTTCGTGTTTCTAACTGTTGTCGTTTAATATGTACCATTTTTAACCCTTTTTGTCCCATTTCACCCCCTACGAATAAAAATCATTTTATGGTGCTCTTTTTTGTTATAGAGGGAATACGCATTCCCAATATCAAGTAAATACAAGCAGACATATAAAATATGCAGCAGACATATAAAATACTCTAAAATATTAGGGGTTATTATGGGTTTTTTTAGTCCTTGTGAGGGAAAAAATTTTCCCTTTGGGCCGATTTCACCCAGTTTCAATCCCAAACGATCTATGACTATAAGATGCATTTATGGAAAATTTGGACGTCCTAGCTCCTTTCGTCTAGATGCTATAGTGCTTTCAACAGACGGACGGACGGACATGGATAGATCGCCTTAGAATCTTATGACGATCAAGAATATATATACTTTATAGGGTCTCAGGTCGATATTTGTCGAATGACAAAGTTAGTATACCCCCATCCTGGAGGTGGAGGGTATAAAAAGAAGCAACAACTATTTCTGAATATTTTGAGGATGTGGAATATAAGAGGAAGTAAATGCTTGGGATTCGTATAGTAAAAATTAAAAATAAATTTTCAAAAGCAATAATTAAAAAATGAACAGAAGCGATGTATGTACATATATCCACATTAGAAACTACCTCTGTACCCCTTATGCATATATAGGGGACTATTAATTTGCAACATATAATAGCTAAGCGTCATAATAACAACGCTGAATTCTGTTCTGGCAACTCTGCTCTAAGTATCAATGACAAGTAAATACATTATTGACTATAGAACGAAAAACCTAAAATGAAGTGTATACTACACCCACACTCCACAACCTCGACAACGGACAACAAGCAACATGGATGCCAGATTTAGAAACATAATAAATTTACGAAATATATGTCTTATGATTTGTCCTATCAAAACTATACTCGAAAAGTGTCAGACAGTTAATGTGACATTTGATATTTTCGTTTTGAGAAAAAATGCATTTCGCCCACTCTGTGAATAGATGGCTAGACTTGTGATCTTTAGCTTTTTTCAATCTTTGTAGACATCACATTAAAATAGACCACAGGTTGTTCTTTATTATCATAAAATTAAAGGGAGCAAAGAAAACAATCGTCAACAGTATACAATGCAGAGCATTTACATATTTCTGTATAATCAGCAGCATAGAATTGATGAAGTTTCAGAGGAAATCGCACGAAGTTCCACCAGGACATTCGTCTGGAAGCCAATTTATCAACCGGGCCGAAATTTATATACCCTGCACCATGGATTGCATTCCACATAGGATGTCTCTTTTTGTCCCATTTCGCCCACTAAAACTTTTATTTAATTTTTGGTACTTTCACTCTACAAGGGGAATGTACGCAACAAATTTGAAGTGTATATACAGCAGAAATTAAAAAAATTGCATAAATATTCTACATAATAGGAAGTACTTTTAGTCCTTATTAGGGAAAAATGGTTCCCCCCTGGCCGATTTCGCCAACTTTAAATCCCCACCGATCTACAACAATAAGACACTTTTAAGGAAAATTTGAACGTCCTAGCTCATTTCGTTCGGCCGTTATCGTGCTTTCAACAGACAGATGGACATCGCTAGATTGTCTTAGAATTTTACCACCACCCAGAATATGTATACTTTATAGAGTCTCCGATGAATATTTTAAAGTATTACAAACAGAATGACACAGTGAAGGTGGAGGGTATAAAAATAGTACCAACTAAACGACTACAGCTAGAATGATGAAAATCGGTGTACACATCCTCTGATTGTGTAGACACGTAAAATAAACGGATTATTCGATATTCGTACTTGTTGGGGTTAAAATGGAAAAAGGGGATAAAAATAGTACAATGCAAATGGTGGAATAGAATTCGGTGTATACATTCCTCTGACTGCATGGACACGCAAAATATAGAGATTTTTAAAATTCGTACTTTTTACTTTTAAAAAAATTTGTTGAATCATGTAGTTAGGATATTTTTCACTATGTACGTGGGATTAAAATAGAATTTAAATACAACTAACTGTAGCACGCACTAGCTACCAATATTTATGGTATTTAAGCTTTTTTGAAAATATAAATAAAGAATATTTATTTTTTGAATTGATTTGAAGTATTATTTTGATGTACATAGTATAAACATATTAGTAGCCTTGCCTTATAAGCGTGATTTGAAATAATAAAAAATATATTTATTTATAAAATACTTTTACGATATTTGTATTTGTTTTGGTTATGTTAACAAATGTTACTGCACTTCTACTAAAATCGACAGCATGTGTGGAATTCAATCCATGGTGGAGGGTATATAAAGTTCGGCCCGGTCCAACTTAACGTCGTTTTTACTTGTTTTAATAGTACGGCTAGAGACTTCATATTCAAATTACCATTTACTTTTCAAATAATTTCATTTTATATATCATTTAAATTATCTGAATAACATTATAAACAAGTAAGGAAAGGCTAAATTCGGGCAGGGCCGACTATATGATACACTCCACTTTCTATCGGAATACAATTCAATTCAGTAAAAAAGTGAAAACGGGAAAAATTTTTATAAGTTTCCCAATCACAGGCTAATATGACCTGGTCCAACTTGTCAAATCGAAGATAATATTTGTATCCAAACATAGAATGAAGTGACTAACTTTCACAATAAGTTCTTCCAGTTGAAGTATAACGTGTTATGCTCAATTTTAAGAAATTCTCTGAAAATACGCGGTTTCTGGGGGAACGAAATTTGTATGAGAGCTATATGTAAATCTGAACCGATGTGACGCATTTTTACCATAGGTGTTCCTAGTTTCAATATATGATGTTTTGCCAATTGTGGAGCGGAAAAATTCAAATTAGGAGCGAAATTTGTATGGGCGCTATATATAAATCTGAACCGATCTAACACATTTTTAAAACAGGTGTTTCCAGTTGAAATATAAGGTGTTTTGCGAATTTTGAAGAAAATCTGTTAAAATATGTGGATTCTAGAGTGGAAAAATTCAAATTGGGAACGAAATTTGTATGGGAGCTATATATAAATCTGAACCGATCTAACACATTTTTACCACAGGTGTTTCTAGTTGAACTATAAGATGTTTTGCCAATTTTGAAGAAAATCTGTTGAAATATGTGGTATATAGAGTGAAAAGGGTCAAATCGGTAATGAAATTCGTATGGGGTCTATATCTAAATCTGAACCGATTTTCTTCAAATTAAATACCGTTCGTCCTTGTCCGTTTCGTTGTGCAAAGTTTCGTTTGGTTCTGGACAGATGAACGGACAGATAGACGGACATTGCTAAATCGACTCAGAAAGTGATTCTAAGCCGATCGGTATAATTAACAATTGGTCTATCTCCCTTCCTCTTGGGTGTAACAAACAAATGCACAAAGACATAATACTCTCGTGGAGTGTAAAAAAATGTTTATTTACATCACCATACATCAATATCAATGGATATAGTGTGACTTATACCACATTCAAACTAGCACACTTTTGGTGTGAATAAAATGAGAAATGTCATTGTAGCGATACACTTTTTATAAATGTAAAAAAAAAGTTGTTTAAGAAAGTTCTTAGAGATCATTTAGAGATTAGAGATGACCACCAATATTCTAACTGGCACATATATAGTAGGCTGGGTCGCCGTCCATACAAATGGAAAACAAGTTCCAGTCACCCCACGAAAATAAAATTTCGATTGTTTAATGAGGATTTGCGAAATATTACGTTCCTAGATCAAGTTATCTGTAAGCTAAACGCTCCTGAAAATAACCCTAAAAATCATGTTTTTCCAGTATAATTTTTTGTGTTACATTTTTTCAAAAAGCACTTTAAATATATGTTTTGATTCTTGTCTTAGAGTGACTTATTGGTCGAATTATTGGACGTATATAGTAATTTTTTGTTGATTTTCACAGTGACAACTGAAAAAATTTGCATACTTGGTGTTATTATTTTATAAAAAAATAAATAGCGGCAGTCAATACAGTTCGAACGATGTCTAAATGATGAACATCGGAATTAAATTGACGACGCTGCGCTCATTTTTGTAAAAAGATTTTGAATTTTTTGCTCTGTAAATCCATCTCCTGTATTAAATTATTTTACAAACAAGGAGTCAGTGATGTAATTTTTCGTCCGATATTCATCATTTAGGTGTCATTCGAAAGGTATTAATTCCCTCTATTTATTTTTCATATCAACTCTTACAAAATGTTTCCAAGAAATATGAGTTTTTAGCTGTCACCTTGAAAACCACAAAAAATCAATATAAACGGCCAATAATACTACCAATGAGTTGTTCTAAGAAAAGAATACAATTTTTTATTTAAAGTGCTGCCAGTGATCTATTAATTCAGAAAAAAAATTGGGCAAAAATGCATCATAAAAAAATTACACGGATAATTTTTAGAGGTGTTTTCTGGAGCGTTTAGCTCACAGATGGCTTGACCCAGTGACTTAATATTTTCCATATCATCATTAAACAATCCAATCATCATTTCTGAGGGGTGACCGCTACAATTTATTTTCGTGACCCAGCCTAATATATATTTAGTACCCATACTATATCACTTTTTTCCCTGTACTCAGTTGTAATGGGGAAGAAGGTGGAGGGTATCACATAATCGGCCCAGCCCAACTTTAGCCTTTTTTTCGTATCAGTGAGCGAACACATTCTGAAGAAGGGCTGTAGGCCTTCTTTATAGAATGGTGAGAATAGGCCTTGAAATAGAAGGCAGGATCGAATGTGTGTCGGATATTTTGGAAGGCCTTGTCAATTCCACCGCTGGGATTGTTGCCCCACCCCCGCTCACAATAAGTGTGCGTGTGAGTGTGTGTATTTAAGTAGATTACGATTTTTTATTAAGTCATTATTATGTTAAGCTCTTTTATACATTTATATGGAAAGCGAAAAAGGGAAAATCTGGTATATTCATATTCATTTCCCTACATTACATTAAGTTTTGAGTCTTTGAAATTACTGGCGTCATTCATGTCAGCTAATTGAAATTGTTTATTTTAAGATAACAAGAAGAAAATATTAAAATTGTTTCAGCAGGTGCTAGCTTATAGTCTAACAATTTGGTTAAAAACGAAAGGTGTATTTCACAGATTACCAGGAAATGTATTTTCCCATCAAAAGTTATCGAAAAGTATATTAATCAAATTTACAAATAAATGAAACTCAAGTTCAAATTCATAAATAATATAAATAAGAACTCTAATTTTTCAATTATTTTTTTTTTTTTTTTCAAATCAAAATCCCTTGTATTTAATTCCAATTAGATAAAATAATGTTAGGCAAAACAAAAAGAGAAAACATGTTGGTATTTATTATTTGTATTATTTATCCTTTAAAAAATGCCAATTTTTTCAAACAAAAATGAATTGAAAACATGGTATGCTAAAATCTATGCTTTATTGCTGTTCGTGACATAGAAGTGGTATTTTCTGTATAGTCATGCCAATCCATCTCTAATAAAGCAATTTGAATATTATTATTAACATAATAATATAATATTTTGCTCAAAATTTCAAACTTTAACGACCTGTATCAAGAGACAAATTGAGATCAGACCAAAAAATGACGGAGGCTCGCTAAACTTTAGAATTTAACAAAGATAACCTTTTTTTATTGATTGTGGGGAAATACCAAAATTGTAATTTTTGTGTTATATCAAATGTTTTTGTAGGAGGTGAAGTGGTGTACGTTCCTCTAATTGACTAAATATTTTTTTTCTAAATTCATGCTTTTATGGGATAAAAATGGTACCATCTACACGACTGCAGCCAGAATAATGAAACGCAAACTAAAAAGTTGTTTTCCAAATTTGTAGAGGTCAAATGTTCCCAGGATAAAAATGGTAACAACGAAACGGCTACAACTGGAGTAATACTTTCTGCTGTGATATTTGGTAAGTTCAATCTTTGTATAACGTTAAGGCACACTATAAAATCATACTATATTAGGGGGTGAAATGGGATAAAAATGGTAGCAGTGAAACGACAATAGCTAGTAAACTGAAATTCGGTGTTTTCAGGAGCGTTTAGCTCACAGATGGCTTGACACAGTGACGAAATATTTTGCAGATCATCATTAAACAATCCAATCTTCATTTCTGGGGGCTGACCGCTGTAATTTATTTTCTTGACCCATCCTAATATACATGACTAGCAAAAGTGATTTATAGAAAATGTTTGTTTTAAACTTTTCACTTTAAAATCAATTAAGGGCCAGATGGCAAGACTGTATCCCCTATGACACTTGGTCGTCCACAAATGACGCAGATAAGGCCGTTAATCATGGGACTTTATTAGAAATTATGTTAATGTTAGACGTTATTAGAAATGTATTGTTGATGTCCTCTGAAAATAGGACATAAAGAGGAATAAATAACGGGGAAAACAACTTCTTTCTAAGGTCATGCAACCAAGTCCACCAGTGCGTCATTATCTGCTGACCCTAAAATTTGAACTGTGTACACCTATATACACACTGCTTTACGCTCTATTGTTTAAGTAGGTCACTTGCTCATGCTAGACCACTTTAGATTAAGCTATCAAAAAGGCATTGACTCGTTACAGTTGTAGCCAAGAAATGTTCATTCATTGAATTAAGGTAGAAATAAATGGGTTCACGAACATCTCGATCTATATATACGTGGCCAACAATTATTATTTTCCCAGATACAAAACCTTAAGGTTTTTTGTAATGTAGTCCATCGATTTTTTTGCTTTTCTTTCATTTTCTTCTTTTTCCATTGTTCAAGCCACATTGTAAAGGTCATCTAGGAATGAAATGAAAGCGGATATACTCGCATGTATGTTCATATGTATGTATATACGAGTATGAATCCTTTTTTTTGCCTTGAGCCAGAACAATACCATTCACCTAAGCCAACAACGAGTCCAGTACAATAAGTTCATATTTCAATGTAAATATTTATTAGAAAATATTTACATAGCATCAGTTGGTCTCGTATTGTTCTGTAGCAAACACCCATTTGTTGTTTTAGGATTATGTACTTACAATCTCACATATATACGTTGGAGCGGTTCACGGAAAAAATGGCTGTAAGTGGGCACAACGAAATGGAATTGCAAAAATTTTAATGACGATTCTGACTTCATTGTTAGGCGAGATATCAATAAACTGCTCATTAGACTGGGTCAGCCTACATATAAAAAATCCCAAATGCGATAGAGGTGATTCCACGTAAAATGACATTTTTTTTTCAAAATCAATTTATGATTTAAAAAACACCGATAAACATTCGTAATATTTATACTTCTTATAATACATATTTTTGATTACACTGGTGTCGTAACAGAATTTCCGTCACACCCGTTCCAATGGAATTACCCATATTAAAGCTTACATCGAAACAATAGAAAAAATACTTTTTCGGAGCTCGCTCTATCGTAACGTTTTTGCAAAGTTTCTATGTGTAGGTCTGGACGAGTATTATACTCGCCTCATAGATGTCGCAGATGTACAATGCCACTTTATATTTGGCATCGAATTTGGGAATTGTTGGTGACCCGGCCTACTGCTCATTTACCGATATCAGTCATACGTGATGCAAAACTGTACTACTTTTAAATTTGTTTATGGACCGAGACCCAGTTTAATGTACCTATAAACACACCATATCCAGGTTGCACCGAGCATATTCACATAAAAATGAAATTCGAAAAGCAAATGTAAAATAAATATAATATATTGAGCAAATAGTATATGTACTGGAAAGAAAATGTCTAGCACCCCCCACCTTAGAGTTAATTTAACGGTTTCAACTGATTTATGTCTCATTGGTCAATGAGTAATTCCAAGTGAAATGGAGCAGAAATTTTGCTTTTGTTCTAAGATTTAAATGAAGGTTTGCAAATTTGTACTTTTATTTATCTAGTCTCAACATAGAAATGATCACTAGAGAACAAATCAAAAAGTTTTTAAAAAGTCTCAAAAACAAATAGTGTCCTTGTTCTGCCAGAATATCAAATATATTTGCTGTTAAAACTGTTTAATGCTTGCATAAATCTATGCAATTTTCCAAATACTTGGAAACAATCTAAAGTTATTGCCATTTCTAAACCTGGAAAAGATAGTTTAAATCCAGAGTCATATAGGCCAATCAGTCTTCTAAACACGATGAGCAAAGTTTTGGAAAAAAAACATCAAAATTCGGCTTCCGTTCCCAACCACACAACCATTAACTCGGATTAAAACAAGGCTAACAAGAAAGGCTAAAGTCGGGCGGGCCGACTCTATGATACACTCCACTTTCTATCCGAATACAATTTAATTCGGTGAAAAAGTGAAAAAGGGAAGGATTTTTGTATCCTGTAAATGTATGTTTGACAAAAAAATGTTAAATCGGAAAGGACATTTGTATGAGGGTATACTGAAATCTGGAACGAAATAAGTGAAATATAATATGTATAGTTTGGCCAAAATCGGTTAAACATTTGGGAGCAACATTTGTATTTGCGCTATATCTAAATCTGAACCGATCTTAGCCACTTTCACCATAGGTTTTTTACTTGGATTATAAGCTGTTGTACCAAATTTAAAGAAAATCGAGTTCAATATGTGGTTTCTAAAACGGCAAAAGTCAAATCGGGAGCCACATTTGTTTGGGGGCTATATCTAAATCTGAACCGATCTTACCCAATTTTTGCATAGGTGTTTCTAGTTGGATTATAAGATGTTGTGCCAAATTTAAAGAAAATCGGGTACAATATGTGGTTTCTAGAGCGGAAAATGTCAAATCGGGAGCGTCATTTGTATGGGGGCTATATCTAAATCTGAACCGATCTTACCGAATTTCTGCATAGGTGTTCCTAGTTGGATTATAAGATGTTGTGTCAAATTTAAGAAAAATCGGGTACAATATGTGGTTTCTAGAGCGGAAAATGTCAAATCGGGAGCGTCATTTGTATGGGGCTATATCAAAATCTGAACCGATCTTACCCACTTTCTGCATAGGTGTTTATAATTGGATTATAAGATGTTTTGCCAAATTTAAAGAAAATCGGGTACAATATGTCGTTTCTAGAGCGGAAAATGTCAAATCGGGAGCGACATTTGTATGGGGCTATATCTAAATCTGAACTGATCTTACCGATTTTCTGCATAGGTGTTTCTAGTTGGATTATAAGATGTTGTGCCAAGTTTAAAGAAAATCGAGTATAATATGGGGTTTCTAGAGCGGAAAATGTCAAATCGGGAGCGACATTTGTATGGGGGCTATATCTAAATCTGAACCGATCTTACCGAATTTCCGCATAGGTGTTTCTAGTTGGATTGTAAGATGCTGTGTCAAATTTAAAGAAAAGATCGGTTCAGGTTTAGATGTAGCGCAAATACAAATGTTGCTGCCAAATGTTTAACCGATTTTGGCCAAACTATTCATATTATAAAGAGTGATTTTTTTGAGGTTAGGATTTTCATGCATTAGTATTTGACAGATCACGTGGGATTTCAGACATGGTGTCAAAGAGAAAGATGCTCAGTATGCTTTGACATTTCATCATGAATAGACTTACTAACGAGCAACGCTTGCAAATCATTGAATTTTATTACCAAAATCAGTGTTCGGTTCGAAATGTGTTTCGCGCTTTACGTCCGATTTATGGTCTACATAATCGACCAAGTGAGCAAACAATTAATGCGATTGTGACCAAGTTTCGCACTCAGTTTACTTTATTGGACATTAAACCAACCACACGAATGCGTACAGTGCGTACAGAAGAGAATATTGCGTCTGTTTCTGAGAGTGTTGCTGAAGACCGTGAAATGTCGATTCGTCGCCGTTCGCAGCAATTGGGTTTGTGTTATTCGACCACATGGAAGATTTTACGCAAAGATCTTGGTGTAAAACCGTATAAAATACAGCTCGTGCAAGAACTGAAGCCAAACGATCTGCCACAACGTCGAATTTTCAGTGAATGGGCCCTAGAAAAGTTGGCAGAAAATCCGCTTTTTTATCGACAAATTTTGTTCAGCGATGAGGCTCATTTCTGGTTGAATGGCTACGTAAATAAACAAAATTGCCGCATTTGGAGTGAAGAGCAACCAAAAGCCGTTCAAGAACTGCCCATGCATCCCGAAAAATGCACTGTTTGGTGTGGTTTGTACGCTGGTGGAATCATTGGACCGTATTTTTTCAATGATGCTGTTGGACGCAACGTTACGGTGAATGGCGATCGCTATCGTTCGATGCTAACAAACTTTTTGTTGCCAAAAATGGAAGAACTGAACTTGGTTGACATGTGGTTTCAACAAGATGGCGATACATGCCACACAGCTCGCGATTCTATGGCCATTTTGAGGGAAAACTTCGGAGAACAATTCATCTCAAGAAATGGACCGGTAAGTTGGCCACCAAGATCATGCGATTTGACGCCTTTAGACTATTTTTTGTGGGGCTACGTCAAGTCTAAAGTCTACAGAAATAAGCCAGCAACTATTCCAGCTTTGGAAAACAACATTTCCGAAGAAATTCGGGCTATTCCGGCCGAAATGCTCGAAAAAGTTGCCCAAAATTGGACTTTCCTAATGGACCACCTAAGACGCAGCCGCGGTCAACATTTAAATGAAATTATCTTCAAAAAGTAAATGTCATGGACCAATCTAACGTTTCAAATAAAGAACCGATGAGATTTTGCAAATTTTATGCGTTTTTTTAAAAAAAAAAGTTATCAAGCTCTTAAAAAATCACCCTTTATTTCACCTATTTCGTTCCAGATTTCAATATACCCCCATACAAATGTCCTTTCCGATTTAACATTTTTTGTCAAACACATACATTTACAGGATACAAAAATCGATCCCGTTTTCAATTTTTCACCGAATTAAATTGTATTCGGATTGAAAATTGAGTGTATCATAGAGTCGGCCCGCCCGACTTTAGCCTTTCCTTACTTGTTTTGTTATAGAGGGAATGTGCATACCCAATATTAAGTAAGTCCAAGCAGACATATTGAAAAATGTGCTTAAATACTTTAAAATATTAGGGAATATTATGGATATTTTTAGTCCTTGTGAGGGAAAAAATTTTTTCCTTTGGGCCGATTTCGCCCAGTTTTAATCCCAACCAATCTACGACTATAAGACGCATTTATATGAAATTTGGATGACTTAGCTCCTTTCGGTTAAATGCTAGTGTGCATTCAACAGACGGACGGACAGACGTCTTAGTATTTTATGACGATCAAGAATACCCTATAAAGTATACATAGGGTCTCAGGTCGATATTTCAAGCTGTTACAAACGGAATTACAGAGTTAGTATACCACCATCCTGGAGGTGGAGGGTATAAAAATTACTCTTTTCTTGAGATTTTTCCTGTGAAAAAACGAACAAATAATTTGACGATTTTTCATTTCATATTTGGGTGATTTTGCTTTTATTTTTGGTCGTAATTTCATTGTTTCTTTTTGGGCGATTTTTCTTATTTCTTTTCTTTTGGCTATTTTTTTTGACAATTTTTTATTGGATATTTCATGCAGCCATCACGGATTCTTGCTGGTGTTTGGTGTATTATCCACAACGGCATCAACAAATGAGCGCTATTTTTCATCTATACATGGGCTAAAATATTAAAACCTTATATAGGGTGATTTTTTAAGACTTGATAACTTTTTTTTAAAAAAAAACGCATAAAATTTGCAAAATCTCATCGGTTCTTTATTTGAAACGTTAGATTGGTCCATGACATTTACTTTTTGAAGATAATTTCATTTAAATGTTGACCGCGGCTGCGCCTCAAGTGGTCCATCCGATTAGTCCAATTTTGGCATTTCCACGTTTTTGAGTAACAGAGGCCCAATTGCTGCGAACGGCGACGAATCGATAATTGATGGTCATCATTAACATTGGCCGATACAGCTGCGATATTTTCTTCAGTTCGTACTCTACGTAAGCGTCTTGGTGGTTTAATGTCCAACAATGTAAATTTGGTGCGAAATTTAGTCACAATAGCCCGAATAGCCGCTTCAGTGGGTCAATTAAACTGACCATAAAATGGAAGCGTGCGATGAACTTTCTTAACAGAGCACGCATTTTGATAATAAAATTCAATGATTTGCAAGCGTTGCTCGTTAGTAAGTCTATTCACGATGAAATGTCAAAGCATACTGAGCATCTTTCTCTTTGACACCATGTCTGAAATCCCACGTGATCTGTCAAATACTAATGCATGAAAATCCTAACCTCAAAAAAATCACTCTTTACAATGAATGCAATTCAATCGATGGGATTGCCTTAGAATTGATGTCGACGTAGGTGGACTTATGCTCCTTGGAGAGGTGCCAAAACTTAACAAGGCGAATTCCTTTAGTCGTCCGAAGTACGCCTCCACCAAGAGAGTTGATGTACTTTATTCATAAGTGTTAATCACGAGTAAAATAAAAAAATCCCGAATGTTATTAAAGTCAGAGACTGGCTGGCAGACTTAATATAAACTTGACTTCATGTTCATTAAAAACAAATCATTTGCTTTTCACTTCAGTTAAATTGAAATCTTTCGTGATGAATCGCTGAACGTTTCTTTCGCAAATTGCACTGCATGTGGCATTTCCGTGAAAGCATCACGAACGAAACCAAATCGCTTTAGGCCAACAATGAAGAAAAATGATGTGTACAAAACAGCGAATAGCACTGGAGGCAGGAAGTAATGGTGCATAACTTGTCTATGTCTATTTCTAAGGCGATGTCACCAAAATCGAGTCGAGGCGAGCAACACCCACCTACACTAAAGGGGTGCATATTGGACTTTGTTAACAGATTTAATGGAAGCAATGTTGGCATACACTCAAAAAATAAAAACTGAAATAGAAGTGAACTAAATTGAGAGAAATTGATATTTGTTAAACGCACTGTCTTTGACCTAAATCAGCGAACATACTCATGTCAGAGTTAACAGAGTACAAATGAGAATTGCTAGCATTCAACGAATAAAGTCGACACATTAAAAATTTGGTTGTAAGTTATGAAACATTTCATAAAAACTATGAAATCCTTCATTACATTTATAAAGACATTTCATAACACAAATATTTTATTGGTTATGACATATTTCATAATATTGTTTCTTTAATACTCTGAAATCTTTCTTTGATCTTATGAAACTAAGTTTCAATAATTTAACAATTTTGATTTATGAAATATAAAAAATTGTATGGAACATTTCATTTTATTTATGAATTTTTCATACATATTAAGAAACAATTCACTAAATTTATGAGAAACCTTTTATGAAATCGCTCCAAAAATATTATGAAGGAAAGTTCTTTCGGTATATATATTATTGATCGTCATAAAATTCTTGGACGATCTAGCCATGTCCGACTGTTGAAAACACGCTAGCATCTAAACGAAAGGAACTTATAGGAGCTTATAGTCATAGTTTGGTTGAGATTGCAACTGGGTGAAATCGGCCAAAAGGGGAAAAAATTCCCTAACAAGGACCCTAATATTTAGAGTATTTAAGTATGTTTATACACTTCACGAGAGTATTATGGCTTTGTGCATTTGTTTGTAACACTAAAAAGGAAACGAGTTAGTCCCATCGTTTCTTGTACAGATCGGCTTAGAATAACTTTCTGAGTCGATTTAGCAATATCCGTCTGTCCATATATTGTTGTAATCAAATTACAGGTCGCAATTATAGTCCGATCTTAACAAAAATTGGCGCAATTAAGTTTTGTGGATCCAGGACGAACGCTATTTAATTTGAGGCAAATCGGTTCAGATTTAGATATAGCCCCCATACAAATGTCGCTCCCGATTTGACTTTTTCCGCTCTAGAAACCACATATTGTAACCGATTTTCTTTAAATTTGGCTCAACATCTTATAATCCAACTAGAAACACTCATGCAGAAAGTGGGTAAGATCGGTTCAGATTTAGCTATAGCCCCCATACAAATGTCGCTCCCGATTTGACTTTTGCCGCTCTAGAAACCACATGTTATATCAGATTGCCTTCAGATTTGGCAAAAACATCTTATATTTAAACTAGAAACACCTGTGGCTAAAGCGGGCTAGATCGGTTCAGATTTAGATATAGCACCCATACAAATTTCTCTCCCGATTTGACTTTTTCCGCTACAAAAACCACATATTATATCAGATTATCTTCAGATTTGGCAAACCATCTTATAAAGGGTGTCCCAAGAAGAACGCAATTTTTAAATCTGGCAACATTCGAAGTGGCATTGTTTGACATTTGAACAATTGTTATTGTTTGTTAGTAAAGAGTGATTTTTTTGAGGTTAGGATTTTCATGCATTAGTATTTGACAGATCACGTGGGATTTCAGACATGGTGTCAAAGAGAAAGATGATCAGTATGCTTTGACATTTCATCATGAATAGACTTACTAACGAGCAACGCTTGCAAATCATTGAATTTTATTATCAAAATGCGTGCTCTGTTAAGAAAGTTCAGAAAGAAAGAAATTGTGTTCAGCGACGAAGCTCATTTTTGGCTCAATGGGTACGTAAATAGGCAGAATTGTCGATTTTGGAGTGAATATCAGCCAGAAGCATTGCAAGAGCTACCAATGCATCCAGAAAAAGTCACAGTTTGGTGCGGTTTATGGGCTGGTGGCATCATTGGACCGTACTTCTTCAAAGATGATGCGAATCGTAACGTAACTGTGAATGGTGAGCGCTACCGTGAGATGATATCCAACTTTTTTTTGCCCAAAATGGAAGAACTGAACTTGGTTGACATGTGGTTTCAACAAGATGGCGCTACATGCCACACAGCTCGCGATTCTATGGCCATTTTGAGGGAAAACTTCGGAGAACAATTCATCTCAAGAAATGGACCGGTAAGTTGGCCACCAAGATCATGCGATTTGACGCCTTTAGACTATTTTTTGTGGGGCTACGTCAAGTCTAAAGTCTACAGAAATAAGCCAGCAACTATTCCAGCTTTGGAAGACAACATTTCCGAAGAAATTCGGGCTATTCCGGCCGAAATGCTCGAAAAAGTTGCCCAAAATTGGACTTTCCGAATGGACCACCTAAGACGCAGCCGCGGTCAACATTTAAATGAAATTATCTTCAAAAAGTAAATGTCATGGACCAATCTAACGTTTCAAATAAAGAACCGATGAGATTTTGCAAATTTTATGCGTTTTTTAAAAAAAAAAGTTATCAAGCTCTTAAAAAATCACCCTTTAGAATGTACGAGGTTAGTAAAAATGGAGCGCTACACGAATGAACAACGCATTCTCATTGTGAAATTGTTTTACCAAAATGGTGAAAGTTTTGCGGCTACAGTTCGCAAATTGCGATCAATTTGGGGTCACAATAATGCTCCAAAAGAGTCAACTGTAAAGAGATTAATGGATAAATTTGCCGAAACTGGGTCTGTTAGTGATGTAAAGACAACAACGCGCCATCGACCAGGTCGATCGACCGAAAATGTCGCAGCTGTACGTGATGATGTCGCTCAAACTCCATCCACCTCAATTCGACACCGAGCTCTGCAAATTGGTGTCTCCAAATCCACTTTGCAGCGAATTTTGACGAAAGATTTGCATCTTCATGCATACAAAGTTCAATTGACTCAGGAACTGAAGCCAACTGACCATGGACAGTGAAGGGAGTTCGTTAATTGGGTATTGAAGAGACAACATGAAAATGCTGATTTTGCCGATAAAATCATCTTCAGTGACGAGGCCCATTTTCATCTTGATGGCTTCGTCAATAGGCAGAATTGTCGCATTTGAGGTGTGGAAAATCCTCGAGTGATTCACGAGAAGCAAATGCATCCTCAACGTGTCACTGTGTGGTGTGGTTTTTGGGCTGGAGGAATCATTGGACCTTTTTTTTGAAAATGAGGCAGGTCAAGCGCAAACAGTCAATGGTGTTCGGTATCGTGAAATGATAACCAGTTTTTTCTTGCCTAGAATTGAAGAAATGAATGTGGAGGGCATGTGGTTCCAACAAGACGGCGCCACATGTCATACAGCCAGAGAAACAATTCAATTGCTGCATCAGTCATTTCCCGGTCGTGTTATTTCGCGTTTTGGAGATCAGAATTGGCCGCCTAGATCGTGCGATTTAACACCATTAGATTTTTTTCTTTGGGGTTTTTTGAAGTCGATGGTTTACGCGAATAAGCCGACGACGACTCAAGCCTTAAAAGACGAAATTGGACGCTGCATTAATGAAATACCGCAGCATTCATGCAAAACGGTCATTGAAAATTTCATTAAAAGATCGCGTGCATGCCAGCAAAGCCGCGGCGGCCATCTGCACGATATATTGTTCCATACATAACCTCATTCTGTCTACTTTACGATATAATAAAGTTTCACAATTTTTTCTTAAATATCTGTGATTTATTTAAAATTAAAAAAATGCGCTCTTCTTGGGACACCCTTTATTTAAACTAGGAACACCTATGGTGAAAATAGGTCAGATCGGTTCAGATACAAATTTCGCTCCCGATTTGACTTTTTTCGCCCCAGAAACCACATATTGTATTAGATTGTCTTCAAATTAGGCGAAATATCTTATATTTGCACTAGAAACACCCATGCAGTCAGTTCGGTTCAGATTTTTATATAGCTCCCACACACATTTCACTACCGATTTCACTTTTTCCACTCTATAAACCACATATTTTAAAAGATTTTCTTCAATTCCTGCAAAATATCTTATATTGCAACTACAAACAGCCATGGTGAAAATGGGTCAGATCGGTTCAGATTTATATATAGCTCCCATAAAAATTTCGCTCCCGGGTTGACTTTTTCCACCCCAGAAACCACGTATTTTCACCGAATTGTGAAAGTTAGTCACTTCATTCCATGTTTGGATATAGTCCCGATACAAATATTCTACTCGATTTGACAAATTGGACCAGGTCATATTAGCCTGTGATTAGGAAACTACAAAAATTCTCCCGTTTTCACTTCTTTACCGAATTGAGTTGTATTCTGATAGAAAGTGGAGTGTATCATATACTCGGCCCCGACTTTAGCCTTTCCTCACTTGTTTCGTTTGTATTTTTTTGTCTGTAATTAATATTTGATTTGAATTGGGTAGTCCTGGTTCAAGACCATTTTGCATCTATTGCATATTTAGATATAGCCCCCATACAAATCTCACTCCCGATTTGACATTTTCCGCTCTAGAAACCACATATTCTACCTGATTTTCTTTATATTTGGCACAACAGCTTATAATCTAACTAGAAACACCTGTGGCAAAAGCAGGTTAGATCGGTTCAGATTTAGATATATCCTCCATACAAATGTCGCTCCCGATTTAACTTTTGCCGCTCTAGAAACCACATATTATACCCGATTTTCTTTAAAATTGCCGCAACGTGTTATAATCCAACTAAAAAACCTATGGTGAAAGTGGGTAAGATTGGTTCAGATTTAGATATAGCCCAGATACAAATGTTGCTCCCAAATGTTTAACCGATTTTGGCCAAACTCTACATATTATAGTTCACTTAGTTCGTTCCATGTTTCAATATACCCCCATACAAATGTCCTTTCCGATTTAACATTTTTTGTCAAACGCATACATTTACAGGATACAAAAATCCTTCCCGCTTTCACTTTTTTAGCGAATTGAATTTTATTCGGATAGAAATTGGAGTGTTTAATAGAGTCGGCCCCGCCCTTAGCCTTTCCATATTGTTATTTTCACATTTATGCTTGACATTTGCAAAATGGGACACTACTAATTAAATCAACGCTACTTTGCATCATCCTGTAGACAGGATGTAAATCGATTTTTATCAAAATCTCTTTCTTTATGTATTATCCCAGCAAAAAAGCCTCATTACCAAGTAATGCTGGACATAAGGCTAAAGCAAAAAATCTTCACTACTTATATTTCGGATTCTTTTCTAATAATTTTTATAATTATAAAGAAAAGAGTACTTCCTCGCACACATACAAAAAGTTGAAAAATAAATACTTCTAAACAAACTGTAAAATAAAACTAAAAATAATCGCTATCTCAACTGTAGGGAACATTCATTTCATCGTCGCCCAAATATTGTCAGTGAAATAAATCGTCGTCGTGGATGTAGTTAGTAAATGTTTTATTAAATGTATCTCTGACTCACCGCAAAAATGTATATTAGTAGAAAATGCATTTTTATACACTCCACGAGAGTATTATGTCTTTGTGCATTTGTTTGTAACACCCAAAAGGAAACGAGATAGACCCATTGTTAATTATACCGATCGTCTTAGAATCACTTTCTGAGTCTATTTAGCAATGTCCGTCTGTCTGTCTGTCCGTCCGTCCGTCCGTCCGTCCGTCCGTCCGTCCGTCCATCTATTCTTGTAATCACGATACAGGTCGCATTTGTAGACAGAATCAAATGAAACTTTGCACAACGATGTTTTTCGGGATAAGGACGAACGCTATTTAATTTGAAGAAAATCGGTTCAGATTTAGATATAGCCCCCATACGAATTTCACTCCCGATTTGACTATTTTCACTCTAGATACCACATATTACAACAGATTTTCTTTAAAATTGGCAAAACATCTTATATTGTAACTAGAAACACCTGTGCTAAAAATGTGTTAGATCGGTTCAGATTTATATATAGCTCCCATACAAATTTCGCTCCCGATTTGACTTTTTCCGCTCTAGAAACCACATATTGTATCAGATTGTCTTCAGATTTGGTAAAACATCTTATATTTCCACTAGAAACACCCATGGTGAATATCGGTCAGATCGGTTCAGATTTATATATAGCTCCCATACAAATTTAGCTCCCGATTTGACTTTTTCCGCTCTAGAAACCACATATTGTATCAGATTGTCTTCAGATTTGGTAAAACATCTTATATTCCCACTACAAACTCCCATGGTGAATATGGGACAGATCGGTTCAGATTTATATATAGCTCCCATACAAATTTCGCTCCCGATTTGACTTTTTCCGCTATAGAGACCACATATTGTATCAGATTGTCTTCTGATTTGGTAAAACATCTTATAATTCCACTAGAAACACCCATGGTGAATATCGGTCAGATCGGTTCAGATTTAAATATAGCTCCCATACAAATTTCGCTCCCGATTTGACTTTTTCCGCTCTAGAAACCACATATTGTATCAGATTGTCTTCAGATTTGGTAAAACATCTTATATTTTAACTAAGAACATCTATGGTGAAAATCGGTTCAGATTTAGATATAGCCCCCATACAAATGTCGTTGCCGATTTGACATTTTCCTCTGTAGAAACCACATATTGTACTCGATTTTCTTTAAATTTGGCACAACATCTTATAATCTTACTAGAAACACCTATGCTGAAATTGGTAAGATCGGTCCAGATTTAGATATAGCCCCCATATAAATGTCGCTCCGGATTTGACTTTTACCGCTTTAAAAGCCACATATTGTGCTCGATTGTCTTTAAATTTCGCTAATCTATTAAATTTCTTAATCTAACTAAACAAAACTAGTGAAAGAGGGTAAGATCGGTTCAGATTTAAATATAGCCCAAATTCAAATGTTGCTCCCATAAGTTTAACCGATTTTGGCCAAACTATACATTTTATATTTCACCTATTTCGTTCCAGGTTTCAATATATCCTCATACAAATGTCCATTCCGATATAAAATTTTTTGTCAAACACATACATTTACAGGATACAAAAAACCTTCCCGTTTTCACCGAATTGAATTGTATTCGGATTGAAAGTGGAGTGTATCATAGAGTCGGCCCCGCCCGACTTTAGCCTTTCCTTACTGGTTAAAATCTGAAGTTAGTTACGAACATACTATGAATTTTAATTTAATAATAATGAGGTGCTATTATCAAGTTTTTTGTTGGGATGATATGGTCTTCTCATATACATACATTCAACAAATTACTTTCATATCTAAATTTGTTGTTTGCTTTTTAAAATGCATTAAAATTCCTTCTTATCTTAAGAATTTCGTATTTTTGGTTCTGTAATCATCTATGACTATTATTTCGCTTATTCCCATATGTAATGGACCAAAATAGCATTAAGCCGAATTATTTCCTTCATACGATATGAATGTCTTATATAGAATATTTAACTACAGAGTCCCAAAGTTGATCACCAAGCTTGTATAAATTCTCTTCTGAACTCGTTTCTTTACAAGCCATTACCTAGACAATATTGGGTGTTTGCAAGCTTTCGAATTTAATGACCAAAAAAATTAATCTCTACAACTAATATAATAACTATGGGTAAAAATACAAATATTCCGTTTCCAATCGTCGTTTTAAAGTTTGGTTAACGTTCCCTTCGTTAATGTTAATTGTGTTTAGTTATACATAACTAAATAAAACAGAGGATGAACCTTGTAACATATATATATTGATTTTTAATGAGCCTGCCACCTTAAAGGTTTCAGATAGAGGGCAGGTATTTTCTGAGAAATTATTGGGGGTTGGTCATACATTTCACTCCATTAGGTATTTCTTTGGGGCAGTTAGAGCGGCGAGAGCATATTTTATAAAAATGTAGTTTTTGCATGGGAGCCCCATTAAGGAGTGGAGATAAGGGGCAGGTATGTTTGGGGAAAATGTTGGGCAGAGAAAATTAATGGGCCCAGTTTTATATATCTCCCCTCTAGGTGAAATATGCAAATAGAATATAATAGAATGCAAATTTATTTTAATCTTCCTGAAATGTTACTGCACTTCTACGAAAATCGACTGCAATCCATGGTGGAGGGTCGAACTTAACCCAAATCGAGTACAATTTTACTCAAAAAGAGTCATTTTTAGTAATTTTTTGGCCAAATTTTTGGTATGCTATTTTTTCAAAATATTTTTTGAGTGTAGACACCCAACGTGCCAACAGGCTCGCATGCCATGGTATTATTTCCGTTTTCATTTAAGTACACCATGTGGAGCCATTGAACACAGACGCATTTCGGAGAATCACTCACATCTGTGTGATGGCGATGTTTTTGGAAAGGTTGATGAATTTCTGAGAGTTTCGCCAACAGATTGCACAGGAAACAAGTGAAAAGGGCGATAAGTTTGGACGGGTCGAATCTTATATGCCCTGCATCATCGAGAGCATTCGTAGTTGCACTGAAAGGAAAATGTGAAAAGAATAAGCCACGAGTGCGACGTCTTGTGCAACAGCTGACACGGCGAGGAGGAATAAGAATTATAAGAATTATTAATAACATCCGGCTTTATGAGAGATAAAAAAAGAGAGAGAGGGTTCTAGAGCGGTAAGAATTTACATCTGATGGTATTTTTCTGAGTAAATACGATTATCTGTAAATTCATTTAATTGGCTAATCTTGATTCTGAGCCGCCTGCAATTTTTTCTTTGGTATTGCAAATATTTGCCATGAAACTAACAAACTGCTGTAGGGTATACAAGGCAACCTAAAATTTGTTTTCCTTCTGACATTCACGTGGTAAACAACAACAATTTTCATTTCCATTTGCCACAGAATTTCTGTGGTCGCTTTTCATGTTTCTTGTTGTTTCTTTTTTTTTGGCAACATTGTTTTATGAGATGCTTGCTTTTCGGCTGTGCGTTGTCGTCTACAGTCAATCAGTCTTTGCAGGAATTTATTATTTTTACTGAAATTTGTTTACAAATACATATGTACAATGTTTGTGTGTAGAGATTTGAATTGTTTAATTTCTAAAGGAATGTCGTAACTTGACCTCGAAAAGCCTCTGAGCTAAAAACAAAAGACATTCACATTATGTATCAACATAAAAACACAGAAAATTAAACTCTACAATGGCTTACAATGAACTAAATGTACGACAATTGAACTTGGCAAATATATTTCGCCCCCACATCAATTTTTAGTGTTAATATCTCAAAATAATTCTTGGGCCCTTGTCTAATTTTGGGATTTTTACAGAACTTAAAAATATTTACTAGAACAAAAGTTATTGAATTTTGGCCGATGGATTTTGAGTCTGAACCACCGTGTGGTGTGGTTTAAGTCGATATGAGCTGATAAAGTCGAAGTGAGCCGATGAAAGGGAATTTTTCCGTCCAAAGGGAATTTTTTTCCTCACAAGGACTGAAAAAATCCATAATAACCCCTATTTTAGAGTATTTAGGCATGTTTTTTCAATATGTCTGATTGTACTTACTTGACATTGGGTATGTGAATTCCCCTTATAACAAAAACGTGCACCATAAAGTGATTTGTATCCGTAGGGGGTGAAATGGGACAAAAAGGCATAAAAATGGTACCTTTCAAACGGCAACAGCTAGAAACACAAAATTCGGAGTGTACATTCCTTTAATTGTGTAGATAAATAATATAAAAGTATTTTTCCAAATTCGTACTTTTAAGGGGTAAAATCGGAATAGAGGGATAAAAATGGTACCAACTAAACGGCTGCACCTAAAATAATGAAACTCGGTGTATACATTACTCCGATTGCGTAGACACGTAAATTAAAAGGATTTTTCGAAATTTGTACTTTTAGGGGAGAAAAATTGATAAAAATATACTTTCCTCTGATGTCTAGACACGCAAAATAGACAGATTTTTTCTAAAATTTCAAGGGATACTATTTGAATAGAGTGATCAAAATGGTACCAACCAAATGGCCGCAGTTAGAATCATGAAATTCGATGTATACATTCCTCTTACTGCATAGACACACAAAAAAGATTTTTTCCAAATTCGTACTTTTTTACATTTACAGCAAAAATTGGTTTAATCATGAATAAATTTTCAAAATTCGTATTTTAGGAATTAAAACGGGATGAATACAACAAACTGTAGCACCCACTCACTATCTACCAATATATGTGGTATTTAAGCTTTTTTGAAGATTGCTGTGTTATATTTACTTTTTGACCCTAGACCACTTCGTGGTCTAGGGTATTATAAATTAGTTTTCCGCCAAATGTTTGTAACACCAAGAAATAATCGAGCTAGACCCACCTTAAAGTATACAGATCGGCTTAGAATCACCAGCTGAATCGCTTTAACGATGCCTGTCTGTCCGTCCGTCCGTCTGCTGTCCATCTAAGCTTGTTCGCACTCTACAGGTCGCAATTGTTGTTCGATTGTCGTGAAACTTGGCAGAAGTTATTTTTTCTGGCCAGGGACCATCGGTATTGAATTTGGAGGAAATCGGTTCAGATTTATATATAGCCCCCATACAAATGTCGCTCCCGATTTGACTTTTTCCGCTCTAGAAACCACATATTGTATCCGATTTTCTTCAAAATTGGCTCAACATTTTATAATCGAACTAGAAACACCTATGCTGAAAGTGGGTAAGATCGGTTCAGATTTAGATATAGCCCCCATACAAATGTCGCTCCCGATTTGACTTTTTCCGCTCTAGAAACCACATATTGTACCCGATTTTCTTTAAAATTGGCACAACATTTTATAATCGAACTAGAAACACCTACGCTGAAAGTGGGTAAGATCGGTTCAGATTTAGATATAGCCCCCATACAAACGTCGCTCCCGATTTGACTTTTCCGTTCTAAAGCAACATATTGTAGCCGATTTTCTTTAAAATTGGCACAACATTTTATAATCGAACTAGAAACACCTATGCTGAAAGTGGGTAAGATCGGTTCAGATTTAGATATAGCCCCCATACAAACGTCGCTCCCGATTTGACTTTTTCCGCTCTAAAAGCCACAAATTGTTCCCGATTTTCTTTAAAATTGGCACAACATTTTATAATCGAACTAGAAACACCTATGCTGAAAGTGGGTAAGATCGGTTCAGATTTAGATATAGCCCCCATACAAACGTCGCTCCCGATTTGACTTTTCCGCTCTAAAAGCCACATATTGTAGCCGATTTTCTTTAAAATTGGCACAACATTTTATAATCGAACTAGAAACACCTATGCTGAAAGTGGGTAAGATCGGTTCAGATTTAGATATAGCCCCCATACAAACGTCGCTCCCGATTTGACTTTTCCGCTCTAAAAGCCACATATTGTAGCCGATTTTCTTTAAAATTGGCACAACATTTTATAATCGAACTAGAAACACCTATGCTGAAAGTGGGTAAGATCGGTTCAGATTTAGATATAGCCCCCATACAAACGTCGCTCCCGATTTGACTTTTTCCGCTCTAAAAGCCACAAATTGTTCCCGATTTTCTTTAAAATTGGCAGAACATTTTATAATCGAACTAGAAACACCTATGCTGAAAGTGGGTAAGATCGGTTCAGATTTAGATATAGCCCCCATACAAATGTCGCTCCCGATTTGACTTTTTCCGCTCTAGAAACCACATATTGTACCCGATTTTCTTTAAAATTGGCACAACATTTTATAATCGAACTAGAAACACTTATGCTGAAAGTGGGTAAGATCGGTTCAGATTTAGATATAGCCCCCATACAAACGTCGCTCCCGATTTGACTTTTCCGCTCTAAAAGCCACATATTGTAGCCGATTTTCTTTAAAATTGGCACAACATTTTATAATCGAACTAGAAACACCTATGCTGAAAGTGGGTAAGATCGGTTCAGATTTAGATATAGCCCCCATACAAACGTCGCTCCCGATTTGACTTTTCCGCTCTAAAAGCCACATATTGTAGCCGATTTTCTTTAAAATTGGCACAACATTTTATAATCGAACTAGAAACACCTATGCTGAAAGTGGGTAAGATCGGTTCAGATTTAGATATAGCCCCCATACAAACGTCGCTCCCGATTTGACTTTTTCCGCTCTAAAAGCCACAAATTGTTCCCGATTTTCTTTAAAATTGGCACAACATTTTATAATCGAACTAGAAACACCTATGCTGAAAGTGGGTAAGATCGGTTCAGATTTAGATATAGCCCCCATACAAATGTCGCTCCCGATTTGACTTTTTCCGCTCTAGAAACCACATATTGTACCCGATTTTCTTTAAAATTGGCACAACATTTTATAATCGAACTAGAAACACCTATGCTGAAAGTGGGTAAGATCGGTTCAGATTTAGATATAGCCCCCATACAAACGTCGCTCCCGATTTGACTTTTCCGCTCTAAAAGCCACATATTGTAGCCGATTTTCTTTAAAATTGGCACAACATTTTATAATCGAACTAGAAACACCTATGCTGAAAGTGGGTAAGATCGGTTCAGATTTAGATATAGCCCCCATACAAACGTCGCTCCCGATTTGACTTTTTCCGCTCTAAAAGCCACAAATTGTTCCCGATTTTCTATAAAATTGGCACAACATTTTATAATCGAACTAGAAACACCTATGCTGAAAGTGGGTAAGATCGGTTCAGATTTAGATATAGCCCCCATACAAATGTCGCTCCCGATTTGACTTTTTCCGCTCTAGAAACCACATATTGTACCCGATTTTCTTTAAAATTGGCACAACATTTTATAATCGAACTAGAAACACCTATGCTGAAAGTGGGTAAGATCGGTTCAGATTTAGATATAGCCCCCATACAAACGTCGCTCCCGATTTGACTTTTCCGCTCTAAAAGCCACATATTGTAGCCGATTTTCTTTAAAATTGGCACAACATTTTATAATCGAACTAGAAACACCTATGCTGAAAGTGGGTAAGATCGGTTCAGATTTAGATATAGCCCCCATACAAACGTCGCTCCCGATTTAACTTTTCCGCTCTAAAAGCCACATATTGTAGCCGATTTTCTTTAAAATTGGCACAACATTTTATAATCGAACTAGAAACACCTATGCTGAAAGTGGGTAAGATCGGTTCAGATTTAGATATAGCCCCCATACAAACGTCGCTCCCGATTTGACTTTTCCGCTCTAAAAGCCACATATTGTAGCCGATTTTCTTTAAAATTGGCACAACATTTTATAATCGAACTAGAAACACCTATGCTGAAAGTGGGTAAGATCGGTTCAAATTTAGATATAGCCCCCATACAAACGTCGCTCCCGATTTGACTTTTTCCGCTCTAAAAGCCACATATTGTATACGATTTTCTTTAAAATTGGCACAACATTTTATAATCGAACTAGAAACACCTATGCTGAAAGTGGGTAAGATCGGTTCAGATTTAGATATATCCCCCATACAAATGTCGCTCCCGATTTGACCTTATCCGCTCTAGAAACTACATATTGTACCCGATTTTCTTTAAAATTGGCACAACATTTTATAATCGAACTAGAAACACCTATGCTGAAAGTGGGTAAGATCGGTTTAGATTTAGATACATCCCCCATACAAATGTCGCTCCCGATTTGACCTTATCCGCTCTAGAAACTACATATTGTACCCGATTTTCTTTAAAATTTGTACAACATTTTATAATTGAACTAGAAACAACTATGCTGAAAGACGGTAAGATCGGTTCAGATTTAGATATAGCCCCCATACAAACGTCGCTCCCGATTTGACTTTTTCCGCTCTAAAAGCCACAAATTGTTCCCGATTTTCTTTAAAATTGGCACAACATTTTATAATCGAACTAGAAACACCTATGCTGAAAGTGGGTAAGATTTAGATATAGCTCCAATACAAATGTCGCTCCCGTGAACATGGTGAAAGCGGGTCACATCGTTACAGGTATCAATATACCCTCATACAAATGTCCTTTCCGATTTATCACACACATTTACATGATTCCAAAGTCCTCCCCGATTTCACTTTTTACCGAATTGAATTGTAATGAGACAGAAAGTCGGGTGTATCATATAGTGGCTCCGTCCATCTTTAGCCTTTCCTTACATGTTTGGGAGATGCATATATGTCCATACTTTGGTATAACCCAAATGGGGCCCATTCTGCTCTATTACAGCACTAGAAACTACATCTTACATCGGATCTTCATCAAATTTTGCAGATCGTTATATGTTACAACTGTTTTGGCGCAGGCTTCAAGTGTTGTTATATGCCTTCAAATGTCCATCCGATTCATCCTATTACCGCTGTTTAATCTGTATTTATCATTCGATTTTTCGATATTTACTTTACTCGGAATATCTGTTGGCAAATTGGATCAATTACTTTATTATTTACCATACTAATTAAATTTGACTAAAGATGATTTAAAAGTATACTATATAATTTATATGAACTACATTAAATTGCTCTCATGAAATACCTGGGTGTAGTATTCAAAGCGAGGTATATACGCAGGGAGTGGTGTAGGGTATTATATAGTCGGCCCCACCCGACTTTAGCCTTTCCTTACTTGTTTTTATTAATTTATAAAATTATTTTTTCAATATTTTTATTTATTTGGCCTCTGTGGAATACAATCCATTGTTGAGGGTATATAAATTTCGACCCGGCCGAATTTAACGCCGTTTTTACTTGTTTTAATTTTTTCTTGTCATGGAAAGATATTTCTTTGAATTAAATACATTTTAATAAATCCATAAGAAACTACATTTCTAATCCATCTTCGCGCTTATTGTCCGATCGTTACGGACGCTATTTAATTTGTAGCAAATCTGTTCAGTTTTAGATATAGCCACCACATAAATTTTGCTCCCGATTTGACGTTTTGCGTTCTCGAAACCAAATGTTTTGAATGATTTTCTTCAAATTTGGCACAAAATATTACACTTGGACTAGAAACATCTGTGGAGAAAGTGGGCCACATTTTAATATAGCTCCCATTTTCGATTTTCTTCAAATTTGCCATAACAACTTATATTTAACTGGAAACATTATGGTGAAAGTGGGTCGATATAGGGCTCATAAAAATAGAAACCATATATTTAAATATTTTCTCTAAATTTGGCAAAATATACTATATTTCAACTAGATAAACCTATAGTTAAAGTGGGCGACATCTTTTCAGATTTTAATACAACCTTCATACATATGTCCTTCCCGATTTATTTTTTTTCTCTCAAGGTATTAAAGATTATGATATAATTTTGCAGAAAACGTTATATGTTAGATGAAAGCATACATTTTGAACTCTAAGAAATCACTAAACGCATGTTATGTGTGTTTGTCGCTTCTCCCCTAAAAGCATGTACTTTATTTGGTACCATTTTTCGTCCCGCATCCTTCTTATAAGTAAAAATTTTGAAATATCCATTTATGTTCCGCATTTACGTAATTAAAGGGCTGTACACCATTTTTGTCCCGCGAACTCCTTAAAAGTACAAATTTCGAAAAATATAATTTTACTGCGCTTCTAAATTATATTTACATGGCCACAGGAATTTACATATCGCATTTCACGATTATAGCAGCAATACTTTAGTTGGTACCATTTTTATTTTTTTTTATTTTGAAGAGCTCACTCCTTTAATGTACAAAATTGCATTTATATTGCGCTTCTATATGGTGAGAGGAATTTACATACCCGCTCGCCCCTTAAAAGTATAAATTTCGAAAAATCCATTTAGATTGCGCTTCTACGTTGTCAGAGGAATTTACGCACTACATTTCACAACTATAGCTGCAATGCACTATTTGGTACCATTTTTGTCCCGCGCAACCCATAAAAGTACAAATTTCGAAAAATCCAAATTTACTGCACTTCTACATGGTCGGAAGAATTTATATTTCAAATTTCACGATCTAGCTGCAATACTTTAATTGGTACCATTTTTTGTGCCGCTCATCACTTAAAAATACAAACATGTGTTAATAATGTGCTTCTATGCCGTGAGAGGAATTTGCATACCAAAATTTCACGATTCTAGCTGTAATACTTTTGTCCCGCTCACTCCTTAGAAGTAAAGGGTGGTTAAATTTTAAGGGCCGATGTTGAATGTGAACCACACCTAAACGTTGAGTTATTTTCTGCATTTCATTTGACATTTCCCAATTTCAGACCAACTCAATTTGAACCATAGAAAGATACTCAAACGAGCAACGCGTTAAAGTTATTTAGGCTTATTATGAAAATGGGCGTACAAATCAAAATGTTATTTTTGTTCAATTGCATTTACTAAATAACTGCACGGCATTTAACATCTTCGCTAAATCATCCATCTTCCATTTAAATCATGAGCGACCAAAAATGGTCGTCGCCTTGTGTTATTATTCTTGATAAGATTTTTCATTTTAAAATTGTCAACTTTTGTCCCTTCCTCGTGTTCTCCAACCACTGTGCTCTGTGATGGAACCCATACAGATCAAAGATTAAACCTTAGCAAGGCAACATTTGCTCATTAAGTCTTTTCTGTTTACACCGCCTTGGGCTGATAGTCATAAGAAAAGGACTCCTTTAACCTTAGCGTTCGTTTGGTTACATTTTAGTTCTCACTTCGAATGACACCATTTTTAAATTAACAAAATGAGCGTGTGTGTGCGCGTGTAAACAAAGCCGGAAGCTCTGACATCAGCACGCCTCACATTTCCTGTTGGCAAATATTTTGTATTTGCTTAGCGCGTTGCTATCTTTTGAGCTGCTTTTGCTTGAAATGTGAAATGAATAATTTTTTGCAAATTTCTCATATTCATATTCTCATAGTAATTGTTTATTAAATCATCAAATCAGTATAATTTTGCAATTTTAGCACAAGACCCTCTTGCGTTCTGAATGTGTCAGTGTGTGAGTGTTTGTGTATGTGTGTGTGCGTTGCTTGCTTGCTTGTCTGTTGTGTCAAAATATTTACAATAAAAATCTCAACCATATCATATCACCCAAACATAATATAGAAGCAAACAAACAAACGTGAATGTACTTGTGAATATGAGAGCGTATCGAAAATTGGTTTCAGAAAAAATGTAAAGAATGTAAAAAAATAAATCATTCTCTATCGATTGAACTATATAAAAGTAGTATACCCCCAGCCTGTGGTGGAGGGTATAAAAATCACCCAAAAATATATCTCATCTGTGGTATACCCAAATCAGGCATTTTTTGCTGATTTTATCAAATTAAAATTGATCATATCTTAAACAAGTAAGGAAAGGCTAAAGTCGGACGGAGCCGACTATATGACACACTCCACTTTCTATCCTATTACAATTCAATTTGGTAAAAAAGTGAAATCGGGAAGGATTTTTGTATCCTGTAAATGTGTGTGTTTGACATAAAAATGATGTCCGATGTGTCCGGTTTGATATGGAAACATCGAAATATTTTCAAAAACTTTTATCAAAATTTCAATATTCATCAATGGAATATTTTCGTAAATGTGTTATTAGGCTAACACCTCAGCGTGAGATTTTATAGTTTGAATCGTAAATCACCGCTTGAATTACTTATCTGATCAAATAAATGAAAGACCATGGCAATTTATCTTAGATTTAATTAGCATGTATGCCCTTATTATTATGGTGTTATAATAATGTCCTGATACATTATTATAACACCAATAATTATTTTATTTTCGATACAGTCCAATGCCAGTAAGTATGTTTGCATTCATAAATGTTCATCTACGAGTAAATCTTTGTATGACTATGCGTATGCTAGCTGGTATGCGTGCTACTTGTTGTATTTATCCGTTAAATCACAACATATTGTACTGATGCTGCTCCCATTATTGCTGCTCCGGGTGAGGATAACGGAAATGATGATTATAATGATGATGATAGCGTAAATATTTGCATATCTAGTTGGTAAATACATGCAAAGCATACGAGGGAAGATTGATTGGATTTTATAGACCCCAACGAACCTTTATTGAATTTAGTAACGTGAGAAGGTTTGGAGTTTCAATTCTTATTTAGAAGGATATAGAGCTCAAACATCGGACGATCCGAATCGACCATTCTACCACAATATTATTCCGCTGTATAGTAGAAAACAAGTAAGGAAAGGCTAAAGTCGGGCGGGCCGACTATATAATACCCTACACCACTCTCTGCGTATATACCTCGCCAGGAGTTTCACGGGGAGAAATTTTATGTAGTTCATATAAATTATACAGTCGACTTTAAATAAAAACAAGTAAGGAAAGGCTAAAGTCGGGCGCTGCCGACTATATGATACACTCCACTTTCTATTCGAATACAATTCAATTCGGTAAAAAGTGAAAACGGGAAGAATTTTTGTATGTTTCCTAATCATAGGCTAATATGACCTGGTCCAATTTGTCAAATCGAAAAGAATATTTGTATCGGGGCTATATCCAAACATGGATTAAAGTGACTAACTTTCAAAATAAGTTATTCCAGTTCAAATATAACGTGTTATGCTCACTTCAAGGAAATTCGGTAAAAATTCGTGGTTTCTGGGGCGGAACAAGTCTATCTGGCAGCGAAACTTGTATTGGAGTTATATGTAAATCTGAACCGATCTGACCCACTTTCACCATGGGCGTTTCTAGTTGAAATATAAGATATTTTGAAAGATTTGAAAAAGATATGTTAAAATATGTGGTTTATAGAGTGGAAAAGTGAAATCGGGAGTGAAATTTGTGTGACAGCTATATATAAATCTGAACCGATCTGACCCATTTCCACCATGGCTGTCTATAAAACAAATATAATATATTTCGCCTAATTTGAAGAGGATCTGTTAAAATATTTGGTTCTTAGAGCAGAAAAAGTCAAATCGGGAGCGAAATTTTAATGGGAGCTATATATAAATCTGAACCGATCTGACCTATTTTCATCATAGGTGTTCCTAGTTTAAATATAAGATGTTTTGCCAATTTTGAAGAAAATCTGTTAAAATATGTGGTATCTAGAGTGAAAAGAGTCAAATCGGGAGTGAAATTCGTATGAGGGCTATATCTAAATCGGAACCGATTTTCTTCAAATTAAGTACCGTTCGTCATTATCTCGAAAAACTTCGTTATGAAAAGTTTCATCTGCTTCTGTCTACAATTGCTACCTGTATCGTGATTACAAGAATAGATGGACAGACGGGCAGACAGACGGACATTGCTAAATCGATTCAAAAAGTGATTCTAAGTCGATCGGTATAATTAACAATGGGTCTATCTCTCTTCCTTTTAAGTGTTACAAATGCACAAAGACATAATACTCTCGTGGAGTGTATAAACATGGTAATTGATAGATTGATTGATGGTACCCACGACGTGGGTTCTAGAGCTGTAATAGAGTAGAATGGATACCCATTTGCATGGGGTTTATACCAAAATATGGACCCATATATTTGACTTTTATAGCAAGTATTTTTAGTGGAAATATAATATAATATGCAAATTTTATAAGCTTCCGATGTAAAATGTTGGTCCCTCACTCTACAGAGTAATATCATTTCAGGGTATATATCATTTGGGACAGAAAAATAGTGTAACGCATTGAAGGAGTGACTTAAGACACCAAGTATGTTTGGACTAAATCCGTTTCACGGCTTTTTAAGCTGTTTGAGCCATGTCCGTCCGTTTGTCTGGCTAGCTGGTGTACACGATAAATCTCGAAAGGAGTTAAGAAATCAATGCAAATTTTGCGCATGATAATATTTTTCCCAAACATAGTTTAAGTTCGAAGATGGGCGAAATTGACAAGCCCCTTCTGGTATCTCCCACACAAATAGCCCATATTCCAATGTTAAATTAAAACCCATATAACTTCCACATGGATAATCAGAATCAGCTATAGTTTGGTAGGTGATAATGTTTATACACTCCACGAGAGTATTATGTCTCTGTGCATTTGTTTGTAACACCCAAAAGGAAGAGAGATAGACCCATTGTTAATTACACCGCTCGGCTTAGAATCATTTTCTGAGTCGATTTAGCAATGTCGCAATTGTAGCCAGAACCAAACGAAAATTCGCACAACGAAGTTTTTCGGGATAAGGACGAACGCTCTTTAATTTGAAGAAATTCGGTTCAGATTTAGATATAGCCCCCATACGAATTACACTCCCTATTTGACTCTTTTCACGCTGGTTACCACATATTTTAACAGATTTGGTAGAACATCTCATTTTTCAAATATAAACACCCATGATAAAAATGGGTCAGATCGGTTCAGATTTATATATAGCCCCATACAAATTTCGCTACCAATTTGACTTTTTCCGCTCTAGAAACCATATATTTTATCAGATTGTTTTCAAATTTGGCAAAACATCTTATGTTTCCACTAGAAACACCTGTAGTGAAAATGGGTCAGATCGGTTCAGATTCATATATAGCTCTAATACAAATTTGGCTCCCAATATCACCTTTTCCGTTCTAGAAACCACATCTTTTATCAGATTGTTTTCAAAATTGACAAAACATATTATATTTCATCTAGAAACACCTGTGGTGAAAATGTGTTAGATCGGTTCATATTTATATATATCTCCCATTTAAATTTCGCTGCCGATTCGACTTTTTTTGCTCTAGAAACCATATATTTTAAAAGATTTTTTTCAAATTTGGCAAAACATCTTGTATTTAAACTAGGGACACCTCTGGTGAAAATAAATCAGATCAGTTCGGATTTATATATAGCTCAAATTAAAATTTCGCTGCCTATTTGACTTTTAGTGCTCTAGAAACCACAGATCTTCTAAAAAATTTGGCAAAATATCTAATGTTTCCACTAGAAACACCCATGGTGAAAATGGGTCAGACGGTTCAGATTTATATATAGCTTTATATTTATATTCGCTCCCAACTTGACTTATCCCCCAGAAACCACGTATTTTCAGAGAATTTCTTCATATTGAGCATAACACGTTATACTTTCATCATTCCATGTTTGGATATAGCCCCTATACAAATATTCTTCTCGATTTGACAAATTGGGTTACATTAAAATCGACATAACATCCATAGGGGTAGTCAAAATCATTTGAAATTTGAAAATGTTTTTAGAGTCACGTTAAAAATAAAAAATGTTTACGCTTTAGCCACGCCCCTTGTTGTACCTCCCACACAAGTGTCTTTATCCTAGGTAATATTAAATCATTCAGAACGTCTATACTGGTGCATGGAATCCACTATGACTTGATATTTTATCACGTTTTTACAATTGTTTTATAAACGTGGAAGCTGGGATCATGTGATCATGGTTCACTTTCCCGTTAGCTATTTCAAGTTCAAATATAACACGATTCTGAACATTTTGTCATGATCCCATGTAAAATGTGTATTCTAGAGCAGTAATAGTGCAAATTATAGGGATATTTGTATGGAGGCTATATCTAAATCTGAACCGAATTACTCCAAATTCAATACCAATCGTCCTTGGTAAAAAAATAACTTCTCCCACATTTCATGGCAATCGGTGATTGGCTGGTGATTGTATGCCGCAAAACTAACCTACTAACACCACGAATTGGTGTAGGGTATAAAAAGTTTAACGCATTAAAGGCGTGACTTAAGATTCTAAGTTCGTCCCAAATCTCCTTCACATCCGTCTGTCTGCATGGCTGGTATACATGGTATATACATAGTTTGAATTCGGAGATGGACGAAATTGATACATTCCTTATGGTACCCCCCCCCCCACACTTATAGTCCATATTCCTAGTAAAATAGCCGGAACCAGTGTCTACGAAGTCAGAGGAATGTACATTTTTGTTACCATTTTTCCATGCTTTATATAAGGTTACTTTTTACATTTTTCTATATAACTTCTGCATTTATAAACGGATTTTAAAGTGTGATACATCGATGTTTTTGTCTCGACGAGGCCGATTTTGCTATGCTTTATAAAGAGTGATTTTTTTGAGGTTAGGATTTTCATGCATTAGTATTTGACAGATCACGTGGGATTTCAGACATGGTGTCAAAGAGAAAGATGCTCAGTATGCTTTGACATTTCATCATGAATCGTCTTACAAACGAACAACGCTTGCAAATTATTGAATTTTATTATCAAAATGCGTGCTCTGTTAAGAAAGTTCATTGCGCGCTTCCATTTTATGGTCAGTTTAATCGACCCACTGAAGCGGCTATTCGGGCTATTGTGACTAAATTTCGCACCAAATTTACATTGTTGGACATTAAACCACCAACACGCTTACGTAGAGTGCGAACTGAAGAAAATATCGCAGCTGTATCGGTCAGTGTTAATGATGACCACCAATTTTCGATTCGTCGCCGTTCGCACCAATTGGGTCTCTGTTACTCAAAAACGTGGAAATGCCAAAATTGGACTAAGCGGATGGACCACCTAAGACGCAGCCGCGGTCAACATTTAAATGAAATTATCTTCAAAAAGTAAATGTCATGGACCAATCTAACGTTTCAAATAAAGAACCGATGAGATTTTGCAAATTTTATGCGTTTTTTTTAAAAAAAAGTTATCAAGCTCTTAAAAAATCACCCTTTATAAGGTTACTTTCTATATATGTTTGTGTGCCACAAAATTTGAAATCAATTTTTGAAAGCTTTTTTCTCAACCAATTTTGCTCAAATTTTGCACACTTAATCATTTTCGATGACAATACAAGGAAATGGAAAAATTTGACCAATTGGACAAAGGGGCGTGGCACCTCCCATACGAAGTTAAAACCTATTATTGAATACTGTCAGTTCTATGACACCTAGAGTGCTGTAATTTTGTGTAAGTGCATCTAGCATCAATGTGCGTAGTTCTGCCAAAAATGGGAGGTATTGGAAAAGTGGGCGTGGAACCTCCCATACGAAGTTAAAACCTATTATTGAATATTGTCAGTTCTATGACACCTAGAGTGCTGAAATTTTGTGTAAGTGCATCTAGCATCAATGTGCATAGTTGTGCAAAAAATGGGCGGTATTGGAAAAGTGGGCGTGGCATCTCCCATACGAAGTTAAAACCACTTATTGAATATTGTCAGTTCTATGACACCTAGAGTGCTGAAATTTTGTGTAAGTGCATCTAGCATCAATTCGCATAGTTGTGCCAAAAAGGGGCGGTATTGGAAAAGTGGGCGTGGCACCTCCCATACGAAGTTAAAACCTATTATTGAATATTGTCAGTTCTATGACACCTAGAGTGCTGAAATTTTGTGTAAGTGCATCTACCATCAATGTGCGTAGTTCTGCCAAAAATGGGCGGTATTGGAATAGTGGGCGTACCACCTCCCATACGAAGTTAAAACATATTATCGAATAGTGTCAGTTCTATGACACGTATAGTGCTCAAATTTTGTGTAAGTGCATCTAGCATCAATGTGCGTAGTTGCGCCTAAAATGGGCGGTAATGCAAAAGTGGGCGTGGCACCTCCCATATGAAGTTAAAACCAAAATTACACCTACTGTAATTTTGTGTAAGTGCATCTAGCATTAATGTGCGTAGTTGTGACAAAAATGGGCGGTAATGGAAATGTGGGCGTGGCACCTCCCATACGAAGTTAAAACCCATTTTCGAATATATGCCGTTCTATAAAAAACTGAAATTTTGCAGTAATTTTTCCTTCTACAAAACATAACTAAAAAAGAATTTCTAGGCCCAATAGAATTCTGCTTGCATAAAGCATGGATTTGAAAAAAAAAATTTTTTTTTGGTTTACTAGTTTGTTCATTTTTGTTCCATTTCTTCATTAATAATACAAATTTAGAAAAATGCATTTATAGCTCAAGTTTACGTATTCGGACCGAAATTCACGATTCCAGCTACAATACTGTGGTTTGTACCAAATTTCGAAAAATCTCTTCTATCTGCGCTTAGTCAGAACAATACTTTCATAAAACGTCTTATTCGAAACGTCTTTTTCTTAGTACGCGCGTCCACCATATTTGGGATTTACACTCCAAATTTCGGGAGTCTGACTTTAGCTGTTTGGTCTATGTCTGAATAGATAATACGACCAAACTTGATAGAATCACCCTCGTATGGTGGATGCTACACTTAATATTTCATCATTAGCACAGATTTTATCCACCACACTCACATAACCAGCGAACATTATTTTGTAAATGTGAACTTCAAACACAAACAATGTCATTGTCAGACCACCCCTCCTCCCCCTCTCGCCATATTGTTAGTTTGTATTGTATTATATAATAATCTGCGTTTCAGCTATGGGCATTGTATTAGCACAATTATAAGTTGGCAAGGATAAGCAAATGTAGAAAGGGGTCGGTCGACTGTCAGTAGTTGATGGTGAATATTAATACACACAGAGAAAAGACATGTTAGATATGATTCGAATGAAATCGTTATGGTTTTAATTAATATTATTCAAAAGTATGTTGACGATTACGACGATTATAAAATTTATAATCGTCATAATAATTATAAAATTTTGAAAACATACCAGAGGATTTAAACTGTTGATGATTTCATGTTGGTTGGTTTAAGTGGCCGCTTTCCTTCACGAGAGTGTCAAATCAAGTGCCACACCACTCGGGAAGGTCAGATTTGAAAGATCGTGTTATTTGATCAATAATTTCCGTTAGTTCGGCAATGTCATGTAGTAATTGTTTCCCGAGGGCCCTGTATCGTGGGCTTATTAGAGTTAGTTCTCTTAATTTAAATATTAAATGGGACTGCATAATATATACAAACATCTCCTTCACTTCTGTGCCTTTGTGCTTCGCTTGCTCCTTTTCTCTGTGTATATGTATTTGTAAATGTCAGAGCATTAACTAAATAATATTTACATATATTTATTTACATTTCCCTCGTTGTGTCTATCAGCAGTCATTTTCAATAAATGATATTACACGCTAAATATTAACACAAATATCGTGCGAATCTTATGTGTACACACAGAATTCAAAATTAATTCGAGGCAATTCTATTCAATAGAGCACAAGCTAAATAAATATATAGAATGCATTGAATGGAAACTGCGAACAGCTCAAGTTATCGATAGTAAATTCAAGCTGCAGGGCACAGTGGTACCATATCGTAAATAATTTTGTAACTTTTGACCGGAAAGATATAAATTGATTAAACTTGACAGTTTACATATATTGCGTTAGGTGTAGTAGGACCTTTTCCTGGTTGGCAATATTTCAGTACAAACCAAAGACAAAGACTAAAGTCGAACGGAGCCATACTTTTCGAATGATTTCTACATAATGAATATTGGAAGGAAATTGACGACATAGCGCTCATTTTTGTAAAAAAAAGTTTGAAAATGTTGACTCTGAAAAATCATCTCCCGTATTAAATTATTTCATAAAATATTGAGTTAATGACGTCAGTTTTCATTGATGACTACTTTTCCTTTTTACTTTTTATATCTTCCATTTCCTTGAAATATCGACCTGAGACCCTATAAAGTATATATATTCTTGGTCGCCATAAAACTCTAAGACGATATAGCCACGTCCGTCCGTCTGTTGAAAGCACGCTAGCATATAAACGAAAGGAGCTAGGACGTCCAAATTTCTAGAAATGCGTCTTATAGTCGTAGATGGGTTGGGATTGCGAAATCGGCCCAAAGGGAAACATTTTTCCCTCACAAGGACTGAAAATATCCATAATAAACCCTAACGACATCAACTAGAAACACGAAATTTGGTGTGTACATTCCTCTAATTGAGTAGATACGTAGTATAAAAATATTTTTTCAAATTCGTACTTTTAAGGGGTCAAATGGGAATGGGGGGATAAAAATGATACCAACCGAACGGCAGCACCTAAAATAATGGAATACGGTGTATATTCCTCTGCTTGCGTAGACACCTAAAATACAGGGATTTCTCGAAAATCGAACCCGAAAACAGTACAAACTAAACGACTACAGCTAGAATGATGAAAATAAAGAGATTTTAGAAAGTCGTACTCTTAAGGGGGTAAAATAGAAAAAAGGGGAATTCGATGCATACATTCCACCTGACAAAAATAAAAAGATTTTTCTAAATTCGTACTTTTTACTTTTTCGACAAAAATTGGTTGAATCATGAAGTTAGGTTATTTTGCACTATGTACATTAGGCTGGGTCGCCGTCCATACAAATGGAAAAACAATTTTCAGTCACCCCACGAAAATAAAGTTTGGATTATTTAATGATGATTTGCAAAATATTTCGTTCCTAGACCAAGCCATCTGTGAGCTAAACGCTCCTGAAAATAACCCTAAAATCATGTTTTTCCGGTGTAATTTTTTTGTGTTACATTTTTTCCCAAACCTTATTTCTCCATCTCCATCCATCTATTCTTGTAATCAAAGTACAGGTCGCAATTATTGTCCTATTCTAACAAAAAATGGCACAAGTGAGTTTTGCGGACCAAGGACGAACCCTATTTAATTTGAAGTAAATCGGTTCAGATTTAGATATACCCCCCATACAAATGTTGTTCCTGATTTTACTTTTTCCGCTCCAGAGACCACATATTTTAACCGATTTTCTTCAAATTTGACACACTACCTTATAATTGAACTGAAAAAACTGTGGTGAAAGTGGGCGAGATCAGTTCAGATTCAGATATAGCTCCCATACAAATTTCACTGTCAATTTTCGCTCTATAGACGACATATGCAGTACTAGAGTGGCTTCAAAATAAAAGTTGTGGTTGTTCCCGACTAAAATGAAAGATTTAACCCACTGAGATCCAACAGTATGAATAAAAATTGAGGCCCCTAATGGGTTAGAAAATTCTTAAAATTGCAATTGGTTATCAATACCTCTCCAACGAGCCCCTAAAAACATAAATCGAAAAATGTGGCTGTTATTGCGGTTTTTATAAAAAATGCATCAAAAATTGCTCTAAAATAGTATAAATCTGCCCTTTATACTGGGTCATATTGCAAGTTTGTAATACCATTCTCACCGTGAATTGTATCCAAGAAAACCCTGATTTATAGAGGTTATTTTGAACGCGTCCAGCTCACGAACGGACAATGATAAAACCGAAATATTTTGGGAGAACACATAAAACAAATCAATATTTGACTACACTCAGAAAAATAGCATTCTTAAATCTGAGCAAAATCCATACCCCAAGTTAGTTTAACAATTTTACTCCAGATTATGTAAAATTTCCTTACGAGAAGGAAAATTAAATAGATATGAGTACACTTTCATTATTTCAAAGCAAGAAAAAATAGTACATATACTCAAAATAGTGTAGTAAATTTAATTAAAAACATTTTTTTGGATCTAGTAAAAACTTCTTACATTTAAGTATATTCATACTTGTGCGGAAGAAAATTTACTAGCGTTTAAGAAAGAAAATAATGCAGAATTTTTTTGTATGGAAAAATTCCATTTAGGATGTTTTTACTTAAAAATGTGTTTATTACTTCAAATAAAGTAAATAAATGTAATTAAATTTATGCCATGTTCCTCATACATTCAAGTATAAATGAACTTATTAAAAATACTTCAGAGTGTTTAGAAAAATACATGAAGCAATTCTCGTTCGTTAGCAGAGACTTTCTTCATAAGTACTTCAAATATTACTCTAAACAATCACTGCGAACGCGCCTACCTAGCCTCCGCAGCAGTCATGGTGAAATATCTCAACTCTTTATGGTATAAGTAAGATGAAACGTTTGAGAACTATACCATGTTGTCATTTTTCATATAATTGTTGCATACTCTGAAGCGAAAAAAATTATTTCAATTATCAAGTATAGTCGTAGTCAGGCTGAATACAAACTTACTTGGTTTAAGGAAAATCTTAGTCAGGCTGAGTACAAATTTACTTGAATTAAGGAAAAAATCCGAAAATTTTCCTCAGATTGAGTATAAATTTACTTGGCATGACTACAAATTTACTTAGTTTGAGTAACAATTTACTTCGATTGAGGAAAAAAACGGAATATTTTCCTCAGTTTGAATATAAATTTACTTGATTTGAAGAAAAATTTTCCTCAGTTTGAGTAAATTTTACTTGCTTTGAGGAAAATTTGAAAAAAGCTTGCTGTAATAACAGAAAAGTGTCTGCCGATATGCAGCATACTATCACTGTTTTTATTAATAAACTTGTTCTCTAAGTGGCGTACGGCAATAAGGCCCAAATTTAAAATGTCATAAAGCCCAAAAACGATGTGTTGATTGTGTTGTTGTAAAATTTATCGATTTTTTGGGCAATAAGTCGTTGCGTTTGGGCATTGTGACATTATTTCTAAGCAATAACGACCAAATCTGAAATTGGCACAATTCGTTCAGCATGTTCGTGTCTTTCATATCCTCTGTCCGAAATTCACGAAAGAGTCTACGATTTTAGGTAAATTTCGTGTTTTCATGATTTTACTTTGAAATTACCATTTCAGACGAGTTATTTTAAAAATAACTTAAAAATTCTATATTTTATTGCTTCAGAAAGTCTAGAAGGTATATGTTCGAAACCTCTCTGGAGGGGGTTTAAACCTTCACACACACACCCCCCCCCCCCCCCTCCCTGCACACGGCCTTGGTGGAGGGAATAAAAAAAAAAACTAAAAATTACAAAATATTGCGTAACCCAGGAAATACCCATATCATGTTTTAAATAGAGTACAAATCGACATGTCATTGGGAAGAGACGGAAAAATCCCGAATGGCATCCGTAATGCCAGCGTGACGAACCAAAAAAATGGTTGTTTGCTTTTTTACCTTTGCTGGAAACTGTATCAAATGAGGGCAGAAATGTGCGATTGTATGTTGTCATGCTCAAAAGAATTTATGATGAATAAATTATGGCATACACTCGGAAGGAAATGTCAGTAAATATGTTGTTGTCCTTGAACGAAAAAATATCATATTTCCCGACATTCTGTACATTTAAACTAAGATGCTGCTAGATTTTCAAATATATCTCTGCTAAAAATTTTTATTTGATTCGAGTGTAATCGGTTGTTATTGTCCCATGAATTGTAACAGAAATTAAAAATTACGATCAACCTTAACATATCATCGTGTCTATAAATAAATATAAATATTGTTTGTGTGCTCAGGCAGTGATAAACAAATACACATGGGGGGGCGATTGGATTGAGGATAGGGAGTAGTAATCCCCGGTGTTAGCCTATAATCACAGGACAAATTGACGGCAGTGGCAGTGCTAACCCCCGCACCCCCGCTGCGCAATGTATTAGTCCAATTTTGCAGTCAACGTTAATAAAAGAGAAATTTAAGCCAACAGAGAATCCTACACATTTGAGCCAAAGAAATATTTAGCCATTATTCAGGGACAAATCCCTTACAAACATGCACTCATCCACTCCACTCGCCCCATCGCCATGGGGAGTCAGGTATGCTGTGCCATGTTGTGTCTTCTCCAGCATCATTGTTCTCCTCGCCAGAGTATGTACAATACCAATAGCAACTAAATGGCAACAATGGATTTGTTAGCTTTCGTTTTGTGTGTTGTGGAGATACTTGGTGTAGTGAAACCACTTCTTTGCATCTACACGTTGGCAATGATGCTCTTGTTGTTGCCAAGTCGCTGTGTCGGGATAGTGTTTCATTTGTTCCGGCTCCTCATGTTCTGTTCTGGTCTATGCTTTGTTCCCTTTAAGAAGAGGCTGCCATCTGTGTCTAAGGGACACAGTCATGTGAGCATTTTTTATATACCGCCTTCCATCCACCCTCTTAAGATGTGGGTATATTCATTTTGTCACAGTAATAGGAAAACATCGAAATATCCCTTGGAGACCCTATAATGTTTGTGTGTCATGCAAATTATCAAAATGTCAGGCCAATATATGTATATGACTCATACGAAAATATATCTCGTTTTTATACTAAAATTACGAATATCGAAAATACTTTATACTAGACGACGTCGCAGTATATCTACAGTCAGTGGATGGATTTATTTTTATATTTTATTATTAATTACAATACAAAGTAAATTTATATTCTAATTTTGACAGACCAGAGCCTCTGGTGGGAATCGAAACCAAAACCCCCACGCAGATAGCCGAGCACGCTACAAGCTCGACTACCGGGGCGCTCTGTAAACATCGAATTTAATGACTTTAGATTCAGACGTTTGCTTGGTACCATTGTGACTACGCAATTAGTTCCGAATTTCATGCTGAATTTCAATAAAATTGGTTGGATTTGTACCTTTGTTATCCCTGTTGATCCATTTCAACTGCAACAATGACAAAACGGAGATTATATACCCTCCACCATGGATTGCATTCCGATTTTCGTAGAAGTGCAGTAATATTACAGGAAAATATTTTTTTTAATATAGCCAAACCAAAACAAATACAAATATTGATCAAATAATTTTATAAATAAATACAAGGTAAGGCTAATAATACTACAAATATAAATATATATATATATATATATATATATATATATAAAATATCTATGTTATTTAAGCTGTTTTGAATATATGTATTATATTATATATTATATATATATATATATAAAGAGTGATTTTTTTGAGGTTAGGATTTTCATGCATTAGTATTTGACAGATCACGTGGGATTTCAGACATGATGTCAAAGAGAAAGATGCTCAGTATGCTTTGACATTTCATCATGAATAGACTTACTAACGAGCAACGCTTGCAAATCATTGAATTTTATTACCAAAATCAGTGTTCGGTTCGAAATTTTTTATCGACAAATTTTGTTCAGCGATGAGGCTCATTTCTGGTTGAATGGCTACGTAAATAAACAAAATTGCCGCATTTGGAGTGAAGAGCAACCAGAAGCCGTTCAAGAACTGCCCATGCATCCCGAAAAATGCACTGTTTGGTGTGGTTTGTACGCTGGTGGAATCATTGGACCATATTTTTTCAAAGATGCTGTTGGACGCAACGTTACGGTGAATGGCGATCGCTATCGTTCGATGCTAACAAACTTTTTGTTGCCAAAAATGGAAGAACTGAACTTGGTTGACATGTGGTTTCAACAAGATGGCGCTACATGCCACACAGCTCGCGATTCTATGGCCATTTTGAGGGAAAACTTCGGAGAACAATTCATCTCAAGAAATGGACCGGTAAGTTGGCCACCAAGATCATGCGATTTGACGCCTTTAGACTATTTTTTGTGGGGCTACGTCAAGTCTAAAGTCTACAGAAATAAGCCAGCAACTATTCCAGCTTTGGAAGACAACATTTCCGAAGAAATTCGGGCTATTCCGGCCGAAATGCTCGAAAAAGTTGCCCAAAATTGGACTTTCCGAATGGACCACCTAAGACGCAGCCGCGGTCAACATTTAAATGAAATTATCTTCAAAAAGTAAATGTCATAGACAAAACCGATGAGATTTTGCAAATTTTATGCGTTTTTTTTTTTTATAAAGTTATCAAGCTCTTAAAAAATCACCCTTTAGTACCAACCAAATGATGCAGCTAGAGTCATGAAATTCGGAATATTCATTCCTCTTACTGCGTAGACACGAAAAATAGAAGGTTTCTCTCAAATTCGTACTTTCAAGAGATACAATAGGTACAGAGGGATAAAAATAGTACCGGTGTATACATTCCTCTGACTGCATACACACGCAAAATAAAAATATTTTTCCAAATTCGTACTGTTTCTTAAAAATTGGTGGAATCATGAAGATAGATAGATGGATTTTCAAAATTTGTACTTTTGGAATTAAAATAGAATGGAAATACACCCAACTTTAGCACCCACTATCTACTAATATTTATGTTATTTAAACTTTTTGAAAATATATATATATATATATTAATTTTTTTAAAATGAAGTATTATTTCGATGTATAGTGTAAAGGTATTGGTAGCCTTGCCTTGTATGCGTGGTTTGAAATAATAAAAATATTGTATTTCGTTTTGTCTTTGTTCGTCTTGAGGTCATATTTGGATTCGGTGATAATTAGACAAGGGGATCTGCTGAAAGTTGACTGGTACCAAAAGCAAATGGCTTCCGGACTTCTAATTAATTTTTATTCTAAGCATCCAAGACGAACAATCATAAATACCGCGACGAATTTTATAAACAGGGTCCTACAAACCAGAATTCTGAATTTCCAGAATTTCACGAAACAAACAAGTCCAAAATTAGAAATATACTGCGCATGAACGACTTTCCCGAAAAATTAATAAATAACCTAATCAAGCGAACGACGGAAGAAAAACTTAACAAAAATGACGAAAGACCAAGCAAAATTTATAAATCCACAACATACATTCCAGGACTATCCGAAAGGCTAAAACATTCTAATATTTACGACAAGGAAAAATTTGAGTTGGCATATAAAACACACAGGACCGTCTACCAAATATTTAGTAGGACAAAAACAAAAATCAAGAAAGAGGAGAAAAGGAAAAAAGAGGAGAAACCAAACGTCGTGTACAAAATAAATAAATTTTAAACCAGACTTTCATCATATAAAACCTAACACAAATCTCTTGACAAACCCATTGTGCAAAAAAACTGCCCTTGCAGCCCTCTGTAGCTTGACGGGACACAAACCAAACTTTAATGACGTCGAAATATTAGCGGAAGAGAATAATTATACAAGGAGATACACATTGGAAATGCTAAATATTATTGACGTCTCCCCTGGAAAAAGGCTAAATTATATGAGAGCCACAGACGGTTGTGCTCAAATATATAGGAACACGGTGGAAAACATAGACGACAAAAGCTTGTAGAGAGTGGCAGGAGAATATTCTATTGTGAAAAACTTTTCTAAAAATGTAAATATAAATATTGTGATATTTTTTGATTGTTAATGCTTGTAACTTGTAATTGAATAAATTGTGTTTTTTGTACTAGACCCCTGAAGATGACCAACGGAGTTGGTCGAAATTTTGGGAAATAAAAAACAAGAAAATAATAAAATAGTAATTTTTGTTTTATTATTAAAAAAAAAAAACTGACCTCAAGCCGAACAAAAGACAACACGCAACACATCAAAAGGTCAAACATACATACCACTAACACAATAATGTATTTCTTTATAAAATTATTTTTTCAATATTTGTATTGGTTTTGGTTTGGCTATTTAAAAAATATATGTTTTCCTGTAATATTACTGCACTTCTACGAAAATCGACATCCTCTGTGGAATGCAATCCATCGTGGAGGGTATATAAAGTTCGCCTGGCCGAATTTAACGCCGTTTTTACTTGTTTTTAATAAATTTTGATGTCAAATGAAAGATAACTATTGAAATAACACCATTTGATGTTAAATATATATATATATATTTTCTAATATAGGCTTTACTGTGTTTCCAACTTCAAAATTCTAGTTTGCAACTTGGCCATGATTTCTGTGTCAACTTTTTTGATGCGAAATTAAGAATTTTCTGAAAACTTGTGATCCTCATTTGTGTGTACTGTTTGTGAAATTCGCGTACGTATTTACTTGTGTTTTGGATGTTCCAAAAATTAGCCTTTTAAATATAAAAAATAAAAACATCCAACATTGATTGGAATAAAACTATAAGAGCAGGAGGGAGAAGTGCTTGTGACTACATACCATTCTGTAGTCCAATGGATTATAAGTAAATAGTATTAATCTTAAGTTGCAGTTTTTTTGCAATATTTTCTTTAGAGCCAGTTTATTGACCCATAAAGAGAGGAGCTATAGGTTTAAGATCTGCCACAAAAATGATACTCATAAAATTCCACAATATAATATTTAGTTATCAAAATATGAATTCTCTCAGACATCAACTTACAACACTTTTTTCGCGTATAATGCTCCCTTCGAGCAGAAAATGAAAACTTCCTTTTTCTTTCTAAGTTTCTGGACTATAAGTTTATTCTACAAAATGATCTAGTTAACATGTTCTTTCAGAATTTCTGTTCTAAAAATGCTGTTGGACAGTGTTATTTATGACATAAAATGTATTATCCGATTGATTGAAAAAAGAGCAAACGTAATAGAACGACCGAATGAAAAGCAAAGATAAAAAATTGCTTGTTATGACATCAATTGGCAGTGGAAAAAACATGCCACAGGCGCATGCATCATTGATATGGAAAAGGCTTTCGTTAGTATACGGATTCCTGGATTGATATATACATGTTAATTAAATATAAAATTCCAACTTTGATAATTATATTAATTCATAACATGTTATGTAAGAAAAAAATATGGCAACAGCAGTAGCAAACAATTTAATATCGTCAATGGGTTGCAACAGTGAAATGTTAATATACCAATATAATAATAAAATAACATTTTATGCTGACGAATTTATTTAAGAAATTTTTGATTTTTTTAGCACGAGGCCTTTTTCATTTTATTTATTTAAATACAGGGTCCACAAAATAAAGATAAATATACAGACAAATTAGTTACTAAATCAAATCAAATACAACAAGTAGGAAGGCGTTAAGTTCGTCCGGGCTGAATCTTATATACCCTCCACCACGGAGTGCAGTATTACCAGCAGATCAAAGGATGTCGACTTTACATAGAAGTACAGTACCATATTACGAAAATTGTGATTTTTTATGCACATTACTATATATGTTTACTATTTCAAACTATAATGTATACTTATGCGCACTGTTGTGAAAGTGAACATGCATAAATATTAGGTGATTGTCAGTCGCCATTAGGGAGAAACATTTTCAGCTACAGACAAAGTGACTGTATTATTTTGATAAGAAAAGTACAAATTTTAAAGATATCCCCATTTGCCCCATTCTCCGTCCAAATGTACCAATTTCGAAAAAAAAAAACTTTTTGTTTCGAGTCTTCATAGTCAGAATGTATACGCCGAATTTCATGATCTCACTTCAGCGGTTTGATAGGTCCCATTTTTATACCTCTTTTTCAATTATATCCATTAAAAGTACGAATTTCGAAAAATCCCTCTATTATACGTGTCTATGCAATTAGAGGGATGTACACACCGAATTTCATGATTCTAGTTGTTGTCGTGCCATTGGTACCATATTTTATCCCTTTTTGTCTCATTACGCCCGCTAAAACTTTTATTTTCTGTGTGGTGCTTCCAAGCTACGAGAGGATTGCCCGCAACAAATTTCAAATGTATGGAAATCAGAAATTTAATTAAGAACACAATGCTACCAATTTTTTATACTATGTACATATATAATGGAAATAATACTTCAATTCATAAAGTAAATATAAGGCAGCAATCATAAATACCCTAAATATTGTATTTTCAGCTGCAGTTCTTTGGTTGGTTGTATTTCCATCTATTTTAAATTCAAAAGTATACATTTTGAAAATACCTTATCTCTCACGTACGCAGTATAAGACAACATCATGATTCTACCATTTTTTTTGTCGTAAAAGCAACAAAATAAAGTACGAATTTGTAAAAAAAAATATTTTACGAGTCAGAGGGAATGTATACACCGAATTCCATGATTATATCTGTGGCCATTTTGTTGGTACCATTTTTGTCTGCTTTTCGCATTTTACCCCTTAAAAGTATGACTTTCGAAAATGTATGTATTTAACGTGTCTATGCAATCAGAGGAATTTATACATCGAATTTTATTATTCTAGGTGCAGCCATTTGGTTGGTACTATTTTTATCCCTCTATCTCCATTTAACCCCTTAAAAGTACGAAATACATTTATATTATGTATCTACTCTATTAGTGGAATGTACACACCAAATTTCGTGTTTCTATCTGTTGTCGTTTAACAGGTACTATTTTTATCCCTTTTTGTCCCATAAACACATGAAAGATAGCAGTCGTCACTCACAAACAAGAAAAGAAATATAAACGTAACTTAAAGCTACCGTAGTTATTACTCTCGTCCGTCGCGTTTTTGCACTTAGGAATGCAAAGCGGACGTTCTGCCTACTACACCACAGGTAGTTCTCGCACGCTGGCAAATTACATTTTTGGTATTTCTCCCAAATTAGAAGGTAAATGATAAAATTTCATTTTGTTGTTGGTTTAAAGTACGGTTGTTTCTACAATAATTTCAAATTTGTTAAAGGATTATAACAGGCTCATAGCGCTAATGGTCGTTTTGGATACAGTTTTCAGAAACTTTTCCTATTTTTTTCATTTTTTTTTTGCATACCAACGTGAACATTTAAATCATAAGTTACAAATTTCATTTGAAATATTCGAAAACTGTGATAATATAAAAACCATAGATAACAATTATTTTGTTGAAAATAATTTTAGATTTTATTCCATCACTAAAAAAGATATTAGCATTATGATACACACAAAAAATGGTGGTTTTCTTATGTATAATGTACAATTTGTTATACAAATTTTGTAGGATAAAATCATTCCACAATTTTTTCTAAGTTTCCTTCTAGCCCTACACGCGATATAGGTACCAAATGAATGCATTTTATGTAGTGGATCAAAAAAGTCGCAAAGATGCCTTTTAAATTTTTAATCCTTCAAATCTGACGGTAGATTTCTTGGGACAAATATCCAAATTGCATATTTCTACGTTAATTTGTTTATTTCTATAGATTCTTTATATATATTCTTTATGTATATTCTGACGTTTTCCCTATATATCCTTAAATTTGCTTATATCATAAAATTTTTTGTTGATCACCAACAAATCGTTGGTACCAAGATTGCGTTTTTAGGACTAGCATTTAACATTAACATTTTTCGAATAATTGTATTCCTCAAAAATGTCAATTTCACACATTAAACAAGTAAGGAAAAGCTAAAGTCGGGCGGGACCGACTATATGATACACTCTACTTTCTATCCGAATACAATTCAACTCGGTAAAAAAGTGAAAACGGGAAGAATTTTTGTATGTTTCCTCATCATAGGCTAATATTACCTGGTCCAATTTGTCAAATCGGAAATATTTATATCGGTGCTATATCCAAACATGGAATATAGTGACTAACTTTCACAATAAGTTCATCCAGTTCAAATATAACATGTTAAGATCATTTTGTGAAAATTCGTGATTTCTGGTGCGGAAAAAGTCTATCCGAAATTTGTATGGGAAATTTTTAAGGCGAAATTTGTATGGGAGCAATATGTAAATTTGAACCGATGAAACATTTTCACCATGGGTGTTTCCAGTTGAAATATGAGATATTTTGAAAGATTTGAAGAAGATCTGTTAAAATATGTGGTTTATAGAGTGGAAAAAGTCAAATCGGGAGTGAAATTTGTATGGGGGCTATATCTAAATCTGAACCGATATGACCCATTTGCACCATGGCTGTTTATAGAACAAATGTAAGATATTTCGCCTAATTTGATGAGGATCTATTAAAATATGTAGTTTCCAGAGCGGAAAAAGTAAAATCGGGAGCGAAATTTGTATGGGAGCTTTATATAAATCTGAACTATTTTCACCATAGGTGTTCCTAGTTTAAATATAAGAAGTTTTTTTGTGGTTTCTAGAGTGGAAAAAGTCAAATCGTGAGCGAAGTTTGTATGGGGGCTATATCTAAATCTGAACCGATTTACTCCATTTTCAACACAGATGTTTCTAGTAGAATTATAAGGTAATGTAAGGTAATTTGAAACAAATCAAGTGAAATATGTGGTCTCTAGATCGGAAAAAGTCAAATCGGGAGCGAAATTTGTATGGGAGCTATATATAAATCTGAACCGATCTAACACATAACACACCACAGGTGTTTCTAGTTGAAATATAAGATGTTTTGCCAATTTTAAAGAAAATCTGTTGTAATATGTGGTGGAATGAAAAGAGTCAAATCGGGAGTGAAATTCGTATGGGGGCTATATCTAAATCTGAACCGATTTTCTTCAAATCGAATAGCGTTCATCCTTGTACCGAAAAACTTGTGCGAAGTTTCATTTGGTTCTGTCTACAATTGCGACCTATATCGTGATTACAAGAATAGATGGACAGACAGACGGACATGGCTAAATCGACTCAAAAAGTGATTCTAAGTCGATCGGTATTAACAATGGGTCTATCTCGTTTCCTTTTGGGTGTTACAAAGAAATGCACAAAGGCATAATACTCTCGTGGAGTGTATAAAAACTAATTATGCAATTTTGTCATAGTGCCCGCTGCTTCTCACTCGAAAAAGCTAGTTATTTGTTAATAGTTTTATCCTTCTCTAAATAGATAAATCTAAAATAGTAATTTGAAAACCTCCTATTAGATAGCACTCATACACAGTAAAAGGAATGTGCTTGTCGATGACCACTATTTTAGCTGAACTCCCTTCGTATGTATATATTTTATCATTTTCTACACAGCTTTGAACAAAAAATTACAACCACATAGTCTTCTAGATGCAGCCGGATACTTTATAACTTTTTGAACCTCTTTCCTAAAAAGTATATATTTTGAAAAATCACTATAATTAACATGTGTTTTTGATTCCCCGTAAAAGCATGTACTTTATGGTACAACGTTTATCCCTTGTCGCCTCGTGTTTCTAGATGCAGCTGGCCACTTTATATCTTTATAAACCGCTTTCCTAAAAAGTATACATTTTGAAAAATCGTTATAGGTAACATATGCTTTTGTTCCCCTAAAAACATGTACTTTAGTTGATACCATATTTATCGATTTTTGTACCGCTCATCCCTTATAAGTACACATTTCGAAAAATTCATTTAGATTGCGCTTCTATGTTGTCAGAGTAATTTACACATCAAATTTCACGATATAGCTGCAATACTTTAGTTGGTACAATTTTTATCTCTTTTGTCCCGTTCACCCCTTAAAAGAACAAATTAAAAAAAAATCATTAAGATTACGCTTCTACTTTGTCAGAGGAATTTACACACCAAATTTCACGATTATAGCTGCAATACTTTAGTTGGTACCATTTTTATCCCTTTTTGTCCCGCTCACTCCTTATAAGTACAAATTTCGAGAAAAAACCTGAGAATCAATTGTTCGTTAAATCCGGAAACCAAAGTATATTGGAAACAAGCTACACGGTACACATTTATAAGCAGTAAGATTGGGATTGCAAAGGAGCGAAATAGGACTAACGTGAAAACGTTTTCCCTAACAAGGACGTCAAATAAAATATTTATAGTACTTAGGATTATTTTTGGAATACTCTGTCTTATATTCACTTGAATTTGGCTACGTACATTTCTCTTATGACGTGAATGTGCAATAAAGAATGATTTTTTCAAAATTCATACTTTCTATACCCTCCACCTCCAGAATGGGGGTATACTAACTTTGTCATCCCGTTTGTAACACCTTGAAATATCGACCTGAGACCCTATAAAGTATATCATAACTTTTCAGGACAGCGAAAAAACCTTACCTTAATTTTAAGAGTAATTATGAATCATTTTTCTACAGTTTAATCTAAAGAGGATTACTAATCGCTACGATTAAAAAGTTTTCGAAATTTCCTATTATTCGCGGTTTTATGGTTCATAGCCACTTTTGCACGTTTAAAATTGAGCACAATGAATTTTGAAATAAGCACATAGCCGTTAATGCTCAAATATATAAATAAGACTTACTGTAAACTCGATAACGTTTTTTAATGAAATCTTGGCATTGTTGTGTAGAAAACGTATTTTCTGGGATGTACACAGCGAATTAAAAGATTCCAGCTTCATCCGTCAGATTGGTACCATTTTTATCCCTTTTTCAAAATTTTTTACAAAAAGTGGATATTGCAGTAGGGCACGGTAAACAAAAAATACAAATTGGATATTTTTGGAAAATATTCATTTTCGTGGCAAATATGGCTAAAGACAAGACATTTTTGATCCGACTGAATTTTTGTTTGTGTATTAATAACCAATGTCGCTTGTAACATACATATATGTAGCCAGTAGCAAAAATCGCTGCAATTGTTGAAGAATCCAAAATTCGCAAAATTGCTTACATTTTAACTTTCTCCATCCAAGATTCTGAAACTTTTCTGACACAAATATTCCCCATGAAGTCAGCAATCAGATGCCAAAGAAGTATTTTGGTAGTCTCAATATATTAAAGAGTTACTCGGGTTTATCAAATATACATTTCACAACTTTTGACTTTATAGCCACCAATTATCCTATTTTAGCCTGATAACTTGAAAAAAGGATAAAAATAGTACCACCCAAATGACCACAGCTAGAGGCATGAAATTCGGAATATACATTCCTCTGACTGCATAGACACGAAAAATAAAAGGTTTCTTCCAAATACGTAGTTTTAAGATATACTATGGGTACATGGGGATAAAAGTAGTACCAACTAAACGACTTAATAGAATGATGAATTTCGGTGTGTACATCCCTTTTATTGCGTAGACACGTAAAATAAAGAGATTTTAGAAAGTCGTACCGTTAAGAGGAAAATGGGGATAAAAATGGTACCAACCTAATGGCCGCAGCTATAATCATGGAGGTGTATACATTCCTCTGACTGCATAGACACGAAAAATAAAAGGGTTTTTCCAAATTCGTACTTTCAAAGGATACAATGGGTACATGGGGATAAAAATAGTACCAACTAAACGACTTAATAGAATGATGAATTTCGGTGTGTACATCCCTTTTATTGCGTAGACACGTAAAATAAAGAGATTTTATAAAGTCGTACTGTTAAGAGGAAAATGGGGATAAAAATAATGGCCGCAGCTATAATCATGGAATTCGGTGTATACATTCCTCTGACTGCATAGACACACAAAATAAAAAGATATTTCCAAATTCGCATTTTTTACTTTTACGGCATAATTGGTTGAATCATAAAGTCAGGTTATGTTGCACTATGTACGTGAGATAATGAATTTTCAAAACATGTACTTTTGGAATTAATATAGAATGGAAATACAACCAACTGTAGCACCCACTGTCTACAAATATTTATGTTATTTAAGCTGTTTTGAATATATGTATATAAGAATATGTATTTTTTGAATTGACTTTCGTATTATATATAAAGGGTGATTTTTTAAGAGCTTGATAACTTTTTTTTAAAAAAAAACGCATAAAATTTGCAAAATCTCATCGGTTCTTTATTTGAAACGTTAGATTGGTCCATGACATTTACTTTTTGAAGATAATTTCATTTAAATGTTGACCGCGGCTGCGTCTTAGGTGGTCCATTCGGAAAGTCCAATTTTGGGCAACTTTTTCGAGCATTTCGGCCGGAATAGCCCGAATTTCTTCGGAAATGTTGTCTTCCAAAGCTGGAATAGTTGCTGGCTTATTTCTGTAGACTTTAGACTTGACGTAGCCCCACAAAAAATAGTCTAAAGGCGTCAAATCGCATGATCTTGGTGGCCAACTTACCGGTCCATTTCTTGAGATGAATTGTTCTCCGAAGTTTTCCCTCAAAATGGCCATAGAATCGCGAGCTGTGTGGCATGTAGCGCCATCTTGTTGAAACCACATGTCAACCAAGTTCAGTTCTTCCATTTTTGGCAACAAAAAGTTTGTTAGCATCGAACGATAGCGATCGCCATTCACCGTAACGTTGCGTCCAACAGCATCTTTGAAAAAATACGGTCCAATGATTCCACCAGCGTACAAACCACACCAAACAGTGCATTTTTCGGGATGCATGGGCAGTTCTTGAACGGTTTCTGGTTGCTCTTCACTCCAAATGCGGCAATTTTGTTTATTTACGTAGCCATTCAACCAGAAATGAGCCTCATCGCTGAACAAAATTTGTCGATAAAAAAGCGGATTTTCTGCCAACTTTTCTAGGGCCCATTCACTGAAAATTCGACGTTGTGGCAGATCGTTTGGCTTCAGTTCTTGCACGAGCTGTATTTTATACGGTTTTACACCAAGATCTTTGCGTAAAATCTTCCATGTGGTCGAATAACACAAACTCAATTGCTGCGAACGGCGACGAATCGACATTTCACGGTCTTCAGCAACACTCTCAGAAACAGACGCAATATTCTCTTCTGTACGCACTGTACGCATTCGTGTGGTTGGTTTAATGTCCAATAAAGTAAACTGAGTGCGAAACTTGGTCACAATCGCATTAATTGTTTGCTCACTTGGTCGATTATGTAGACCATAAATCGGACGTAAAGCGCGAAACACATTTCGAACCGAACACTGATTTTGGTAATAAAATTCAATGATTTGCAAGCGTTGCTCGTTAGTAAGTCTATTCATGATGAAATGTCAAAGCATACTGAGCATCTTTCTCTTTGACACCATGTCTGAAATCCCACGTGATCTGTCAAATACTAATGCATGAAAATCCTAACCTCAAAAAAATCACTATTTATTTGTATCCCTTTTTCCATTTTAACCCCAAAAAGTACGAATTTCGAGACATCCGTTTATTTTTTGTGTCTCAATCAGAGGTCTCGGTATACACCGAGTTTCCTGATTCTAGGTGCAACAGTTTGGTTAGTACCATTTTTATCCCTCTATTTCAATTTTATCCCTTAAAAGTACGAATTTGAAAAAATACTTTTATATTATGTATCTACTCAATTAGAGGAATGTAAACACCAAATTTCGGGTTTTCTTACTGTTGCCGTTTGAAAGGTACCATTTTTATGCCTTTATCTCCCATTTCACCCCCTACGAATACGAATGTAAGTTTTTGTTATAGGGCGAATGCGCATACCCAACATCAAGTAAGTACAAACAGACATATTGACAAAATATGATTAAATACTCTAAAATATTAGGGGTTATTATGGGTATTTGTAGTCCATGTGAGGGAAAATTTTTTCCTTTTGGGCCGATTTCGCCCAACCGATCTACGACTATAAGACGCATTTATGTAAAATTTGAAAGTCGTAGCTCCTTTCGTTTACATGCTAGCGTGATTTCAACAGACGGACGGACATGGCAAGATCGTCTTAGAATTTTATGACAATCAAGAATATATATATACATTATAGGGTCTCAGGTCGATATTTCAAGGTGTTACAAATGGAATGACAAATGTAGTATACCCCCATCCTGGAGGTGGAGGGTATAAAAATATAAAGTTTGTGGACTTTTGGCCGTTTGTTACCTCCGTGCAATGTTGTACATAAAGCTCTTCACGTGAAAGGTAAATAATTTAAAAAGCTTGATTTGAAACCACTGTCGATGGTATAACTTTGCTCTGAAACGATTGAGAATGGCTCTCTGGGAAGTCTGCAGTATTATTTTCATTTCCTAATAGGAATAGGAAAAAATTAAAAAGTTAAAATGCGTTAAGTTCGGCCGGGCCGAACCCTCTACCACGGAGTGCATTCCATAGTATTACCGGTAGATTAGAGACTGTCGAACATATTTTGAAAATTGTGATATTATTAAAGCGTATTACTATATTTGTTTACTATTTCAAACTACAAAACATACTTATGCGCGCTGTTTTAAATAAATTTCGTTGCTTCATTATTATAATAATTATAATCTACTATATATATCTATATATAATACTGCAATTGTATTCAAATAGTGAACATGAGGGAGCAATCTTCAAAAATGTACTTTAAATATTAGGTGTATTGTCAGTCGTCATTAGGGTGAAACGTTTTCCTTCTGGGCCGATTTTTTCCATTACCAATTTCTTGATTCAGCCACAAACAGAATGACTGTCTTAGTTTGATAAGAAAAGTACAAATTTCAAAGATCAGTTATGTTTCGCGTTCATATTGGAATGAACACATCTAATTTCATGATAATAGGTACACCAATTTTATATTTTTTTTTAATTTTAACCCTAAAAGTACCATTTTGTAGAAATACTCATATTGTGCGTGTCTACGAAGACAGACGAGTATATCTATATATATATGCTGAATTTCATGATTCTAGCTACAGCCGTTTGTTTGGTACCAATTTTATCCCGTTTTGATCATAAAGGTACGAATATCGAAAGATATCTATATTTTTCGTGTCTACGCAATCACAGCAATGTACAAATCAAATTACGCTATACTAACTGCAACCGTTTGATTGGTACCATTTTTATCCCTTTCGCCCCATTTTCCGCCTAAAAGTATAAATTTCGAAAAAATCCTTTATGTTCGCGTCTACACAGTCAGATGAATGCAAACACCGAATTTCATGATTTCAACTTCAGCGGTTCGGTTGGTACCATTTTTATCCCTCTTTTCCAATTGTATCAATTAAAAGTAAAAATTTCGTAAAATCTCTCTATTTTACGTGTCTACGTAATAATGGGGATGTACACACCGAATTTCTAGTTTCTAGCTTTTGTCGTATCATTGGTACCATTGTTATCCCTTTTTGCCCTATTTCACCCGCTAAATATTTTTTGTACTTTTTGGTGACTACACGTTACTATAGGAAGGTACGAAACAAATTTGAAGTGCAAAAAATTGTTTAAATAAGCTAAATGTTAGGGGTATTTTTCAGTCCTTGTAAGGGAAAAATTTGTCTCTCTGGGCCGATTTCGCCCACTTTCAATCCCAACCGAGCTGCAACCATAAGACACAATTACGGAAAATGAACCTCCTAGATCATTTAGTTCGGCGGCTAGCGTGCTAGCTTTCAACAGACAGACGGACTTGTCTAAATCGTCTTAGAATTTTACCAGGAGACAGAATGTATATACTTTATGGGTACTCCGTTGAATATTTCAAGATGTTACAAACGGAATGATAAAGTGAATATACCCCATCCTGGAGGTGGGGGTATTAAAATGCACGGTTTTTTATATATTCGTTTGTCATAACTTCTACATCCACCCATAGCTCTTTTACATACAGACATTGCACATCGACTGATTTTTCATAAAAAATTACCCATACTGATCATACCACACACTCGCATGCACTCGTCGCACATAGTTTTGCAAATGATGGCTTCCTCATGTTGCGCTCGTCTTTACAATGACACAAACCCAAAGATGAAGGGGTGGAAATGCATACTGCCCGTATCTCTTCTACACGCATCACGTGAATTCTATTTCGAGCACGCCCGCACTAGCACATCTATGTGTATTTTCCGTGTCACACAATGAGTAATGTCTTTGGTAACACGATAAACTAAAGCAAAAGATAAATTACAAAAACATGGAAAATGTGAAAAGCATGAAGAGATTAAGTAGTTATAAGTCGTTCCGGGTAAGGTAGATTGCAACGATTGACGGCGCAATGCCTAACATAACACACAACCAAATGTGAGTGGCTTTGGATTTGTTGTCATTCTCTCAAAATGCTATAGTACAAGGCCAGCTGTGCGTATACTTAATGTGAAAGGGTTAAATATGTGTAACTTATACGCTACAGGGTTCAAATGAAGCAATATCGAATAATTTCCAAATTCAAGGAAATATCAATCGAAAGTACACTTTTCGGTGACTTTTGGCATTTCCGCGAAAGCGAGATTAGGTCTAACATTTCGCTGGAGTACTGGGAATTCGTGATGAGAAGAAATATATTAGAATGACATGATTATATAAAAGGTAGTTAAACTTTATCGGATCGGTTTAGAATCGCCAGCTGAGTCGATTTAACGATGTCTGTCTGTCCGTCTGTCCGTCTGTCCGTCCGTCCGTCTGCTGGCCATCTAAGCTTGTTCGCACTCTACAGATCGTAATTGTTGTCCGATTGTCATGAAACTTGGCAGAAGTTATTTTTTCTGGCCAAGGACCATTGGTATTGAATTTGGAGGAAATCGGTTCAGATTTAGATATAGCCCCCATACAAATTTCGGTCCCGATTTGACATTTTCCGCTCTAGAAACCACATAATGTACCCGATTTTCTTTAAATTTGGTACAACATCTTATAATCCAACTAGAAACACCTATGCCGAAATTGGGTAAGATCGGTTCAGATTTAGATATAGCCCCCATACAAACGTCGCTCCCTATTTCACTTTTTCCGCTTTAGAAACCACATATTGTACCCGATTTTCTTTAAAATTGGCACAACATCTTATAATCCAACTAGAAACACCTGTGCAAAAATTGGGTAAGATCGGTTAAGATTTAGATATAGCCTCCATACAAATGTCGCTCCCGATTTGACATTTTCCGCTCTAGAAACGACATATTGTACCCGATTTTCTTTAAATTTTGCAGAACATCTTATAATCGAACTAGAAACACGTATGCAAAAATTGGGTAAGATCGGTTCAGATTTAGATATAGCCCCCATACAAATGTCGCTCCCGATTTGACATTTTCCGTTCTACAAACGACCCGTTTTTCTTTAAATTTAGCAGAACATCTTATAATCGAACTAGAAACACGTATGCAAAAATTGGATAAGATCGGTTCAGATTTAGATATAGCCCCCATACAAATGTCGCTCCCGATTTGACATTTTCCGCTCTAGAAACGACATATTGTACTCGGTTTTCTTTAAATTTTGCAGAACATCTTACAATCCAACTAGAAACACGTATGCCGAAATTGGGTAAGATCGGTTCAGATTTAGATATAGCCCCCATACAAATGTCGCTCCCGAATTCACTTTTTCCGCTTTAGAAACCACATATTGTACCCGATTTTCTTTAAAATTGGCACAACATTTTATAATCGAACTCAAAAACCATTGGTGAAAGTGGGTAGATCGGTTCAGATTTAGATATATCCCTCATACAAATGTTGCTCCCGAATGTTTAACCGATTTTGGCCAAATTTTACATATTATATTTCACCAATAAACAGACATGGTGAAAGCGAGTAACATCGTTCCAGGTTTCAATATACCCCCATACAAATGTCCTTTCCGATTTAACATTTTTTGTCAAACACATACATTTACAGGATGCAAAAATCCTTCCCGATTTCAATTTTTTACCGAATTGAATTGCAATGAGAATTGTTTAGGTGATGCCCATATACTGTATAATTTGTATTTGTCTGTCGGACAATTGGATCAATTACCATATTATTTACCATATTCGTTAAATTTGACTAAAGATGAATTTATAGCATATAAATTATATTCATATAATTTATATAATTTGTATGAACTACATAAAATTGCTCCCATGAAATACCTGGGTTTAGTAATCAAAGCGAGGTACATACGCAGGGAGTGGTGTAGGGTATTATATAGTCGGCCCCGCCCGACTTTAGCCTTTCTTTACTTGTTTTATTATGATATTTTTTATTATACCAATATTATGGTTCAATTATGAATGGAACAAAATATCGGCCAAATGGCCTCCACCACTTCGGCGTCACACCTCCAAATTTTCAAAGACGCTAAGGCATACTTGAGGTTCTATGCCGTTAATGTGCCGAATTATCTCATCCTTTAGCTCTTGAATTATTGCTGACTTGAAGAAACTTCAAGTAAACAATCAAAAAATAAGAAATAGACAATATACATAAATTCATATATTTATTAAATATGTATATTAACAAGTAAAAATAAATACCCTCCACCATGGATTGCATTCCACAGAGGCTGTCGATGTTCGTAGAAGGGCAGTAATATTACAGGAAAATATATTTTTTAATATAGCCAAAGCAAAACAAATATTAAAAAATAATTTTAAAAATAAATATAATATTTTTATTATTTCAAACCCAGCTAACAAGGCAAGGTTACCAATACGTTAACACTATATATTTTTATATTTATGTCTTCCAAAAAGCTTTAATATCATAAATATTGGTAGATAGTGGGTGCTACAGTTGGGTGTATTTCCATTCTATTTTAATTCCAAAAGTATAAATCTATTATCTCACGTACATAGTGCAAATAACCTAATTTCATGATTCAACTATTTTTTTCCGAAATAGTAAAAACTACGCATTTGTAAAAATCTTTTTATTTTGCGTGGCTATCCAGTCAGAGGAATGTATACACCGAATACCATGATTCTCGCTGCGGCCATTTGGTTGGTAACATTTTTATCCCCTTTTTTCCTATTTACCCCCTTAAGAGTACGACTTTCTAAAATCTATTTATTTAAGTGTCTACGCAATCAGAGGAATGTCTACACCGAATTTCATCATTCTAGTAATTCTAGTAAATTTAGTTGGTACTATTTTTATCCCCTCTGTACCCATTGCATCCCTTGCAAGTACGAATTTGTAAAGAATCTTTTATTTTCGTGTCTACGCAGTCAGAGGAATGTATATTTCGAATTTCATGACTCTAGGTCATTTGGTTGGTACTATTTTTATCCCTTTTTCCATTTCCATTTTACCCCAAAAAGTACTAATTTCCAAAAATCCATTTATTTTACGTGTCTACGCAATCAGAGGAATGTATACACCGGATTTCATTATTATGCAGGCAGCCTTTAGACTGGTACCATTTTTATCCCTCTATTCCCATTTTATCCCTTAAAAGTACAAATTTGGAAAAAATACTTTTATATTATGTATCTACTCAATTAGAGGAATATATACACCGAATTTCGTGTTTCTAGCTGTTGTCGTTTGATAGGTACCATTTTAATCCCTTTTTTCCCCATTTCACCCCCTACGAATAAAAATCACTCTATGGTACCCTTTTATGCTATAAAGGGAATGCACATTGCAAATGTCAAGTAAATACAAGCTAATATGTTCAAAAAACATTCTGAAATACTCTAAATATTAGGGGTATTTTCAGTCCTTGTGAGGGAAAAATTTTTCCCTTTGGGCCGATTTCGCCCCGTTTCAATCCCAACCGATCTACGACCATAAGACGTATTTATGGAAAATTTGGACGTCCTAGCTCTTGTCGTTTAGATGCTAGCGTGCTTTCAACAACGGACAGACGACGGACGGACATGGCTAGATCGTTTTAGAATTTTATGACGATCAAGAATATATATACTTTATAGGGTCTCAGGTCGATATTTCAAGATGTATGTGGTCACAACCCTTAACAGCCTAACTCGAGTTAGGACACAATTGAGTTATTAGCACCATCGTATTCAGCGTATCTAAATTTATTTGCTCTAAATTTTTCATGTTTGTATCTCTTCTAGGAAGGCAATTAATCCTAAAAAACCTAATAGCTTAAGTTATTTTTCTAAATTACTGTTTTGGCATAACTGCCTAAGTCAATTTAGGATTACAACAAATATAAACATTATTTTTTCATCATTGCCTAAATCAACTTAAGTCGTTAATCCAAAAAAACAAAGAAACAATTTTATTTTCCTAACTTGAGTTAAGCTCTTATTCCGAATTACAATTTCGTTTTTTGAGAAACATAAATTGAGTTAAGGTCTTTCTCCAAACAAAAAAAAAAGTTTTAAAATATCATGTCAACTTGAACTTTTTGACTTTCTTTCGTTCAACAATTCATAAGAGCATAAGTGTCTTTTTCGATAATATCTTTTGACTGCGAGAATAAACAACTATTTTTTGTTATTTGTTAACAACTAAGTAAAGAAATTCGTTTCCTTGGAATCTGTAGCAAAGTTTTCCAAAAAACACCTTCTCCTGATTTTCAGTGAAGATTCAAAACTTTAAACTCCTGTACTGAAAATATTGAAAAACAGACTTAGGCTGTTATGGGTTGTGACCACAGATGTTACAAACGGAATGACAAAGTTAGTACACCCCCATCCTGGAGGTGGAGGGTATAAAAAGTGTCAATAAGTTATCTGTTGTTTTTTTAATGTATGTCGTGTTGCTGATTGCTGCAGAGTGTGTGTGATCGATTTCGGCGGGAAGAAAGAAACAAATTGGAAGTGCGATTATTGTTCTGGAATATCAAATCAAAATTCTTTTTACAAAATAATAAATAAATAAAACGTGTATAGCTTTTCTGTTTTGGTTTTGTCCATTTTTTGGTTTACAATTGTTTCAAATGCTCATTCTCGCAAATTGCTCTGTGTCAAATTACAACGTTTCTGTTTCATTTCACATGTTTCATGTAAGAAATTTCTCAATGGCAGAGTCACAGAACATCACTTAAGAACGAACTGGGTTTTAAGATGAAAAAACTTTATTATTATTTTGTGCATTTCTTTGTAACACCCAAAAGGAAGGGAGATAGACCCATTGTTAATTATACCGATCGAATTAGAATCACTTTTTGAATCAATTTAGCAATGTCTGTCTGTCTGTCTGTCTGTCAGTCCGTCCATATATTCTTGTAATCACGATACAGGTCGCAATTGTGGACAGAACCAAATGAAACTTTGCACAACGAAGTTTTTCGGGATAAGGACGAACGCTATTTAATTTGAAGAAAATCGGTTCAGATTTAGATATAGCCCCCGTACAAATTTCGCTCCCAATTTGACTATTTCCGCCCTAGAAAACACATAATTTCCACGATTTTCTTCAAAATTGGCACAACGCCCGATATTTCAACTAGAAACATTTGTTGTGAAATCGGATCAGATCGGATCAAATTTATTTATAGCTCGCATACAGATCTCGCTTCCGATTTCACTTTTTCCGCTCTAGAAAGTACACATTTTAAAAGATCTTCTTCAAATTTGGCAAAACATCTTATACTTAATATAGAAACGCCTATGATAAAAAATGAGTCAGATCGGTTCAGATTTATATAGAACTACCGTATAAATTTCGCTCCCAATTTGAGTTTTTCCGCTCTAGAAACCATATATTTTGACAGATCTTCTTCAAATTTTGCCAAAATATCTGATATTTCAAATGGGTCAGATCGGTTCAGATTTATATATTGGTCCCATACAAATTTCTCTCCCGGCTTGACTTTTTCTGCCCTAAACGTGGTTTATTTTCCCCGATTTTCTTCTAGTTTTGCATAACACGTTATACTTGAACTGGAAGGACCTATTGTGCAAGTGGGTCACTTCGTTCCATGCTAGGGTATAGCCCCAATACAAATATTCTTCTCGATTTGACAAAGAATATTTGTCAACCAACCAAACAAATTCAAATAGGTTTTTAACTAAATCATTTCAGCTTTAATTTAAAATTAGGACCACTGAAATTGGTATGAAATTCCACAAGCTCTCTTTTGTAGTCCCAGAGTGCCATGAAAAATTTATTATTTACCCCGTTTTCATGTAGCTCCATTAACACAAACTTAGGACTAAACTAAAGTTATTGATATCTGTTTATAGGAAAATTTATTATTTATTATCCTCCAAAGATTTCTCTTGACGATGATTCAAACTGTAGGACTGTACTTATTCTTCAAAGAGTTCTGTTGAATATGGTTCAAACTAGAGATATAGCTGTGAGATAAAAATACTGTCATACGTGCGTATTTTCCAAGCCTCTCCTCTAAAATGTTCTTAAACCAAGTATACGAACTTTGTACAGTTCGATGATTAAAAATGTTTCATTATTTTTAAAAGTTCAAAATCTCGGAACTTCAAAAAAAAAGATTGCCTTTTCGATTGATCATAGGTCAAAATACACAAAATTGTATCCATATATTACTAACAAATGCCAAATTTATATGGAAATTTTGGCTAGATTTTGCTATGTTTTGAAATGAAAGGGAACGAATTTATGCAAATCCACCAGAACAGCGCTCCGTCTAATGAGTCTGTTGTTGAATTTGTTAATTTTCTAGAATTAAGCATATAACTTGTATCACATCCTTGGCCGTTTCCCCAACATTTCTGTAATTCCTAACCCAGGACACATAGGATCTGAACAGCATGAGGAGACAAACAATTATTTTGAAACCCAATTATTCGGTGCACATCAATAAACCTACACAATAGATTATGATGTAACAAAATCAAATCTACTTTCTGACCTAATCCGATTAGTTTTCGTTTATTTAAAATAAAAACTTCAATTTCAATTCTCTTCCACAAACAAACAAACATAAACTTATTGCATTAAACACACACAAACCATGGCAGATATGTGTTTAACATATTTCCCATTTGAACTTTACCTACCTACCGTTGCGCCCACAATGCTGCGAATTTGTGAAGTAAATCCTCTTAGTAAAACGCAACAACAAGAACAAGAAAACAAAATTTTATCATATTCCAAATCCATTTGGCATATTCGAAAACAAAACTTTTGTCTACTTGTTGTTTGTTTCAGCTTTTGTCGAGTCCTAATCCTTGAACTAGTTTTTTTGTTTTTGTTGTTGCCAACCGTCAGTTATGTTGCCATAGAGCACTTTTGGGAAAATTATTTCTCTATTTCACTACATCATTCGATGTGCGACACATTAATATACTGTAACTAAAGTCGGGCGGGCGACTATATGATACTCTACAGCATTGTTATTTCATTATTTCAAACCACGCTTATAAGGCCAGACTACCAATACGTCAATTCAAAAAATAATTATTATTCTATCTATATTTTCAAAAAGCTTAAATACCATAAATATTGGTGGGTGCTACATTTGGTTGTATTTCCATTCTATTTTAATTCCAAATGTACTAATTTTGAAAATCCATTATCAGACGTACATGGTGCAAAATAACATAACTTCATGATTCAACCAATTTTTGCCGTAAAAGAAAAAGTACAAATTTCGAAAAAAAACTTTTTATTTTGCCTGCCTATGAAGTCAGAGGAATGTATAAACCGAATTCCATGATTCCAGCTGCGGTCATTTGGTTGGTACCATTTTTACCCCCTTAAGAGTACGACTATCTAAAATCTCTTTATTTGACTTTTATACCCAATTCGAATTTCATCATTCTAGCTGTAGTCGTTTAGTTAGTACTATTTTTATCCCTCTGTTCTATTTGTGCGCCTTGAAAGTCCGAATTTCGAATTCAATTTTAACCCCCAAAAGTACGAATTTCGAAAAATCCTTGTATTTTTCATGTCTACGCAGTCAGAGGAATGTATACTCCGAATTTCATGACTCTAGCTGCGGTCATTTGATTGGTACTATTTTTATTTCCCTTTTTCATTTTAACCCCAAAAAGTACGAATTTTGAAAAATCCGTTTATTTTACATGTCTATGCAATCAAAGGAATGTATACACCGAATTTGATTATTCTAGGGGCAGCCGTTTGGTTAGTACCATTTTTATCCCTCTATTCCCATTTTACACCTTAAAAGTTCTAATTTGGAATAAATACTTTTATACTTTGTATCTACTCTAATAGAGTAATGTACACACCGAATTTCGTGTTTCTAGCTGTTGTCGTTTAATATGTACCATTTTTATCCCATTTTTTGTCCCATTTCACCCCCTACAAATAGAATCACTTTATGGTGCACGTTTTTGCTATAAGTGGAATGCGCATACCAAATATCAAGCAAATATAAACAGACATATTCAATAAACATGCTTAAATTCAATAAAATATTAGGGATTATTATGGGTATTTTTAGTCCTTGTGAGAGAAAAATTTTTGTCTTTGGACCGATTTCGCCCCATTTTAATCCCAACCGATCTACGACGACGCATTTATGGAAAATTTGAACGTTCTAGCTCCTTTCGTTTAGATGCTAGCGTGCTTTCAAAAGACAAATGAACGAGCATGGCTAGATCGTCTTAGAATTTTATGACGATATTTTTGAAGGTGTTACAAACGGCGGAGGGTATAAAAACAATAGAAATAATTTCATATATAATTTCAAAATGTGGCATGACCGTAGTGACCAAATTTTGAGGGTCACTAAATAGTCCCATAACCACAAAGTTACATAAATAATTTCCATAAAAATCGATTTGGAACCACTGCGCAGTGGAACGCTGAGGCATCCTTACACTGAAAAAATTATCTTCATAATATTTATGATTTTGTCTTAACATCAGTGAAAATTTTCATTAAAAAGTCGCCAAAGAAACATTTCATAAAGCACAAATCAATGAAAAATCTTATAGAATTTATGAAACATTTCTTAGAAACTACGAAATGCAGTTCTTCATTCGAAGAACTTTTCTCATAAATACTCATATATATATATAAGAGTTGCGTTACTGACTGATTGACTGACTTAGCACTGACCCCAGACCAAACGGCTGAAGCCAGGGTCATGAAATGTTCAGGGTAGTTCCCAAATATGATGTAGACGTCGACTAAGAAAGCGTTTTACGAAATTCGTACTTTTAGGGGGTAAAATGGGACAAAAAAGGGATAAACATCGAACCTTCGTCCTGAAACATAAAATTCGGTGTGTTCCTTGCAACGACCATGCAGACGAGCTACGAGGGATTTTTCAAAATTTGTACTTTTTAGGGAGGAAAGAGACAAAAACGGATGAAAAAGGTACACATTTAATTATTGCAGCTATAATCATGAAAATCGGTATCTAGATTTCTCTGACAACGTAGACTTGCAACATAAATGGATTCTTCGAAATTTTCACTTATAAGGGATGAGCGGGACAAAAAGGGATAAAAATAGTACCAACTAAAATATTACAGCTAGAATCGTGAAATTTGGTATGTAAATTCCTCTGACCATGTATAAGCGTATTAAAATTGGATCTTTTAAAATTTGTACTTTTAAAGGTTGCGAGGGACAAAAAGGGATAAAAATGGTACTAATTTAATTATTGCAGCTATAGTCGCGAATTTTGGTGCGTAAATTTCTTTGACAATGTAGAATCGCAATCTAAATGGATTTTTTCGAGCAGGTGAAAAGGGATAAAAATAGTACCAACTAAAATATTGCAGCTGTAGTCGTCAAATTTGGTGTGTAAATTCCTCTGACAACGTAGACTTGCAACATGAATGGATTTGGGACAAACAGGCGAATGAATGGCGAACGGGACAAACAGGGATAAAAATGGTACCAACTAAAGTATTATAGTCGTGAAATTTGGTGTGTAAATTCCTCTGGCAACGTAGAAGCGCTATCTAGATGGATTTTTTCGAAATTTGTTCTTATATGGTGTGAGCGGGATAAAAATGGTACAAACTAAAGTATTATAGCTAGAATCGTGAAATATATTCACCAAGAGAAAATGAGTAAATGCTATCCAAAAACAGAAACGAATAAAACTAAAAACAAATAACTGGCTCTTTCGCGTGCGAAGCAGCGGGTACTGCTAGTTTTTCATAGTATGATTTATGCCAATTTTCATAGATTTTATAAAGAAACTTCATAGATTTTATGAAAGAGTTTCATAAATAGTAATAATTGAAGTTTCCAATATAAACAAAGAAGAGTACAAATGAGAATTGCTAGCATTCAACGAATAAAGTCGACACATTAAATATGCAGTTGTATGTTATGAAACATTTCATAAAACCTATGAAATCCTTCATTATATTTATGAAGACATTTCAAAACACCAATATTTTATTGGTTATGACATATTTCATAGTAATAAATGTCACCATGCAATTTGTAAATAAATTTGCATGCAAAATTGTCTTGATCCAGGTCAATAGCTCAGTTCAAATATTGATTACAGACAAAAAATAGAAACGAAAAAACTAAAACAAATGAGCGTTGGCACGGCGTGTACGAAACATTTCATGTTATTTATGAATTTTCCATACATATTAAGAAAAATTCATTAAATTTATGAAAAATCTTTTATGAAATCGCTTCCTAAATATTATGAGGGGAAATTCTTTCAGTGTAGGCATTTTGAGATAAAATATTGCAACATAAGTTAGCCGTGGTAACGATTCTCGTTGTAACCACAACGGAGTAAAAAAGGTTCATCAATATACTTTTTTAAAATTTTCTAAATTTGTATACTTTAAATCTGACTGATGGCCACATTCTCAGATGATGTACTACCATTTATCACTTTAAACCCTTTCATGGTGGATGGTAGAAAACATTCGATGTGGCCACACCATGAAAGCTTGTTCCTTGTTGCTGCTCCATCATAAATTGCAACAACCTGGTTTTATGATGAATAGTGTTCGGGGTTTGAATGCGACATGATTACGAGCTACGAAGGTTCGTTATAACGCCACAAACGATGGAAACGCACAGCAAAACACAGACAACAACACAAAGCCGGCAACAATGGAATAGGGGGTAACAATAAAAGTTTTCTGTTATTGCAATAAATGTGGAAACAAGTCAGACAAATTATCAAATGCACGAACGGTCCTCCCACAAACTGACTGTCGACCGACTGACTGACGTTATCTGCGATGCAACCAACTCCCATGGCCCAACAGCCAGCAACAGCCATAAAACGGATGCAATGTTAAATGGATTTGCACGTTTGTCTTCGCAATGAATGTTGCCAGCATTGCTGTGTCGTACGTACGTCCTCATCGGAAGGTGTTCCACTATAGAAGTTCAACAAGACAAAACAAAACAACAAAAAACGTCCATCCAACATCCTGAAACATGGTTGGAAACTAAAACGGCCGGAGCAAATGTGTGCTAGTCAAGCCGTTTAAATGATTGCGACACGTACACGTCAGACAGTGTTTAGGCCATGTTCGTAAAGACAAGATGAAGTCAGAAAAACTTTGTCCAGAGTTTTGTAAAAACTGTAACATGGAAACATTGTATCCAGATTAGTTAGGGCAAAGTTATGGCCGATTGGAGGTCACACAACTATTTCATGTGTGAGGCGATAGCGTTTATTAAATACTTAAATATGTTGGTTTTCAAAAGTCACTGAATTTTAATGTTTCTGTATCCTTCACCATAAAATGGGGGTACACCAAGCTTGTCATTCCCTTTGGTACATCCAATAAATTATAAATAAATAAAATAAAATTTTAATACTTTTTGTTTTTATACACTCCACGAGAGTATAAAGGAAGCAATATAGACCCATTTTTAATTATACCGATCGACTTAGAATAGTCTGTCTTTCTGCCTGTCCATCTATTCTTTTAATTACGCACAACGAAGTTTTTCGGGGTAAGGACGAACGCTATTTAATTTAAAAAAATCGGTTCAGTTTTAGATATAGCCCCCATACGAATTTTACTCTCGATTTGACTCTTTTCACTCTAGATACCATATATTTTAACAGATTTTCTTCAGATTTGCCAAAATATCTTAAATTTCCACTAGAAACACCCATAGGTCAGATCGGTTCAGATTTATATATAGCCCCCTTACGAATTTCACTCCCTATTTGACGCTTTTCACTATATATACCACATACTTTAACAGATCCTCTTCAGAATTGACAAAACATCTTATATTTCAACTAAAAACACCTGTGGAAAAATGTTATAGATCGGTTCAGATTTATATGTAGCTCCCATACAAATTTCGCTCCCGATTTGACTCTTTTCACTCCAGATACCACAAATTTTTACAGATCTTCTTCAAATTTGGCAAAATATCTTATATATCTTTTATTTAAACTAGGAAGACATGTGGTGAAACGGTTCAGATACAGATATGCCTCTCATACAAATTTCGCTCCCGGCTTGATTTTTTCCGCCACAGAAACCACATAATTTCACCGAATTTCTTCAAATTGAGCAAAACACGTGAACTGGAAGAACCTATAATGATAGTAGGCCACATTATTCCATGTTGGGATATAGCCCCGATATAAATATTCTTCTCGATTTGACAAATTGGTCAGGTCATATTTTTTTTACCGAATTGAATTGCATTCGGATGGAAAGTGGAGTATATCATATAGTCGGCCCCGCCCGACTTTAGCCTTTCCTTACCCTACACCACTTCGTGGACTAGGGTATTATAACTTAGTTTTCCGCCAAATGTTTGTAACACCAAGAAATAATCGAGCTAGACCCACCTTTAAGTATACGGATCGGCTTAGAATCACCAGCTGAATCGATTTCACGATGTCTGTCACAATTGTTGTCCGATTGTCGTGAAATTTGGCAGAAGTTATTTTTTTTTGGTCCAAGGACGTTCGGTATTGAATTTTGAGGAAATCGGATCACATTTAGATATAGCCTCCAGACAAATATCCCTATAATTTACACTATTACTACGGTAAAATACACATATTACATGGAATCAAGAGAAAATCTTCAGGATTATATTATATTTGAACTAGAAACAGCTAACGGGAAAGTGGTCCACATGGGTCCATGTTTTAATATAGCGCACATACAAATGTACCTCCTATTTACAATATTACTGCTCTAAAATGCACATTTAACATCGGATCTTGATAAAATTTCCCACACAATGTTACATTTAGACTAGAAACACCTACTTTGGAAGCCAGCTATATAGGTCAATGTTTTGGTATAGCGCCCTTACAATTATTATTATTATCGCTCTAGAATCCACATCTTACATTGGATCTTGATAAAAATTTTGCAGATCATAGTAAATATATTTCAATAAAGAATGCCTACTTTGAAAGTGATCTATAAGGGCCCACTTTATGATGTAGCGCCCTTACAAATGGGCCCCCATTTTTATTATTACCCCTCTACGACCCACATTTTACATCGGAAGTTTATCATATTTTTCCAGATTATATTTTATTTCAACTAAGAATACATACTATGAAAGTAAAATATATGGGTCTATATTTTTGTATAGCGCCCCCCTACAAATGGGCCCAAGTTCACACTATTATCGTTCTAGAACCTACATCGTACATTGGATCTTGGTAATCAATACAATTTTGCAAACCATGTTATATTGCAAATAAGAATACCTACGTTGAAAGAGATCTATATGGGCCCACTATTTAATGTAGCGCCCTTACAAATGATACCCCATTTTAGTATTACCCCCCTAGGACCAACATTTTACATCGGACGGTTTTCAAATTTTGCAGATCTTGTTCTATTTCAACTAGGAATACCTACATTCAGAAAAATTGCATTCCTAAATCGGAGTAAAATCCATAATAAAGAGTGATTTTTTTGAGGTTAGGATTTTCATGCATTAGTATTTGACAGATCACGTGGGATTTCAGACATGGTGTCAAAGAGAAAGATGCTCAGTATGCTTTGACATTTCATCATGAATCGTCTTACAAACGAACAACGCTTGCAAATTATTGAATTTTATTATCAAAATGCGTGCTCTGTTAAGAAAGTTCATTGCGCGCTTCCATTTTATGGTCAGTTTAATCGACCCACTGAAGCGGCTATTCGGGCTATTGTGACTAAATTTCGCACCAAATTTACATTGTTGGACATTAAACCACCAACACGCTTACGTAGAGTGCGAACTGAAGAAAATATCGCAGCTGTATCGGCCAGTGTTAATGATGACCACCAATTTTCGATTCGTCGCCGTTCGCACCAATTGGGTCTCTGTTACTAAAAAACGTGGAAATGCCAAAATTGGACTAAGCGGATGGACCACCTAAGACGCAGCCGCGGTCAACATTTAAATGAAATTATCTTCAAAAAGTAAATGTCATGGACCAATCTGACGTTTCAAATAAAGAACCGATGAGATTTTGCAAATTTTATGCGTTTTTTTAAAAAAAAAAGTTATCAAGCTCTTAAAAAATCACCCTTTAGTTCAACAATTTTACTCCAGTTCAGTAAAAATTAATTTAAAATTATAGAAATTAACTAAATATAAGTAAAGTTTCATTCTTTCAAAGTCATAGTAAATCTATATATATAAAAGAGTTGCGTTACTAACTGACTGACTTATCATTGACCAGACCCCAGACCAAACGGCTGAAGCCAGGGTCATGACATTTTCAGGGTAGTCCCCAAATATGACGTATACTTCGACTAAGAAAGGGTTTTACGAAATTCGTACGTTTTAAAATGGCCCAAAAAGGGATAAACATCGAACCTTCGTCCTTAAACATGAAATTCGGTGAGTTCCTTGCAATGTCCATGCAGACGAGCTACAAATAGGGGTTTTTCGAAATTTGTACTTTTAAGGGGCGAGCGGGACAAAAAGAGATAAAAATGGTACCAACTAAAGTAATACAGCTAGAATCTTGAAATTTAGTATGCAAATTCCTCTGACCATATAGAAACGAAGTAGAATTTGATTTTTTCGAAATTTGTACTTTTAAGAGAAGAGCGGGACAAAAATGGTACCAACTAAAGTATTACAGCTTGAAACGTGAAATTTGGTATGTAAATTCCTCTGACCATATAGAAACGAAGTAAAATTGGATTTTTCGAAATTTGTACTTTTAAGGGGCGAGCGGGACAAAAAGGAATAAAAATGGTACCATCTAAAGTATTACAGCTAGAATCGTGAAATTTGCTATGTAAATTCCTCTGACCATATAGAAACGAAGTAAAATTGGATTTTTCGAAATTTTTACTTTTTAGGGGAGAGTGGGACAAAAAGGGATAAAAATGGTACAAACTAAAGTATTACAGCTAGAATCGTGAAATTTGGTATGTAAATTCCTCTGACCATGTAGAAGCGCAGTAAAATTGGATTTTTCGAAATTTGTACTTTTAAGGGGCGAGCGGGACAGAAAGGGTTAAAAATGGTACAAACTAAAGTATTACAGTTAGAATCGTGAAATTTGGTATGTAAATTCCTCTGACCATATAGAAACGAAGTAAAATTGGATTTTTCGAAAGTTGTACTTTTAAGGCGCGAGCAGGACAAAAAGGGATAAAAATTGTACCAACTAATGTATTACAACTAGAATCGTGAAATTTGTTATGTAAATTCCTCTGGCCATATTGAAGCGCAGTATAATTGGATTGCTCGAAATTTGTACTTATTAGGGGTAGGCGTGACAAAAAGGGTTCCAATTTAAGAATTGCAGCTATAGTCGTGAAATTTGGAGTGTGAACTGTGTGTAAAGCGCAATCTAAATGGATTTTTTCGAAATTTTCTTAAAAGGGGTGAGCAACAAGGGATAAAACTAGTACCAACTAAAGTATTGGAGCTATAGCCGTGAAATGTGGTGTGTAAGTTCCACTGACAACGAGAAACGCAAATCTAAACGAATTTCTAATTTTTTTTATAAACAATGAGCGGGATAAAAATAGTACCTATTAAATATTTCGTTATAGTCATGAAATTTTGTGTTTAACTTTCTCTGACAACATAATTGGATTTCTCGAAATTTGTACTTTTAAGGGTGTAAATTCTTCTGACCATATAGAAGCGCAGTAGTTTGATTTTCCGAAATTTGTACTTCGCGGGACGAAATGGGATAAAAATGCTGTACAATCATTTAATTACGTAAGAGCGGAACATAAATTTATATTTCAAAATTTTTACTTAAAAGGGGGATACGGGACAACAAGGAATAAATGTGTTACCAAATAAAGTACATATTTTTAGGGGAAGCAAAACACAAGTTACCTACAGTAATTTTTCAAAATGTGTACATTTTGGGAAAGAAGTGCAAAAAGTTATAAACTGGCTGGCTGAATCTAGAAACATGAGATCGAGGATATAAATGGTTGTAATATTTTGTTCAAAACTTGGTAGAAAATTATAAAAATTATACATACGAAGTAGTTCAGCTAAAATAGTGCATATCGACAAGCACATTCCTTTGACTGTGTGTGATTACTAGCTAATAGGACGTTTCCAAATTACTATCTTAGATTTATCTATATCCACCAAAAAAAAAAATTAAATAAATACTATCCAAAAACAAAGACGGATAAAATTAACAAATAACTGGCTTTTTCGCGTGCGAAGCAGCGGGTACTGGTAGTAGTTCATATACTAGAAATAGGATATCAAATTTACTTAAAATCATTTCTTTGGATCTAATCAATAATTCTTACAATTGAGTGAACTCATACTTATGTGAAAGAATATTTCCAAGATTTTAAGTAAGAAAAAAATCATAAATTTTTTGTATGGATAATTCCATTTAGGAAATTTTTACTAAAAAATATTGTTTTTCCTAAAATCAAGTTAATATGTTTACTGAAATGTATGCCGAGTTCTTCATACATTTAAGTATTAAGGAACTTATAAAAAATCAATTGAAATTTTTTAGAAAATTCTTGAATATTAATCTAAGAGTGTAATATGAAAGTCAAATATATGTGTCCATATTTTGCCACAATCCCACATCGTATCTTTATAAAATTTTGCAGATCATGACTCATGTTCACGCTGTAAAATCTGCATTTGTCATCGGGTCTTGGTTAAATTTTCCAGATCATATTATATTTACACTCGCAATACCTACCCAAAAATTGGACCATATCATTTTAAATCACTCATATTACATCGGATCTAGATTAAATTTTCCAGATCATGGATTATTTTACATAGGAACACTTACTGATGAAGTGGACCATGGAACCCGATTTTAAACGTTTTTTCTACATCACGCTATATTTCATTTTTTTTATTATTAAGTCTGTAGATACAAATATCCTTACAGACTAAAAACATTTACATATATACACTTAGATACTACAAATTAAGTATTTAAATACAGGATAATTTTTCTTTTAATAGAGTTTTTGTTTTCTGATAATTCAATAATGTGATAGAATTTATTAAATTGAACAAACAGGCGGCGCAAAGGATCATTATTGGCATAGTTTGAACGGAAATAATTATAGTGGATCAACTGAAAATATCTAGTTGGTCTTGTCGGGAATATTTATCATCATTCTACTCAGAATAAGCTCGGAATGGATGTTGCCCTGGATAACATTCATAAGGAAAGTAATGTTCAACATAGTACGTCGACTCTTCAAAGAAGGCAACTTGATAAGGCCAAGCCTAAATTCATATGAAGGCAGTGTACGGAAGTTCCATCCTCGCCCACGCAGACAAAATAAAAGGAATTGTTTCTGGACAGATTCCAAAAGATTGCTATGAATAGTATAGGATGGGTCCCATATTAATGAACCATATTCAAGAATGCACCTAACCAAAGAGGTATATAAGTGTTTAGTGACAGAAGGATCGGAAAACTCCTTACTCCAACGTTTCATAAAGCCAAGAGCACCATAAGCTTTGTTTACTACCATAGAAATGTGAGACCTGAAGTTCAAACGTTGATCCAATAGAATTCCAAGATCCAAAAAGGAAACTACAGACTCGAGTTTTATGATCACCAAAAAAATAATTAGTTTCTAAATTTCTAGCTCTAGAAAATGACATATGTTTGCATTTCAACATATTTAGTTCCATTAAATTAATTTTACACCACTCATGAAAACTATTAAGATCAGACTGTAGAAAACATTGTTCAGTGGGATCTTTAAAGGATCGAAATATTTTACATCATCAGCATACAATAGAATATTAGAATGACGAACTACAGAGGGATGATCATTAATAAATATTATAAATAGAATCGGACCAAGATGACTTCCTTGAGGTACACCGGATGATACAACTATATTTCGTAAGAGAGCTTTTCCAAATTTTACTCTTTGAATTCGACCATCTAAATAACATTTTAACCACGATAATAATGTTTTACTAAAGCCCATCATATCTATTTTCATTAGCAGAAGGTTGTGATTTACTTTATCAAAAGCCTTGCAAAAGTCTGTATAAATGGAATCAGTATGCATTCGGTTTCTAAAACCATCATTTATAACTGTAGTGAGTTCCAAAACATTCGTTATAGTTGATCGATATTTACGGAATCCATGTTGGCTGGGCGACAACAATGAGGAAACTTGGTGCGATAACATATCAGTCATAATTTTTTCTAATAGCTTCGGAATGGCACTTAATTTTGCAATGCCTCTGTAATTTGATACTTCAATTTTGCTACCAGATTTAAAAAGGGGGATTATATATGATTCCTTACATAAAGGTGGTAAATATCCAAAACTTAACTCAATTAAGTATGTTATTAGGGATCCCGTCTGGACCAGGATTAAATGTGATATTTAATGCCTTCAAATTTTCCAAAACCGTATATCTGCTTATAATTGAAACATTTATAGGTGAAGCTTCAACAATATTATAAGGATAAGGAATAGAACGATCAAATTTTTTATTTGAGTAGGTCGATGAGAAAAAGTCTGCAAATAAGTTGCTAATTGATGAATCATCATCTGCTAAAATGGAACCAAATTTTAAAGAGTTAGGGAAACTACGTGATCGGCGTTTGGAATTTACAAACTTATAGAAAGATTTAGGGTTATTTCTCAATTGATTTTTCATGGTGATTATGTAATTCTTGTATGCACTTCTGTTAGCAATGTTGTATTCAGATCTTGCAATCGAATATTTAGAAAAATCAGCAGAGGAACCAGTTTTTATACACTCCACGAGAGTATTATGTCTTTGTGCATTTGTTTGTAACGCCCAAAAGGAAGCGAGATAGACCCATTGTTAAGTATACCGATCGACTTAGAATCACTTTCTGAGTCGATTTAGCAATGTCCGTCTGTCCGTTTGTCTGTCCGTCTGTCTGTCCATCTATTGTTGTAATCAAATTACAGGTCGCAATTATAGTCCGATCTTAATAAAAATTGGCACAACTAAGTTTTGTGGATCAAGGACGAACCCTATTTAATTTGAGGTAAATCGGTTCAGATTTAGATATAGCCCCCATAAAAATGTCGCTCCCGATTTGACATTTTCCGCTATAGAAACGACATATTATACCCGATTTTCTTTAAATTTAGCACAACATCTTATAATCCAACTAGAAACTCCTACGCAGAAATTCGGTAAGATCGGTTCAGATTTAGATATAGCCCCCATACAAATGTCGCTCCCGATTTGACATTTTCCGCTATAGAAACGACATAATATACCCGATTTTCTTTAAATTTGGCACAACATCTTATAATCCAACTAGAAACACCTATGCAAAAATTGGATAAGATCGGTTCAGATTTAGATATAGCCCCCATACAAATGTCGCTCCCGATTTGACATTTTCCGCTCTAGAAACCCCATATTGTACTCGATTTTCTTTAAATTTAGCACAACATCTTATAATCCATCTTAAAACACATATGCAGAAATTAGGTAAGATCGGTTCAGATTTATATATAGCCCCCATACAAATGTCGGTCCCGATTTGACATTTTCCGCTATAGAAACGACATATTATACCCGATTTTCTTTAAATTTGACACAACATCTTATAATCCAACTAGAAACACCTATGCAAAAATTGGATAAGATCGGTTCAGATTTAGATATAGCCTCCATACAAATGTCGCTCCCGATTTGACTTTTGCCGCTTTAGAAACCTCATATTGTACTCGATTTTCTTTAAATTTGGCACAACAGCTTATAATCCAAGTAAAAAACCTATGGCGAAAGTGGCTAAGATCGGTTCAGATTTAGATATAGCGCAAATACAAATGTTGCTCCCAAATGTTTAACCGATTTTGGCAAAACTATACATATTATATTTAACCTATTTCGTTCCAGATTTCAATATACCCCCATACAAATGTCCTTTCCGATTTAACAATCTTTGTCAAACACATACATTTACAGGATACAAAAATCCTTCCCGTTTTCACTTTTTGACCGAATTAAATTGTATTCGGATAGAAAGTGGAGTGTATCATAGAGTCGGCCCCGCCCGACTTTAGCCTTTCCTTACTTGTTTTATATTTTTTAAATAATTTATTTTTCTTATTCTTCGATTTAGCTAAATGAAAATTGTTCCAAGGTGGGCCAATAGTATCATGTTTAAAAATTTTAGGAACTGATTTTGAGATGCAATCATGTAACACACTGTAGAAATTATTTATCACATCATCTAGAACTTTGGTCGAAAAAATATCATTCCAATTAATAGATGATAAAAGTAAATTAAGTTTTGAATAATCTGTTCTAGAATAGCAGTAAACTTTTTCATATCTAACATTTTGTGAAGTTTGAGAAGATGAAATAGAAGGAAGCAAGATTTTTAAATCTATGGTAGGATGAAAGCGGTCATCGGGATATGTAACCGGAATAGAAGAGTTCAACGAAACCTCCAACGGCTGATTAGCAAAAATCAAATCCAAAAGCCTGTCATATACATTATTCACCTGAAAGAGACCATAACTTAACAAAGATCCAACGCAATCGTTAAAGCAATTATTTGCAAGAACTGGAACAAGAATATTTGAATAAAAGGATTGATTCCACGTGATTTGAGGTAGATTAAAATCTCCAAGAACAACAAGTATATCACACGATTTAGAAGTTTGAAAAGCAGACTGTATTGCGGAAACATGTTCAGAGTAAAGTGCAACATCAGAGCCGGGAGGAATGTAGGAACATGAAATGAATAAATTTATATTCTTAAACCTTACTTTAATTGCAACAAATTCAATATCAACGACGGAAGGCAGTATAATTTGTTCAGAAGGAAACCCGATGGAGTTAGGAACACTTACGCAAAGAAATTGCCACCGCTCGTTATCAGTTTCTGATTTGTTTACATCACACTTCAGATTCAACTTATTACAGGCAATTAATTTTGCCATATTCGCTAATTTGGACTAAAGATGCATTTATAGTACACTGTATAATTTATCGCCCCCATAAGTTTAGTAATCAAAACCAGGTATATACACAGGGAGTGGTGTAGGGTATCATATAGACGGCCCCGCCCGACTTTAGCCTTTCCTTACTTATTTTTATATTACTTAGTTTTTTTAAATGTTTACTTTGTTCAATTTTTTTAAGTAGTATTTTCGTAACCCTGGAACTTGTCTTCGATCTTTACATGGTTTGCTAAAGAAAATCATAATTCACTTTGAGTCGTTTCAATTTGAGTCGGGTTTTTTTTTGGACGAAAGTGAGGTATTAGTGTAATTTTAAATAATTTGGCAGAACGCGTTACATTATGAAACATACATTATGAGAGTGGGTCGCAATGGAACATGATTAGGACCCATACAAAAATCCTGCCCGATTTCACTTGTTTGCCGAATTGAATTGCAATGGGGTATAGAGTGGAGGGTATCATATAGTCGACCATCTCCATCTTTAGCTTTTCCTTACTTGTTGAAAATATAGAAAAAGTTCATATTTGAAAAGGTGCATATAAATCAGAGAGAAGAGCAAAAATTTGTGTGAACGTTTCTAACGGATCATGGATCTGTCCATTAGAAAGATTGAAAATACCCAAATTAGCCTCCAAAAGATATTTTCTAAATATTAAAAAAAATTGCCAGGCTCGAGGTCCTTTTTGGGTTTTATTCATTTATTTATAAAGTTTCTCCAATATTTCGCAATTCTTTGAATTTCATCTTTCAATTGTAGATCATTCCCCGAAAATGCAAATCAAAGAATTGCGAAATATTGGAGAATCTTTATAAATAAATAAACTTCGAGCTTGACTATTTATATTATAAATTTTTATTTTATAAAGATTAAATAAAAGGTCGAATACTATACAAAACTTATATTTTGTATCAAATTGTACTTGCCGTAGATAAGCGTTATATTAAAGATAACTGTTGTTGGATTTCAAGAAAATAAATGTGGAATGAGGTTATTTTCTAAAACTAACAAACTGTTCAATTTTCAATGTAATATTTGATTTCTTAGCTACAATCCTTTTTTAATGAAGTTTGACAATGGAAACCTATTTGGGCAATGTGCTACGCTCTTGTGCAGAACTTTCTGTGCAGACTATTCTATAGTGGAGGGTAAAAGAACATTTGTCGCAGTTTTCAAACTCAGCACCAAAGACGAATCATATTGAAATTATACTATGAACATAGGTGTATGTATCTTTGTACGCCATCTGTTGTCTCTTATTACCGTCATATAAGGGTTCGGGTATTATTTCAACGATTTATCCTTATCACTGTAGCAATAACGAGCCTACGAGCGTATGTATTCAAGCTTGAACATAATTTGATGTAGCAATTTAAAACGGAAACTCATTTTTACAACATTCTTCTATGGTTTTTCATTTCGTTTCTTAGCTTTCTATGGTTTTATGTGAACGTTTGTAATCCTTCATTGGCCACCACACCACCCCTCCAGATAGACGACATAATGTTTGCAATGGGAGACACGTAGCAACGCGTACATACATATGCATAAATAACGTCTCAATCATTGTGATATCTATCTGTCGGAATAAAAATTCCAATAAACATATGCTTTACAAGCGTTACAAAGGATGTCGACATATTGTCGGATGAAATGCCAAATGCTATAAGTCACAGTTTAGAAGTTTTAGTGGAGAAGTTAACAAAAAAACTTAATAAATGAAAAAATCAAGAGGAAGGACTAAAGTTGGATATCTATATATATAAATGAATCTGTATTTGTGTGTTTGTTTGTTCGTTCTTTATAGCGGCCTAAACTACTGAAGCGATCTTCTTGAAATTTTCACAGTATGTTTATGCTGAACCGGTGGTATATACATGTTCAGTGGGCGTGACACGTCCCAAACAAATTGGGGATTTATTCGTTTTTTATAAATTAGCATATTCGGAGTACTGTTGCAGCTAGAGTCTGGAATATTTGTGAAAGTTCACTAATTGTTATTGGAAAAGTGGGCGTGACACATCTCATACGAAGTTAAAACCTATTATCGAATATATTCAGTTATATTACAGCTACAATACTGAACTTTTCTGCGAGTACATCTAGCATAAAACAGCGAAGATATGAAAAACATACACATACGAAGTTAAAACCTATTATCGAATATTTTCAGATCTATAACACCTACACTGAAAGAATTATCTTCATAATATTTATGATTTTGGTTTGTCTTTGTTTTTTTGTCGCCAAAGAAACATTTCATAAAATGTATGAAACATCTTTCATAAAGCACAAGTCAATGAAAAGTGTCATAGAATTTATGAAACATTTCTTATAAACTATGAAATGCAGTTCTTCATTCGAAGAACTTTTGTCATAAAAATTCATTATTTTTCATAATATGATTTATGAAACTTTTCATAGATTTTATGATGATACTTCATTAATTTTATGAAAGAGTTTCATAAATAGTATATACTGAAGTTTCCAATATAAACAAAAAAAAAAACAAAAAAGGTCTGACTCGTTGACTAACCAATCAACAGACACCACCATTGCAAGAGTCTTTGCAATGAATATGTCTTTCACCTAAATAAGGGTTCGTACTAACGTCAGAGTTAACAAAGTATAAATGAGAATTGATAGCATTCAACGAATTAAGCCGACACACTAAAAATGTAGTTGTAAGTTATGAAACATTTAATAAAAACTATGAAATCCTTCATTATAGGTATTTTTTGTCCGGCTTGAGGTCATGTAATTTAAAAACAACGAAGTTGTGTTATTATAATTTTTTATTTAAAAATTCAATCATTATTTCAATCATCTTAAGGGGTGTCACTATACAAACAAATATTTTTAACATTAAATATACAAAAACAATTAACAAATATTTTATGAATATTAGGTATAAACGACAGTAACTTGATCGCACAACCAGTCTTTGTCAACTAAATTATTTTTGCTTACATTTGTGCTTTTTCATAATGTGTCTGTATAAATGAGCGCTGCCGTCGGTGTCGGTTTTGTAATTTATTCTCTTGTGAGAGGGAACATCAATTATGTGTAAAGTTTCTAGAGTGTATCTGCGTTTGTAGTTGTTCTCTTGTGCTAATATTTTTACATGTCCGATCGAAAGTACAGTGGGCAGCCATTATATTTATGAAGACAAATATTTTATTGATTTTGACAAATTTCGTAATATTTAAGAATTGTTTCTTTAATACCATGAAATCTTTCCTTGATTTTATGAAACTAAGTTTCACTAATTTAACAATATTGTTTTATGAAATACGAAATTTTATGAAAAAAATTGTATGAAACATTTCATGTTATTTATGAATTTTTCATACATATTAAGAACAAATTTATGAAAAACTTTTTATGAAACGCTTCATAAATATTATGAAGGAAAAGTGACCGTGACCCTTCCGATACGAAATTAAAACCTGTTTTAGACTATATTCGACACCGAGATTACTATATTGTTGTGTCAGTTAATTTATTTGTAACCTGTTTAGAAAATATACAAATGGGCGGGATTTGAAAGATGGATAATTTTTGATTTGAATTTTGTAAAATTACACACATTCTTAGGATTTTCTTAGCACAATAATAAAGAAAGGTTACAAAAAAGAAATCTTCATTCGTCAAAAGCCGACTTAAATCAAGAAAACGGAAATTATATTAATTTTTTAGTTTTTTATTTTGTTTGATTAGTGAACAATTTGATTGACTTTCTATGTGTTTTGAATGTAGTACATTCGAATTCCAGCTATTCGATTAAGTAAGTTCTTCTTACGTAGGAAGTTTGGTAATGGAAAGGAGGAGAATCGCAATCAAATTAAAATCAATTTGATTTTTGACATTACTTCCCTTATTCGCCGTAAACTAAAGTTATGTTCTTCAATATTCTCTTTGGAACATATCCATTTCTTTAGCATCTCAGGGAAGTACCTTGATTGTAAGTTGTGCATATATTACCGATCACAAGAAAAGCAATATGAAACCTGATTTTAATTTTACCGTCTGATTTTCTGCCTGCCGAATCGGGCGGGGGTTCAGCTAGTGTTATATAAATTAGTGGTGGGATAGTGCACGAATTTTCGATTTCGATATGCTAGAACCCATATTTTGGTGAAATTCGGAAAAAAATCATGAGGCAAAAATTGGGGGTGGTGGGTGAGTGTAAGTGGGCACTCATCGGGGTCAAATATGAGGGAAAAGGGATACAAATGTACAAAAAACTGCCTCGGAGTCGCCCCCAGAGGTGTTAAATGTAAGACCGACTCCCATTAATTTACTCTCCCCAACATTTTTTGCGAACACACATACCCCATATCCCCACTCCTTAATGGGGGCCCCATATACAATTTTTTTTATAAAATTTGCTCCCACCGCTCTTACTGGCCTAAGGAGGCCGCTAGTGTAGTCCAATAGATGACCGCATTTCTCTGAATATACCTACCTCCTATCGTCAACCCTTAAGGTGGTCCCCATACGAATTTTTATTTTTTTATAATTTTTGTTATGACAGTAAGGCCCAAAATTGCCCCGCAGTCGCCCCTAGTTGGGTTAAATGTAAGACCGACATCCATTAATTTTCCCTCACCAACATTTTTTTCCAACACACTTACCCCCTATCCACACTCCTTAATGGGGCTCCCATACAAAAACAAACACCTTTAGGTGGTCCCCATACATTTTTTTTATTTTTTTATATTTTTTATGAAGAAAAGTCCCAAAACCGTACCGAGTCAAATTTAGGTGGAGACATGTAAGGCTGGCTCCATTGGTTTTCTCTCCCCAACATTTTCCCCAAACATACCTGTCCCCTATCTCCTTAATTGGGCTCACATACAAAAACTAAATTTTTATAAACTTTGCTCCCACCGCTCTAATTGCCCCAATGAGGACCCTAGTGGAGTCAAATGTATTACCATATTTTTTCAGCTCCATATATATGTATATGTATAGTATGAACTTGTGAGACTTATGCACAATGGCATTTCACGTGACATCCACTTCACACATTTCAGTTCCACTGAAATGTGCAATCTGACATACAGTGGAAATGACAACGATTCCGGTGTATTGCTTTATGTTTTTCAATCCGTTTTTGACACTTTCTTTTCTTTCTCAACTTCATTATAATGGATAAAATACATTTGCGCAATCCAAAGAAAACAACACATTTACATATCGGCATGTGTGTGTAGTGGTGCTAGAAACATGTCCTTTCATTTCAAACTGTCACAGCGGTGATTGGCATCGCACAGCCATTTCGGAAAACTGGCAAAATAACGAAAATAAATGGAAAACTCGCAGCCGCATTTACATATATTTAACTTAAAACAAACAGGAAAATTGCCAACATTTCGGAAGATTATGCCAACATCATACTTTGTTGTCTTCGCGGGACACAAACAGTTTCCATTTGATAAATCGTCTGATAGATAAATTCACTCAGTTTAATATATATTAATGGTCATAATGACATATAGACACTAGAAATTAATCTGAGGGAGGGGACTGAAACTTAATTTTCTAATTATGTAATAGTAAAGCAACCTTTACTTAAATCAGCAGCAATAATTTAAGTTAAGTCAATTTATATTTATAAACCAATATGATTTTCCCTTGCCCTCTATTAATCTTAAACATTTATTAATAATTTTTTAATAAGTCTTAAGTATTAAATTAAATAAAATCAATAATTAACAAATTTAATTTGCTATACTCTGTAAGGATTTTATATCCTTAGACTTATTAAATGAAATACACACACAATGTGTGTGATGCCTGAACTCGTATTGGAATTTAATTTGTATTGTAATCATTAAATAAAGTAACAATAATGCGAAATTGTGTATGTTCAATTGTGGTTCTCTTGGTATAATTTAGTTGTTGCTTTTGTACAATAAGAAAACATTTTGGAATCCCACCCCAGATTGGTATTGCTTATAATTAAATGTTCGATTTATAATAAAACTTACAACAGTTTCCAAACAAATATGCCAGTAACTCTCTGTAAATAGATAAAATTGAAGGTAAATGATCATTAGTATTGTAATATATGTGTGTGTCAAATTATATGTATATGTATGTACGTATAAAAATTCTATAGAATTTCCCTACGGGAAATTGCTACGCATTTAGGGAATGAAATGGGACAAAAATGTAAATATAGTACCAGTCAGACGGCAAGAGCTAAAAGCCTAAGACTCTGTGCGACATCCTTGCGTAGACACGTAAAAAGGGATTTTTCGAAATATGTTGGTCAATGGGAAAGAGAGATAAAAGTGGTACTAAACAAATCAAGAAATTTGGTTGGTAACAAACAAAGAGATCTTCCGATGTTCGTACTTTTACGGTCAATGTGGGGAAATAGGCATTAAATTGGCACCGACAGCTAGAATCATGAAATTCGGCATGTGCATTTCTCTGACTGTGCAACATAAAGCAATTATTCGGAATTTGTCCTTTTTAGATGGAAAACAAGGCTTCAAGTTCAGCCGGCCGAGCCATGAATTGCATTCCACAAAGGCTGCCGATTTTAAGTAAAAGTGAAGTGAACAAATAACAAGTAAGGAAAGGCTAAAGTCGGGCGGTGCCGACTATATGATACACTCCACTTTCTATCCGAATACAATTCAACTCGGTAAAAAGTGAAAACGGGAAGGATTTTTGTATGTTTTCTAATCATAGGCTAATATGACTTGGTCCAATTTGTCAAATCGAGAAGAATATTTGTATCGAGGCTATATCCAAACATGGAATAAAGTGTCTAACTTTCAAAATAAGTTCTTCCAGTTCAAATATAACGTGTTGTGTTCACTTCAAAGAAATTCGGAGAAAATTCGTGGTTTCTGGGGCGGAAAAGTCTATCTGGGAGCGAAATTTGTATTGGATCTATATGTAAATCTGAACTGATCTCACCATGGGTGTTTCTAGTTGAAATATAAGATATTTTGAAAGATTTGAAAGAGATCTGTTAAAATATGTAGTTTCTAGAGCAGAAAAAGTGAAATCGGGAGTGAAATTTGTGTGGCAGCTATATATAAATCTGAACCGATCTGGCCCATTTTTGCCACAGGTGTTTCTAGTTAAACTATAAGATGTTTTGCCAATCTTGAAGATAATCTGTTAAAATATGTGGTATCTAGAGCGGAAAAAGTAAAATTGGGAGCGAAATTTGTATGGGAGCTATATATAAATCTGAACCGATTTTCTTCAAATAAAATAGTGTTCGTTCTTATCGCGAAAAACTTCGTTGTGCA